>JAWMRA010000078.1:31238325-31537610 GCA_035584735.1 Pseudotriccus pelzelni | reverse complement strand
GTTACAATAAAGAAATACTAACAATTTTATTACAAAAGAAAGGATACAGAAAAATTACAAATATACAAGTAATTCATTACAACAGGACTGGAAGAGAGTTCCTGGTCACTCATGTTCAGTATTTGTAGCAGTCAATGCATTTGTATATTCCCTTTTTTAAAGTAACTAAGCATCATCTTAAACTTTGTCCCATTAACGAGTTATTTCAAAGCTTCCCTGTCTGGACTGAAACTTTATTTCAGGATTCTGCCTAAATGTACCCATAGCTGGATAGTACACCTGAATAAAACTGCCATTTTCTCTTGGTATTTATAAAAGCACCTGCATTTCATCTAAACCTTTGTAAAGCATTAACTTTTTGTTCTGTTTGTGTGAGTGAGACTCTCTCCCCCAGTTAGTTTAGGAGACTTGCATTTAGACTTGAAGTGATGCGGGGAATCTTGTGATGTGGGTTATAGGTGTGCTCATGGTATTCATTTCAGGACAATATTCTGCTGTCAGTCTTCCTTGCATAAACTTACATTGATCTCATGTGTGTCTTAGGTGCTATTCTTTGTTTCCTGACCAGATTAGATGCTGGCAGTGCCTTGCGCAGTGGCTCTTTTTGATGCTTCCCTGTACAAATCTGTAGGAAATGCCTTAGTTTATGTCAAGGGTAGCTTTTTTTTCCTCTTTTCATACCTGCATTAGTTTGGTCATGAGTTGATCAGACATTCACTCCATGCATGTGAGTACCTTGCTTTCCTTGTTCACTTCCAGCTGTCACAGCAGAACTTTTGCTTGTCTTACTCCTTGGGTCCTAACCTTGCCTTCACGGCCGATGAACTGCATTCCCTGTCAATGCTTCTGTTCATGTGGTTCCCTCTCACCTGGTGTTGGAGTTGTTCAGTGCATCAGAGGTGCCTCTATACTTTTTGTCAGCAGCAACTTTTACTAGACATCTCAATTCTCTTGGCACTAGTAGGACTGTTAAATAAAACTAGCCCCAAGGTAATTCTTGGCAACCTCTTCTGGTGATCCCTGTCCAGCCTGATAATTGTTTTTATTGTCCTCTGTGGCCAGTTGGTCACTCTGCAGTTCTTCTACCAAAGAGAATCATTACTAGCTTTTTTTAATGCAACTGTTGTCAGGTCCAGATAAGATCTAAAATTTTTTCTGTCTGGTTTTTTGTTTGTTTGTTTGTTTGTTTGTAAAAAATTACTCTGTTACTATTGACTATGTGTTGATGATTGCAGTAGGGCTGATTTCTTTCTGGTTTTTTCCCCTCATATTTAAAGGCAGGTATTCTGTTTGTTCTCCTGTCATCATAGAGTATCTCCCACTGGATTTTTTTGTCTGCTTTAGAGATATAGAATAGAGTTTTTAAATTTTTCTATTGACTAGAGGTGAAGTAGGCATAATAACTTGAGAATGCATGGAAGTTTTTTTTGCAACTCTATATTCAATTTAATTTGCTTTTTCTTTCAGAAATCTGTAGTGGTTTCATGTGGCTTTCTCCACATGTGCTCAAGAAGCTGTTCCTTTTGATTCTGTGCTGGTTTTGACGGTTTCCAGGTCCGTTTCGTAGTAGATATCCTGACTTTGTTTCTTTACTAAGAAATTTTCACTTCCAGGTTACTACTTCACATATTTTGAGTTGTTGAAGAACTTTTTTTTTAATATCTCTTAAATCAAGTTTTTTGAAAGCTATAACTTTTCCTGTACTTTGATATACAACATGCAACTCCTTTCATCAACTTCTTCCCTGCCTTTTGGGGAGGTATGGGGAAGCTGTTTACCTAGTTGGGCCCATTTCATCTTCCAAGATGAAACTGCATGTGGCACTGCATGAGGCATGTCCAGATTTGATTCTGCACATCTAATGAAGCAGCAGCTCAGCATTTCAATTTAGAGAGTCTGAACTTCTCAGTCTACCTGACTGTTTAAACTTCAGTTGAGTCAGAAGGTAATCTCCTGTAATGCCTAACTCACTGATGTTTTTTGTTCTAATAAAATAAAGGCTGTACCAAGGCTGGTTTCTTTGAATCTGCTGCAGACTGAGCACTGCTGTGCTTTTTTGTTGGTATTTTGTTTGTTTGGTTGGTTGGTTTTTTTTTGTTTTTTTTTTTAACTCAGCTTCTGTTAGTTCTTTCGTAATGATGTGTGTAGGGTTTTTTTGTGGGGATTTTTGTGTTTGTTTGTTGTTTAGTTTTTTTAAATCTATCACAATTTTAAGTGGTGTAGATACATACTATCCCAGCTTCTACTGGCTTCATAGTGTGTGAACTTGTCTAAATAGTGTGTGTGCATTTCAATATATGTTTTAGCCATTCGGATACTGATGTCCCTGTGATATTTAATCTTGTATTTAATTCAAGTTCATTAGTTTTGTAGTGGAGGCCTCTTTTTTTTTTTGTTGTTGTTGTATGTACACAAAGACTTTAGAATGTTTTATCTGGTCCTGCCTGTTTACCGGGGTAGACTGCTTGTCTGCCTGAACCCTACCCACTCATCTGTGGTAGTACTTTCAGCCCTTTATCAAATGATCAGAGAGATAAGAGTCCTTCTTGGTCACATTCTCCTTTTCCTTTGCTTCTGCAGCAGGGTTGTGCTTGTGAAGATTGCATGGGTGCCCAACAGCTTTCACTACTCACTTTCATCTATAAATCCCTTTTGGGGTGTGTCACCTTGTCCTTGGTCAAGGTCCTTGTCTCATACTTGAGAGTCCTGGAGCAGGAGAGGCCTGCTGAGTGACTCTTTCACCCATCTTTCTCTCTCCTCATTATTTTAATGCCTCTTTATCAACTCACTTGAGATATAGCTGGATCAATTGTTTGAAGTCCTGCCATATAAATAACCTCTAGATTCTGTCCCTCTGCCTTCTGTTCTTAGTAACCTTCAACACCCAGATAGAATACGGTTTCAAGCCAGCAGGAAAACACATAATGTGCAGGGGAGAAGGGGAAATATATATGAATCATTTGATCAGCTTGTGAAACTATTCACTTAAATGTGACTTTATATATTCTATATATTCTATATTTATATATTCTATAAACATAAACCCTCCTCAAGTTGAATGTAAGTCAATATACATATTTATATGTAACTTTCTCCAAAGTCACAGATAAAGTAGTTGTAGTAGCTGTTGCCAAGGTTTTTCAGGAGCTATAGCTACAGCTGAGGCAAATTTGCAGGTTACCAAATGTAGAGAAAAACATCTGGTAAATAAATAAATTCTGAAATTTATAGACCTCATTACTCACCACATCTATTTGTTTGTTTGTGGTTTTTTGTGCAGGAAAACTTCTCTGAATAAAATTAGTGTGATTAAGTTGCAGCTTCTGCAGGATGGCATGTATTTATTCTGGTGGATGTTATATATTTGCTCTGATGGATCTTATTGTTTTAACATAATTGCTTTTGAATTAATGCTTCTGTGACAGTTTTGTGAACCTCAGTTGTCCTGATCTGAGGCTGATGGTGCTTCTTTTTTTTGTGGGTTTCTATGTATACACGTGACTCTAAGAGGGGGAGGAGGAGTTATACTTAGGTAGGTGTTCTAATTTTGGAGAGGAGAGCAACATCTTTCCGGTATTATGGGTGGCAAGAAAACAAATCACCTTTTTCTGGTATCTTTTCTCTCCTGTTAATCTCCAGATCCAGATCTCGTGGCATTATGTGACTGTCCGCTGTAGCTGCATGCTTTCTTTCCCGGACTAATGCCGTGGTTGCCTTGGCTGATCTCCACTCTTCTTCCCCCCTTTCACCTGTGGGGGTTTTTCTACTGATGTCTTAAAGGGCAGCACGTGCACCTTACATGCTGATTTTAAATGTGGGGAGAGGTTGTTTGGTGCGGCAGACTTTTGCAGCCCCAGTTACCTGCCCTGCTTCTGCTTGAGTGGAACAGCTCAACTCAGAAGGACCCCGGGGAGTTCTGGGGCACTCAGCTCTGATTCATGATCGTTAGACACAGAGCTGTAAGATTATATTTATCCATAGTACGTGCATGATGCTTTGTACATTTTGGGGTATGTTATTCGTCTGTACTAAATTGTCTGTCGTGATTGGCAGAATTTTAAAATAAAAATGCCTTCTGTAAGAGTAATGGTTATAGTTAGTATACAAAGTGCCTTCAGTACTTACTGTGTTTTTGATGCTCTTTATCCACACTTCAGTCTGTTATTTCATAAAGAAAAATCTTAATGGCAATGAAACTGTCTTGATTTTGTGCTTTATCGGAAGTTGATAAATGAAGTCTGTGGCTGCACTGACTTTAGGGAGCCTGTCTGTTGTGCGGCAGCTCAGCTAGCAGTAGAGTATGGATGTTCCCATGCAGAACATTCATGTCAGGAGGCTCACTTTAAAATCTTTCTTAAGCAACAAACAGACATAGTTCCTTTGACTGTTTTCTCCAGCCTGATCTGCACCTCAGAAATGGTAAGTCAGAGAGCAAAGCTGTGGCATACTACGTTTTGGTCTCGTTTTGTGTAGTAGGTACCTCTTGGCAGCCCTCCAGTTGGTCCTCATGTAGGGCATGCACAGCCCTAACACAGTCAGACCTCTGCAGTCTTACAGCTCAAGAGGTGGGCCTGGTAATGTTGCATTTGGTAATTCATATGATCTGATCAGTATTTTATTTTCCATAAGTAGCATTTTTCTTTTTCCCACTCACAAAAGACAGGGATGAAGATCATACCTCTTAAGAGTTCAGTTCAGTGAAGAAGAGACAAGAAGATGGATGAAGCCAGAGATATAATAGGTAGAGGGCCAGGTCATGGTTTTTGGGGGACGGAAGAGAATTTGGAGTTACAGCCTGAGGGGAGGTGAAAAGACTTACTATTGCAGCAGTGGCTACTTTTTCTTTTAATTTAACTCCATGAATTGTAGATAAATTGTGGGTGCTTTAATTACATGATGACCTCTAAAATGAACAGGAATGCTGAATCTGTAGAATGCATTTCTAGCTGTCAGCCAAATTTGCTGCCTGAAACCCCTTATCAGCTCAGACAAGGAAAATGAAGCCTGCTATATAGAACTCTTTCTTAAACTTTTTGAAATCCTTATTGGATATAGGAAGGCAGAAGAGAGAATTTGTTTCATGCCTTTATCAGAGTGCTGCAGTGTCTGCTTTCATAGCAGATTTTGGACCACCTTGTGTCTGTTATGCCAATAGAATGGCTGCAGGGCAGGGTCAGACTGCATGTGTGTGCAGACTTACTCCTCCTCTTCCTCCCCCGTGGTGCCTATCTAGGTGGCACAGCAAGAAGTGTGTGGGTACCAGGGCAGCTTGCTGGTAAAGGCAACATTTTGACTGGAAGCATGGGGCAAGCAAGATTTACAGTCTGGTAATAAAGCAACAAAATGACTTAGTTTAAAAAAGTGCAGGCATGCATGCTTCCATCACCTGCTGTAACTGGAACCAGAGTGGTGGAATAGGGAAGCAGTTGGTGTCTTGAAAAACAGGAGTTCTCAATGAGTGTTGGAAACTCTAATGCAATCATCTTAATGGTGTGCTTCCTGCTTTGCTGTAGTAACATGCCGCTGTGCTTTTTCTAACAAAAAGATTTTTCCCTCCTTGAAAGACAGAAAAGCTGAGAGGGAGCTGTTAAATTCTGAAAGCTATATTTAGCTTGGAGCAATTAAAGTTAGCACTGTATAATAACACTTGAGACTAGCTTATTCATCATACAAACTGTAAGATTTTAATGTTTGGTTTCAGTCAGACTTGACATTACTGTTAGCTTTTGCTTACATTCATTAAACTCTGTTTTTTAGAATGTGTGTGTTGCACTTTGTTTTGGACAAGTTACTTGCTTTCTTACTAGGAACAAAGCAGCATGGACTAGTTGCATTTTCAGTGTAAACCAACATAATCCTGTGTTGGTTTCAAAAGGGGTAGTTCTGCTCTACCCTGCCCTCTTATTGGCAGCTGCCTGGTTTGTTCTTTTCATCATCATCTTTATTCTTGCAGCATGTTCCTGCAGCCAAATGACTCTGCAAACACTATGGCTAAACATTTGACTTTTTAAATCTTTAGTTATTAATTTGATTCATTTGCTACTGTCGTTTCACTATGTAGTCAAGTTGCTACTGGTTTTAGTAGAAGTTGCTGTGGAAATAAATGTCTAACTTTGAGAAGGGAGAGAATTGGGTGGTTCCTCCCCAAGGGCCCAGCTGTGTTTGATGCAGACTTAAACCAAATTGCACTCTATTGCCAGATTAGGTCTTTGTTACGCTCCTGGTAGGCTCTTCCAGAAATGTGTAGCTTCTTTAGGACTAATGCAGTACAAATCAGCTTAATTAATTGATGTAGAGTTATTAAAAGGTCAGTTACTGCATGTTCCTTCTTTTTTTCCTTGGGTACCAAATAATTAATTTTCTCAGTTCTGGATTAAATGACATCCCTCTATGATGCTCACACGAGCTGTAGTCACCCACTGTGAGTTGCGTTTATTGTTCAGTTTATCCTTCTATTCCAGTGCATCAGGCTCTAGAATTCTTCTAACCTCTGCTGTTTGTCAGTATGTCTGTACAAGTGCAGATTATTTTTTCATTCCATAGACACAAAAAAAGTTACAAATCAATCAGCAGTGCGGTTAAGCTGATCTGGATTTCCCAAATGATTGTAGAAGATGTGTACCTGTATTGCAACATATTCAGAAACAATATCACATGACTACTTCTCAATGCTTATTGTCAGATCACTGCAGTACAATGTTTTGGGGAGAAACTGGGAACATGGGGCCCTTTTTGGACCAGCAGATCATGGGAAAATTTCATTCTGGAAGCAGGAAAACTCACTGTCTGTGCAAAAATGTGGAAAGATTGTGAAACAACAAAGTCATCAAATGTCTTTGTGGAGTGAGTGAGTGGTTGATACATCAACAGATATCTGAAACTTCTCAGATACCATTAGAAACATCATTCAGACTTAAGGCTCGTGCATTTGGCGTGTCCTGGGTGGCATGCAGTTTGTGAGTTCTGCTGTTGTGAAGACGACGTTGAAGTCTTACAGAGAGTGCTGCATAATAAAGTGGAAAACTCTAGGTCTTGTTTTGGGTGACTCATAGCTAAATAAAGGCTTTGAGATTGAAATAGTGGAAATGGCAAGTCTCCTATCCTGTCCCTTGGTCCACGGAGTTGTGTCATAATGTCTGACCTTGTGGGCTGTGCTGAAAAGCTCCATTATTTTTCTTGGTTTTGGAGGCATATTTATTCATTCGGCTATCACTTGTTTTGTAAGTTTGCACAGAACTGCCTCATGTGCCCAGTGGGGGATGCTTAGGTTGTGTTTCCTTACATCTGTCATTTTCCTTTAGGGTCGTTTTAGGGTCCCTGATACTCCTAATAACTAAAATAATTATTTGTAGTCTATATCAAATTATTTTTCCTGTTTCTCTTACGTTGTTGGTGCAAATAGCACAGAGAATTAAAGGTGCTATTCTTCAGATCTAGTTGTTTGTTTTTTTTTTTCCTCAAAGGCTTTCTATAAGGTTAATCTGTTGCCTTAACCATGAAATGTTTTTAATATATAATTAGTTGGAAGTTTCAAATGTAGAACAGCTTAATTTTTGAGTTACTGGGAAAAATGCCAGCCATAGATTTGGGAGAGTCTGACTAATAAAATCATAAAGCTGGTTCATCGCTCAAATATGTTATTATTTCAGCTGCCTCTGCCCACTGCATGCTCCTACAGGCTAAAATGTCAATAGGCTCTTATATTAATAGCCATTTTAGAATTCTAATATTAAAAGGCTGTAAAAATGAAAGAACCTTAAATTAATCTAAAATATCAAAATTAACACATCAAGTGCTCTTTCTTACTCTAGTTTAAAAAATGTCCACCCTTAATATTTGGACTATTAAAAAGGCACAAGTTCATGTGTTAAATAATCCTAAAGTTAAATCACCAATTAATCCAAACCATCTGGGGATGGTGGCATTTTAGGAACTTAACAAATAGAAGAACCAAAGGATTGAGTGTAAATGTGAAATTAGAAAATATCAAATGTAGACAACCAATAGGAGAAGGCAAAAGTGTTGCTTAAAACTCTGAGTTGAAAACAGGAAATCCTTTTCCCTTGGAAAATATGCTAACACTGTAAGAACAATATTAAATAAGGGTAGTAATGTCAATTTAAGAAATGCAGGAGAATTCAGTTTCATTCCTGAAATAATGCTGTAGTCTATGACAGCATGTAGAAATAACAGGAAAAAAGTTAAATTGCAACAGTAATCCTGATTCAAAACTGTTATCACAAATAACTTGAGGAATTCTCTTTTTCGTATTGATTTTGAAGAAAGATCAGGAAAGCATCAAAGAAAGTTTAAGAAATGCTAGGTCTTATAAATTTTGTATGGTACCCAGACACTGGTTTGTCTAGTGTTGATTGTTTCTAGACTTTTGGAAAGATTATCATCCTGCTGATATGGGAACTGACTCTACAATAGAAACTCAAATCTAATAATTGGAAAGATCAACCATACATTCATGAATATAAAGGCAGGTGAAACCATTTTTCCTTTTTAGCTCAAATTGAGCACATTAAAGTGTGTCATAAGCAGTTTCTGTTTAGTAGTGTTCACGTTGTACAGAGAAGTCCTGCAGGCTGCTAAAACTGTAAAATTGGATTGTCTTCAGAAAAAGTGCGTTTGACTAAATGTCAAAACTGTGTGTTAGTTGCTTCAAAGCAACAAGTTTGTCAAAGAGTAGTACCCCTGGATCTATTTCTATTCAGAATTCTTTTTTCTTGTTTTGTGCTGACGAGATGTTTGGGTGAGTTCCCCACAGCCTCAGTAGAGTTACACATGTCTGTAGAGTTCTGGATCCTTGGGGCAAGAAAGATTTCTGTTACAAAATGCATTGATCTGTTGGTGTGTTATTAGACCAAAACTCAGGTTGCTTGGTTATATAGGAGACTGTGGCTAACCCAGACTTCTAATACATATCTTTCAGAAAAGCTGTAGATGTTGTATTTTAGGGAAATATTTCAGGATGGGGGAACACATAAAAAACTAGGTAGAACATTTTTCAGACATTGATATGTTGTGCTTATCTCCCTCGTGCTTCCCAAGTATGAAAGGACAATGCAGCAGGAAGTCTTATATCTCATCTGATTTCTGCTTGTTTTTCAGATCCGACACAAGACTCGTGAGCTTGCCACATCTTGCCTAATGGAATTGCTCATACTTTCACTTCTGTAAAAGAAGAGGAGACTTGGATTCTTCCTAGTTGGCATTGAGCCTACCCACTCACTGTAAGTCAGTCTTCCTTCTCTCATGGATATGTTGGCCTTCATATAGGAAAGTAGAGGTTAAATTGGTGTGGAACCTGTTTTAGCCTAGAGGGAACGTCATCAAAGAAGCTGTGTAAGAAACTTCTTGCTATGAAGAAGCACTGAGTCAGCAGAGAATGGGAGAGGACTGTAGTACAGCTGGCAAAGAGGCAGCACCTCAGTCTCCTTTTGGGATAATACATTGTACTTAATTGTATGTCTAAGAGAATTGAAGGATGTATCAAAGAAACGGAACAGGTAAAGCTGAAGTGGTGCTAATGTAACCTTTTATTCTGCTGAGATAAGAGTAACTGTTCAAAAATACCTCATAGGTGTGTTACATTTGTAGGAAATGGGAAGAAAAATACCATTTTTTTGGTTGTATGGTGTTTGGGTTCTCTTAAGCTTTAGGGTTTCCACTGGGTTAGAAGGAGGACTCTCACCCATTGCACAATTGGACTCTGTGGTTTGTGTCTCGTTCTGAAATGCTCTTTATAGGCTGCAGCCAAAGACAGGACTTTGGCAAGGTTGAGATTATGTTATTGGTGACACTGAAAAACTTCTTGTATTGCTGGTGGGGTTTTTGCCTGAGTGTTCACTAATTGTGAGATTTATCATTAGGAGGAAATTCTGTCCCAAATCACATTTCCAGTCATGACACTTGTGCATTTTATCTTCTCTAATAGTGTGTAAATGTAGTCACTGTGCATTCTGAATACTTAACAATTTATCTTTTGGTGTAGGGGCATTGATAATGCATTTCTAGCTGCTTGTGCTGCATTTTAACTTTGTGTGTGTGTGTGTGTTTTCTTGGCCTTTTAAACCTGTAGGCATTAGATTAGTATTTTAGGGCACATAGGACAGATAGACTGTTGTAGGCCTTACATGCATATAATTTACACATTTGCTTGTAGTTGTGGAAGGCTGGATACTCTGAACTGTGCAGTTCTTACAGTCCTGTATATAAACTAATGTTTTTAAATCTCTCTTAACAGGCTTGCATGGATCTTATACTTGTAAACCAGAATGTAGCATTGCTGTTCTGCACTAATTTCCTGTTATACTTGCATCTGTGTTTGTGTAGGCTTAATCGCTACTTTAAGCTTGGTGAATTTTTAGGCTAAATCTTTCAGTTTTGCTTCTGAGCATATGAAAGGTATCACTAACTGTATATATTGCCCAGTAGGAACTTGCTTTCCTCTGGAAAGCTGGAGATGAGTCATGAAAACTGAAGTGGGTAGCAGGCACGAGGGTTGAATCTTTGCTAGAAGTATGTGGCTACTGTAAAGCACATTACCCGCTATGTATGTTTTCAGCTTCTGTAAATTATGAGCTGAAAAGGTGTCAGGGGAGAGAGGAGTGGAAAATACTCCTGCTTGTTTTATTTTTGTTGGTGGGTACTGCCATACTGCTCCAATGGGAGGTGCCCAGTTGCTATAGGATCCTTTTACCCGTAAAGATAGCGGAGTTTATCAATACTATTACAAAATAGTTAGCTGATAATGTTGGGAAGTTTTTGTTTAAGTAGCGAATCAATGTTTCATGGTTGCCTAATGACTTTCAAAAAGTTTCAGTACGTGGCAGAAATGAACATAAACCTGCCCCACCCCAGTGTGCAACATATGGCAATTTTATTTACTGAGGGGGTTCCTGTGGAACAGATATGTTTGTGACCTCACATGAAGTCATGCAGGAAACCTGTGGAAAAACTCTGGGCAAGACCTCATTTTGCTTATCCTAATCTTTTCAGTGCAAGAGTGTGCTTCATTGAAAGACAACTCTTGACAGTTGCTGAAAGGAAGGGTGGTAGATTTATACGGATACAAAACTAACAGAGTTCAAACAGTTACAAAAAGGGAATTTTTCAGGGCTCCTCTAATATCTGTAGCAGAAGGCTGCTATAAGAACTAAGATTTATCTTAATAATAATATTTTCATTCTGACATAGTACAATACTGTTGGCATATGTTCTTGGAATGAATTAATACTTTGTAACACCCTTTTAAGATATATTAAATGTCACATTAATGCGTGGTGTTATTTCACTGAATAGCTCTGTATTTTCAAAAATGGAAAGAAATAGTACCTGGTGCTCACAGTGAATTCACTTTTATCTGAACTTATCTTAAATTTCTTTTTATAAACTTGAAAACTAAATCTATAGTTGTTATAGAAGCAGCTTTCATGTTTTACTGAGCCTTCAGAGGAATTCTTTACTGCTCTTTTGAACACAGGAAAATATAGTGAAGGAGCTGATCCTTATTCCTTAATCCTTATAAATTGTATTAAAGAGACTTCATGGAATCCTTGTGTGTTACTTTGTTGGTATTTTCTCTTAGTTTTGCCAATCTAAAATTCCAAGCTGAATTCTTCAGTACAAATATTATGTAAGTAGGGGGGTTTTTTGGTTTTATCTCACTTGTGAAAGGTATTTAAATTTACTTTGTAACCCGAATAGTGGCAGATTGTGTTAAGAATATTGGTAGCTTGACACTGTCTGCTGTCTCTTTACTAATAGTCTTATAGGAAAAACTCTCTGTACAGAATTAAAATCTGTGTTGAAATGTGTAGTACTTCCTTCAAAGAAAAAGGAGGTTCGTATACTGGTAAATGCAAATAACCGATGTACACAACTCTAGCTCTTCTTTGTGTACAAGCTCATGACTCTGAATTTAAGCCACTTCTCTTAGATAAATTCCGAAGTGTTTCTTTTGGAATTAGCTATGAATACTTGTACTATCTTTTTCAGTGGTTAGTAGCACAGGTAGATATCCTGCAAAGAAAAAAAGTGGAGAAGGGAAGAAAAAGGGTGTTTGTAAACTTACTGTTTTACTAGTTGCTTTTGAAATGAGTTATTTTTGTGTTATTGCTTAAGAACAAAGTGAGTAGTACATCTAAGTATCATTGACGGCATCTGTGGAAAGGAAGGGTGAAGAAGCAGGATAAACTACCTCATGGAAGAAAAACTAGTGGGGTTTTTTTTAGTTTTAGTCATAGATACTTTGTTCTAAAACAGATAATACCTGCTTAGACAGCGGAGCTGTTTGAAACAAGTGGACTGCTGTTAAATCAGGACTTTATTCTGTAATCATATTAAATTATGATTACAGAATAAAGTAATTTTTAGGATTTGTTTCAGTAGAAAATATATGTTTGTGAAATTATTATAGAAAGGCAGATCAAACATACAGGCACATTTTCATTCATACAGCATTATAAATCAGTCATAGTTGAAATGTATCTTTTTAGGGCAAGTTGATTCTTGTAAATGCCAAGTGTGTCAGGCTGATGCTTGACTTGAAGTGGTGTGACAAGGTTGTGAACTCCTCAGCCCAGTTTCCCCTGTAACTAGTCAAGGCCACGGTGTGTTCTGCCTGCATTAGGGATACAGGCATGAAAATCCAGGTCTTTATAGTAGTTACTGCTTCCTGCTTTGGGAGAGACTATAAACTGAAGTGCTTGAAATAGGTAATTGGCACATCCAAAAGTAACTTAGATCATGAGCCTTGTCTCCTGTTATTCAAACTTGTTATTTCTTATGCTTATGTGCAGACAGAAGTAGCAACTGCTGTGTGTCGGGTTGTTCCAGAGACAATCAGGTGGGTCACCATTCATTTTAGTGATGGGAACAAGTTGCCTTCTTACTGACATTACATTGAGGATTTTACAAAGTGAGGTTCTGCATTTTGCTCACAGAAAGTGATGCAGATAGTCCAGATTCTTACCACTGAAAATGTTTTCATTGGACCCTCACTGAGCAGAAGCACACACTTTTCATCTGGAGATCATGAACTCAGTGGGTCCTTTGGTGTACATAATTTTTTTTGCTTGGAGAAGCCATAAAAACTTGCTCCTTGTTTTAAGAGTAGCTCTAAGACACTGTCTCTGTCTTTTCAGTATATGTTGGGACATGTGCTTCTATCAACCTTATCTTTTTTAGACTGGATATATTTTCCTGTCTTTGCTTATGTAAACTCTGGTAAGTCCTAAATTTGACCACCAGGTGAAGAATAAAAATAATGCTTCAGATACATCAGAAGGCAGAAGATTTGTTACATTTCAGGGACGGCCTTAGAAATTCATTTATGAAGAGCAACAGTTGTATAGCTTCAGGGCCCCTCACTCTCCAGCAAAGGTTTGTGTGCAGCTAAGTGCAGGAGAGCTGAAGAGATGGTTGCAGTTATTGGTGAACTCCTCTAATATGGGAATGAGGATGTGGGACTGAATCTCCAATCCGGGCATGTGTAAGAGTGAATGTGGTGTTTTTGGTCTCTAGTGACTCCTTTACTCACTCACTAACTACCAATATAAATGCCTTACACTCCTGTTTGCTTTCGGAAAAGGTCATATCCTTGTTTTAATTCATAAGGCAGGTTCATGTAGCACTAAGTATTGGAAGAGGAAATGAAAATTACATTGTTCTTTTAGGCTGGAAGAAGCTTCCTACTAAGCAGAAAAATACTACGATTATTAAAGTAGTTACTTCTCAAGGAGAAATAACGATTACTTTAAAGACTGAGTAAAATATTAACAGTGTAGTTTATTTTGAGCCATCTGTGTAAAGTTCACAATCAGTGGGCTTCTGTATTTATGTGTTTTAATCTTGTTTTATCCTCATGTTCTTGTCCAAGCATGTAATGGATTGTAGATTTCTTTTGGTTGCACTGCTCATCCAAGTATATATGAGGGATGAAAAATGATCAAACCTAACCAAGGATAACTATCCATAATGATTAATAAACAGAGATATATTTATGAAAATGTAACATTTGCAGTATTTGTTTAATGACTTGTTTAAACTTGCTGACATTATGCATGTCTTGCACACAAAACAAAATATCTGTTGTAGACACGCATGATTTTTAGTTACAAAACCATAGTGAGAACTTTTCAGAAGAAAAATATATTCTCAGGCCTACTGAAGTTGTGTTGCAAGAACTGTAAGATCCTGACAGAAAACTGGGAAAAGTCTTATCTGATAGGGAGTTAAACATGCCAGCTGGTAACTTGCAGATGCAATAGTGAGCACAGAACAATACAATATAAAATTATTTTTAAAAAGCTCTAAGAAGGCTTTAATGCAGCAGCATGCTTTATTGCAACTTTCGTTGGTCCAGGTGACTTCTGTGCTTCTTTATGTTCCGGAGGAAACCTGGGCTCCGCTGCTGTATTTTTGGAGGATGGTAAGTTATTAAAGAAAAGTTCTTGATCTAAGACCAGATTTCATACAATGATTACCTGAAAAAGTATGAAAAATTTTCCTTATCTTTTTTTTCCCCTTCAGTTTTGTCCATGTTTGTTTGTCTCCTGGAGGTTTTTTTTTACTTCCAGTAAATAAATATCTGAACAATGTGACAACTGTCCATAGGTGTGTTTGAATGTACTGCAAGTAGTACCTTATTTTTAATAGCAGGAATTGTTCCCTCAAAAAAAAAATTATTAATAGTCTATTTTAGAAGTCCAATACTATGATTAATGAAAATGTTGACACTAGAAAATTGCCTTTCTGTAGCATAACACCTGTTTGGAACTGCTAACATGTTGTCAAGTGCTAAAAAATGAAACAATTTTAATTCTTGGGGGCTCTTATGTTGGCTGAAAGGTAGATATACTGTCAGCTACTATAATAGTCCTGAGACAGCAGTACTCGTTGTGTTGACAGTGGAAAAAAAGAGAGTGCTTCTGGCTGAGAGGCACCAATAGAATTCGGTGTAGGTGCTGAGAAGTATAACAGAACTGCAGAAATGCCCTGTCCCTTTCTGTGTGTTGTTTTTTTTATGCCAGCTTTTATCAGGCAGCAACTATTTGCTTCTGAACATTTAAACTGTTAATGTAGTTAACACATTAAAAACTGTTAGTGTAGTTTATAACACATTGTGATGTGTGAATAAAATACCACTCCCTAGCTGCTGATTTTATTTTTGTCATCACTGGACAAAATGATATGAACAAGTGGTTAGCAAGGTAAAATATACCCTAAGAAAAGCTAGTTTGTAGTCTTAATATGGTCCAGCATCTGGCTTTTGAGGGAAAACATTTGGTTCAGGAGAAATGGAAAGTATTCATCGTTTAGGTCAAGCTTTGGGACTCCGAAATTGGGTTTTTCACTGTATGCAGTGAGATGGGTTGCAAGGTTAAGAACTTGAAAGTACAATGAATTTTGATTTGTCATGAAGGTAGTACAAAGTCACAAATTTTCCATGCCTGTAGTTGGCTATCTGTTATCTCTGGTCAAATTATAGTTTGTACTTCACCTTTAACATTTTTACATATGGTTTATGTTTTGGGTTTGAATTGTCTGGTTGGGGAGGGGGTGTTGTTTTGTTTTAGTTTTGTTTCTCAGTGCCATACAGTTATCAAGGAAATCTAAAAAACCCCCACTAATTAAGAGGTGGTGATAGCTAACTAACAGCTGTTAAAGGTGTGATTCAGCATCTCCCTCTGCAAATAGCTTCCCCTGCAAGTTGTGAAATTTCAGTCTACCCTGTATTTGCAAAGTCCCTGATGAAGAAATGCATCTGACCAGGGTGTAGGGGCTGCCACAATGGATGTTGTGGCAGATTGACCCTGGCTGGACACGAGGTGCCCAGCAAAGCCACTATATCACTCCCCTTAGCTGGACAGAGCGGAGAAATATGATGAAAGGCTTGTGGGTCAAGATAAGGACATGGAGAGATCACTCAGCAATTACCGTCATGGGCAAAACAGCCTTGACTTGGGAAAATTAATTTCTTATCAGTCAAATATAATGAGAAATAAAATCAAATCTTAAAACACCTTCCCTCCACCCTTCCTCGTTTCCTGAGCTCAACCTCCAAATTCTCTACTTCCTTCCTCACAGCAATGGAGGGGTTGGAGAAATGGTGCTGTGGTCATGTCATCACACACTGCCTCTGCTGCTCTTTCCTCCTCAGCAGAAGGACTCCTTGCTCTCTTGCCCTGCTCCAGTGTGGGGTCCCTCCCATGAGAACCAGTTCTCCATGAATTCCTCCAACATGAGCCATTCCCCTGGGCCACAGTTTTTCATTAACTACTCCAGTGTGGGTCCCCTGTGGGGTCACAAGTCTTGCGAGCAAACATGCTCCAGCACGGGCTTCTCTCTCCATGAGTCCGCTGCTCCTGACAGAAGTGTGCTCCGTCATGGGTTTCCCAGGGGGGTCCCAGCCTCCTTCCAGTATCCACCTGTTCCACCATGGACCTCTGTGGGCTGCAGTGGGGCAGCCTGCCTCACCATGGCCTTTACCACAGGCTGCAGGGAAATCTCTGTTCCTCGCTCCTCGTTCACTGCCTTTGATGTCTGTGGAGCTCTTTCTCCTCCATATTCTCACTCTTCTCTCTAATTGCAGTTGCTGAGCGTTTTTTCCCCTTTTTAAATCTATCCCAGAGGTCCTTCCACTGTTGCTGATGGGCTCTACCTTGGGCAGTGGCTGGTCCATCTTGGAGCCCACTGACATTGGCTCTGTCTAACACAGGGGAAGCTTCTCACAGAAGCCACCCCTGTAGCCTCCCTGCTACCAGAACGTTGCCATGCAAGCCCAATAGAGTTGTACTCTGTGTTTCTCTGTGTCTGTGACACTGGCCAGTACCAGGTGCCACAGAGGGAAGTATGTCCATCCTTACCCTGAGCAGTTATAGAACATATATCCTTTTGTCAGACCCTTTCTAGAATCTTCATCAGGATCACTTACGATCTGGTGTGAGGAAGGCTGTCTTTAAATAATTTCAGAGTTCATAGAAATTACATATTCTGATACATATATACCTTGAAACACACAAAGCTAAATACATTTATGTTGTAGGGGTTGACACTGGATATATTTGGCAAAAATAAGCTTGTGTTCAAGGGTGGTGTATATTACTTCTACTGGCAACAACTTGAAAAATAATGCTCTTTTCATTTAATTAAGAAAGTGAAACTACAAACTCCCCAAGCACCAAGCTGAAGGAAGCAATGACTGTAATGAACTGTAACAGTTGCAATAACAGTTTGCCCTTGAAATGAAAGGGAGGAAGGGGAGAGAATAAACACCTCCTCCCTAGTGAAGTAGTTTTACACTGTATCATTAAATCTCACTTGACAAAATTGAAGTGTCTTGTTCAAGACACAATGACGAACTTCGTTTTTTCGTTGAGGCTCTTCTCTTCCCACCCCCAGATATGCCTGCAAGCTCTCACTGTTCTTGGCTGTGGTGTTCTTAAATTTGTTTTCTCCCCGCACTAGTATTTCAGATGAAAGCTTTATGAACAATATCAAAGTATTTGTTAAGAGAAGAAATGTGTAACATTTCTGAATATTGAGTATATTTCAGATTGTCTGTATATCAAAATAGTATCACTGAAATGAGCTGTGCTTTAGTAAAGTAGGGGTAGGGGAGTGGCACCACATATCAATAGTCATGATTTCTGTAGGCAGTGGAAAGTACAGAGGACAGTGACTACAGGCTTTAGGGAAATATAAGGAATATAAGGGAAAGAGAAAAGAATGATAACAATTTCTTATAACTTTGCATTTCTGCATTTCAGATATCGGGCATGTGTATTCAAAGCAGAAGTAGAAAGGCATTTTCAAATGAGAGCAGATTTCAGGGTTCTGTAAAATATAATCAGGCTAAAATCTTATTTCAAAATGTCAGTGTTGCCTTGCCTTTTTTATATGTTTGAAAAACCAAATTTAAAGGTTTTTAAAACCTCCATTAAGACTGAAATGCAATTCAATGCACGTGACTATCACATGACTTCTTTTCTCTGAAACCCTAATGGAGTAGGATATAAATACCTCTGTGAGGTTATGCTGGTCAAGCCACAGATTATTTAGTGTGCATCTGTTTAGGCAGATTTGAATATTTGGGGATTTATCTTGTTAGCATCTTCAGACTGGGTTAATTGATGACAAGCAGCACAGAATTTGAGAAATACTTCTGAAGTGGGATTTTTGGCTTTAGTCTGGAGGCCCTTTTAATAGTGCTTGAAAGGGATAAGGCACCACTAATACCATCTTTTTCCTTGTGTCTGGCTGTGTGTGGCATGCTCTAGCTGTGCTGAATGGGCCATTCACTTAAGAGTTGGATTCCATGATCCTTGTGACTCCCTTCCAACTCAAAATATTTCGTGAATCTGTGTTTTATTGTCACTCGTGGGAAGTTAATTTCATGTTTTTCAGTTACATAACTATACATCACATTTTATTTAACTTATAGCCTGAAAATCTGACCGTAACACGCTGGACGTGATGTGTGCAGTTAAAACACAAAGGCGTTGTCATAGAAAAAATAAATGTGCATATTAAGACTTGATTAGAAAAGGATCATTAACACTCGAACAAGGGGCTAGTATTGCTACAAATGTGATATATGGAAAGCATGTATATCAATTTGCATGTACTTTGCATATGTATTGGAAATAGAGCAGCTTTATGACCAAAAAGAATTATGGAGTTTGCCATGGAAAGTGGTGCAGAAGTTCTTAGCCTGAGGAATGGACTACAGCTGCTGAAGGTGTGTTCGGTTGAGACAAAGCCTGCGGTCCGCCTGAGTCTGCACCTGAGGCAGGTGGCACACTGATGGGTCTGAGTACAGTGGCCAGCTCAGAAAGCCCACGTGATGCAGGTGTTGGGTAAAATGTCCAGATCTGTTGAGATGCTGCAGTGACTTGGAGCTAAGGGGCTTCTGCCTCGGCTTCCAAATGCTCTTTGTCATGCGTGTACTCTAATAGGCAGTGACCTCTAATTGCCTTTTGGCTTTGCAGCATCAAGCTGCTCCTGCTACAAATGACAATTAGTAAAACTCTTCTAATTAGGCTGGAGTTTGAGAACAAGGGGTAACATGATAGAAAGTGCAGGATAAGGAAGATGTGCTTTCTTGTTTAAAGGCTATTTTATTGGTGTCACAGAAGTATTTTTGTGACTGCATGTGTTTGCATTTCATAGTACTCGGAAATGATTGTGAAAACCAGCATTGTTGCTATTTATTTATTTAAGTTAGCATCGGAAAATAAGTTGTGGTTCAGTATGTTACAGGGAAGATCAAATGGAAGGCTGCTTAGTGGTTTTGGACAAATCATGGTAATGCAATTTGAACTGTTTGCTTTCATGTGATTTATTTTATTAGCAAAACCTGTGAAATATCCTGTTTCTGTGTAGGTGGATGTGAAGGCTGATTACCTTAAGTGGATGCTGTTGAACTGTCTTGCTGCTTGCCTAGGTGAAGAAAAGTTAGGCCTGTAGCGTTCCTGGAACTGGTTCTGAATATAAAAAAAACCCCAGTGGTTTTTTATGTACAAAATGTTAATTGTCACTCTGCTCTGTTCAGACATAACTAATGTGTGACTTAATTTAGATACATTAGCTGAGAATCATTGCAGTCACATGGAAAGTAATGCATTTGTCACATGTATTTACTTTCTCATGCTTAATGCATAAAGTCCAACTTGACAATTCCTGCATCTCTTGGTGACTTTAAGCTTCTTAGATTTGCTGTGTAAGGTCGTTAAACTGCTGCTTTTAACTTCTAAGTGCCTCACGCTTTTCCCATGTCCTTGCCTAGCTCTGGCAAAGTATCCCAGGCAAGGGGAATGGGGCAGGGAGGAAGTCATAGAGAAATTGAGCTGTGAATGTTTTAAGTTGCAGCAGGAGAGATGTGAACTCTGTTCAAGCAGTCTGTGAAGTTCCCAGCCAAAATTCATCCTAAGTCAGACTCCTCTGCACAAGGCAGCAAAAGCAGTGCACTGCAGCACTTACTGAAAACTCAATTATTTTAAAGCCCTGTGTTCTGGATTTGTATGGACAACCTGCAAGAACAGATTACAGACTGTTCAAAATTAGTAGCTGGATGCCATAGGGAGTAAAGACAAATGTACATTCCAACTGTGGGAATAATACTGAAATTCTGAATGGTAATAGGGCAGAATTTGTATGTCTGGGAATGCTATCATTTGTGTGAAAGGAAAATGTGAGGTGTGAAAGCTTTTACTACAGTTTTGTGTCAGCCTAAATGAACTTCATTTTAGGATGGAATCAGCTTTCACTGGATACTATTCATAGTCTGGCCTGTAACTCCCGTTTTTCCCACTTTCAAAAATCTTTGTTCAAAAACCTAATGGTGCTGAAAGGAAAAAAATACAAGGAGAAAAATCAGAATCTGTTTCTCTAATGTAATGAAAAAACTTTTTTGTACTCGAAACACATATAAATTATTTGTGGTTTTATGTGTTCACTTCCTAAATGAACTGGTATGTGGCTCTAATGGCATTTTAATTCAATTGGCCAAAATGAAGAGGTGGAATACAGAACCAGGCACTTAAGAAATGTTTTGTGTTGTACTGTATTTTCTTGATATCCACGTTTTAAAAGCATGAAAGCCATTCAGCATAATAAGTGGTAAGTGGTCTATTTCTGAACTCATCTCTCTGTGATGCAAATGATACTGGAGTGTGGCAGGAGATCCTGCTTGTTTTGTCACTAGGTTTTATCGTTTAGTGCTGACTTGAAGCAATGATCACCCCTACTGTTCATCTGCCTAACTGGTGTTATAAAATCACATGAGAGAACAATTTTTTCAACGTCTCACTCTGGGAACAAAAGTTTCAAAACCACCTATTTTATTATTCTTATTGTTAGTGTGAGTTTTCTGCTCTGGAAGTTCATTCTAATGAGGGACATCACGGGGCTGGTGAGCAGTCAGGTGAGTCAGCAGGCTTGAGAACGACAGTCTGAAATAGGAGCTGGGGAACTGCCAGCACCCACAGACACCTTGTTTGTTTGCTGCTAGGACAGACAGTGGACTGATTTTCTTATTTTCTGAGTATGGAAGAGAGGACTGTAAAACTGAATACGTTGATGATGTAACTTCTCCAAATGTAATCCTTCCAACTGCCATCGGTCATTCCAAGATTTATTTTTTAATGTGATGTTCCATGTAAATCCATGTTATTTTTGAAGTTTTTTGACATGCTTTGTGATTTGATCTCAAAAACAGTATAACATAATGTTAGGAGATTCAGTTCAATGGTTCTGTTTTAACTGTCTGTATCGCACAGGTGCGTTTTTTTCTAGAGGACAGTTGAGTTATGACAATGCTTTAATGTCCGCAAATGTCAAGTTTTCTGGTCAAGACTTGATGAAAACTTTGTGCATAGAGTATCAATATGAAACAGCCTTTGAAAAGACAATTTTATGTCAGAAGTGCAATTCTATGTTATATGCTTTGTAAAGGTGTTTTCCTCCTTTATGCATTTTGTATTTTGTAATGTTAAAAATTTGACCTTGAATACATTTCTCAAACCTTTTTTGGTGAAACTGTCACTTGGTGGCAAAATTGTGGAAATTGCATTCTATGAAAGATGAATATTAGTAAAAGTTAAGGAAAAAAAATGTAGGTCGGCAGAGGTGAAGTACGTGTGAGTACCATCTGTTAAGAAAATAGCTTTCAGTATTATGTTTCCTGCAACTTCATATGTTGTTATTTTTGACAAGGGAAAAAAAAAGAAACCAAACCTTTTAGTGCCTTCCTCTAAGATTGCTTTTTTCTATTTTCCTTTTCAGAAATTCATCAAGAGCATTATATGAAATAAGATTTTTAAAATATGTCAGAATGCACTTTATGCACTAATCGTAATTAAGCAGAGGTTTAATTTATTTTTGTGTTGTAAGTCCTGATGGAACTTACAGTGCCATATGCCAGCATTTTAGAAACAAACAAAAAACTGATGAGAGACTGGGTGGAGAGTGGAGAGATAGAAGGCAAAGACCAGGAATAGTAGAACTCTTCTAATATTAAGCTGTTCAAGGGGAATCTACATCACTTGTAAACACTTCTGTTTATTGCTGCTTTTATAGCCTATGATTAAAATCCACGTTGTTAGTTGCAGGTCAAGTATAACCAACCTCAAAAGTGCTATGAAGCAAGCAAGATGCTAGACTGTGCACATATAAAACTTCACATTGTTGTCTGCCTTCTTTGTGGCCTGTTTGCAGCGACTGGAGCTGAAGAAAAAATTAATGTACTCATTAGAAATAAAAGATATGGATAGTTAAGTTGTAGCACCCTTTCACTGAGCTCTTTGTAAATTATTCATATTGCTGAGGCATCCTAATTAAAACCTTCCATCTTTTAAACCTCTAAAAAGACTTGAGAAATGAGAGTGTAGTTTAAGCTTTTTTTAATCACGCAGAATTTCATTTGTTTTTAATTAAATTCAAATAGATATCTGCTAGCTTGCACTAACCTGAATCTAAATGTAAAATCAGAGGCAGAATATCTTTTTCAGAACTGTGTGGATCAGCTGAAAATAACACACTTTCCACTTTCTTGACCACAAGTTGATGATGACCACCCCTGCATTTTGGCCAAAGCAAAGTATGTGAACTACTCCCTGTGGCAAATGGCACTCCCCTGAATTTGATTAGGGAGGACTACTGTGTTTTTGGGGTTTTTTTGTAAATATTTTTTTTTTAAGTTTCTTTAATTTTTGACAGGGGAAGTACTGATCTCGAGAAAGGGACAGTAACTTGCTTGGGAGCAAGAATTTCTTTAATTGCGTTGGCAGTTTTAAAAAGTGAATATGAATTTGAGCTCTAAACTGTCGGTAGAGACACTGAGCTGCTACTGAGACCTGTAAAAGTTCTCATCAGTTTTGTTTTAACTCTGAGCTCTGTTGCTGGGGCAGGCTATATTTTTACTTTTGGATGTCATACTGTATATATATGTTTGCTTGTATAAGCAAACTTACTGCATTAGAAGTCTCTATATCTTCTTTGTTCTGCGTTGTCTGTAATAGAGTCTTAATTGAAGCTTTCTTTTTTGGCCCATTACCGAATTTGCTTTTAGATTTTGCACCGTTGTAGCTAGGCAGAGGCAGGACAAGATCTGACGTGAAAGCACTCACTCTGAAATGGTTCTTCGGTTCTTCCCAAATGTGGGTGCTACTTCTGCAGCTTTGTGTTTAGTTTCTTCCCTTTTCAAGGTCAAAAGTTCTCTTAGGAACTCTGTACAAGCTGAGCCTCTAGCTGGATTTGTCTTCCCCTCTGGCATTTTGGAGCTTGAGGAGATGATGGTGGGATTGTATCATCTGAGGTGGGGAAAGGATCCCTTTTATGGTTTGTTTCCTGTTCAAGAGCTGTCAACTACTCGGAGACCCTCACCCCTAGCCTGCATCTTTTTTTGTCTGACCCAGCTATTGTGATTGATACTTTCCCATTTCATATTTATTAGGCAAAACATTGCATATAATCATTCAGATTTATAATCTGGATTCCCACATCTGACATCTCTCTGCTTTTAGGTCTCTTTCAGCTCGTCTTTATCCTATGCCATGAGGATAATGTTGCAGAAAACTCGATCCGTGGAACCTCTTTTCCGGTTCCCATTGTCAAGGTGTTCATTACAATCATAAATATGAATGGATTTAAGAGCAGCTGTGATGTAGAATCTTCCAAGAGCATAGTTCACTGCCTCTGTGACTCACAGTTCTTGTCACCTGCATATACATACGTACATACATGCGTGATACGTGTTTCCAAGCAAAAGGCCAGTTGCAGTCGGTCATCGTTATCCTGTCTGTCCTTGAAGAGCTCCAGCCAAAGCTTTAGCATTTTTAATTTGTATTTAAACCAAACACATTTCTGGAAGAGATTTAAATTAGGTACTAGGAAGAAATTCTTTACTGTGAGGGTGGTGAGGCACTGGAACAGGTTGCCTGGAGAAGTTGTGGATGCTCCATCCCTGGAAGTGTTCAAGGCCAGGTTGGATGGGGCTCTGAGCAACCGGGTCTCACGGAAGGTGTCCCTGCCCATGGCAGAGGGTTTGGAACTAGATCATCTTTAAGGTCCCTTCTAGCCTAAGCCATTTGATGATTCTGTGGTTCTAGGTATACTTTTTTCCTTAATAATGTTGGGGTGTTTTGTTTTTTTGTTTTTTTTTTTTCCTTGTTTGTTTGTTTTTGTTTGTTTTTTTGTGGTTTTTGTGTTTGTTCTTTTTTTTTTAAATTTGAAAACTTGGAATTAACAAGCTTTTACATTTTGGCATTAATAACAAAAATACTTAGCACTTGTGGTACTAATTGTCCTCAGCATAATTTATATGCAATTGTTTCCTACAACACATCTCTAAAGTGTCAACTTTAAATATTTACACGTTGAGTGTTCAGAAATACAGTGTTAAGAAGTAGTGGCCCCTTGCCTAAGGTGATTTTAGAAAGTGTTAACACTGATCTGCTAACAACTACTTGCCCTTGTTCAGAATATTATAGACCTCTTTTGATGGTTCAAGTTGTCCTAATACGAAAGACCTTCTGTAAAGAAATAATCTGCATAATAGTTAAAAGAAAGCTGTAGTGCTGCATTTATAAATTACTAATGTGAAGTACACTGGAAAAGGTGTCTTGGAATGGACTTAGAGACAGAAGCCTCTAAAGATAAAGAAGATCAAGAACAAATGTGACATTTTTGTAACTCGTGGTCATTACCCTGTGTGAAATGTTTAAATGAATGTCTGTGTATCCTAGGGAAGAACTGATCTTGTTACCGCAGTTATTAAAGTTAATGAGATTTAAATTGTGAGGTAATAGGCCTGCTTATAAAGGACAAATACTAAACATTCTCAAAAGGAAGTGCTGTTTTCCTTTGTACCTTTTTTTCTTTAAAGAATTAAGTGACATACACTGGAATTGTCATTTGTCTTGTGTATCATTGGAAAACAGATATGTGGGAGGGGCATCTAAATGCACTTTGAAGTTGGACTTGATGGTCCTTGTATGTCACTTCCAACTCAGAATATTCTGTAAAATCTGTGAGATCAGTGAAGTGGTTTGGGGTTTTTGGCTGTTTTGGTTTTTTGTTTTTTGTTTTTTTTTGGTTAGGGGTTTTTTAGAAGGTAGATGATGCCAGAGTGTGAAAGGAATAAACACATGAAAGAGGGCAAAGTAGGTTTGTTGGATCCTGCTGCTTTTTAATGAGCATGTCTAGCTCTCCTGCATGAAATAAAGAATCTCTGTGTTGTGTTTCCTGTTCATACCTCCCTCGTGATGTTTTTCTTCAGACTTTGGTGAGGATATTTCTGGGACGCCAAAACTCTTCGAACATTTCCATTTGCTGTTCTACCTGAAACCAGAGATGAGTGGGTTTGGGTTTCTTTCTCCATAGTTACACCAATTATGCCAGCTGGTTTAGTAAAATATATTGTTTTATATTAGCCTTGGTAGATTTGTGCGTCTCACAACATTATGCACTTTATCAGGTCACAGAGAGACTGTCTGATTCAATGTTACACAGATGCCTTCAGTGATTTGACAGAAAAGTGATGTCTTTTTCTTGATGTGCAGGCAGTGCTGTCTTAAGATCTTGACTTCATGCTGGCAGACTGACAGATATTTTCAGAACTAACATTGTGCCTATCACAACCAAATCCAGGAAAACAAACACTGTGTATTTCAGTAATATTTTAGTGATAATGACTGCAGTTTTGAAAAGGAATAAGCCTCAGGGCACAGTGAAGCAGCATTGTTTTAGTGAACAAAGCAAAGAGCAGTAGTAAGAGCACAAAAATGAAGGACAACCAAGCTCCTGCCAAATGTTTCCCACTCTGGGATGTTATCACTAAGAGGAGAGCCTTTCCAAGGTACAGACTGTAAAAGCAATACCATGTGCCTGTTATTTTCCTTACTGAAAATGATAATAAGCTTATCTCTTTTACCTATTGCCTGACCATCCTTTGTAAGGTTTTCTCTAGATGAACAGCACTTTCAGTGCAAACAGGCCCACTACTGCTTTGTTATTTGAAGAAGGAGGACTGTCAACCTCCTTAGCACTGCTGTATGCAGTGTACCTCCTCCCAGCAATAGGGTTTGATCACAGCTGTTGTTTTCTGCTCCACCCTCTTGACAGGAAGACCATGGACCCCTCTGTTACTGGGCCACAAAATGTTTCTTGTGGTCCCCCAGCTTTTGATTTATCAGTTGAGTGTTCAGTCATGCTAAGAACTGGAAGGGGGCATGTGGGACCCCTCTCAGTCTAGCAGCTTGTGCTAGCGAGTGCTCAGCTGCCAGGCAAGACCTAGGCAAGGCTCTTTCAGAAAGGGGCAAGGAGAGAAGAATTATTAATTATTTAAGATGTGACTGTGAGCTAGGTCAGTCCTGTTATGATTCTTAATTGCAATTGAAAGTTGAGTGGAAAAGGTACGACGGCTGACTAATTACTGTAATAACACTGCCATTACTGCATGTATTTTTCTGTGTCACTAGTCACCAAGATTTTTAACATATCTATTAGAACATATACTCAGTAAGTCGTTTTTTTTTCGTAGAAGTGCAGTCTATGGCAGATCCCCTGGGGAGATGGAAACAGTGTCGAGATTATGCATTTAAAATGAATCGTGTAGTGTGCAGTATTATAGTCACTTTCTATGGTGGATGTCAGGAAAAGGTGGTATTTTTATATGCACTCATATTTCAGGATGTTGAATGACCTATTTCTAAATTTATATAAGATTTTTCTAATGTAAGGATTGAATTAGCTCCTCCAAGGGTTAGTGAAACACCAGATATTTACTTTGCTTCAGGAGAGTCTAACTGGAGTTGACATCGAAGGATGTTCTTCTTTGATGCCTTTCTTGGGATGTATTCTAGATTGTTTCTGAGGTTTTGTTTTGTGGTTGTGTTTTGGTTTTTTTTTCCTTTATTTTGTGTGCTATGGAACATACAGGATTTCCTTTTATCAAGTTGATGAACATTATACATGATAAGCAATCTGGTGTTAAATGCAGTATGTTTGTTCTTTGTCTAGCTTTTGCCCTTTTCCTCTCTCTGTCTTGATTAGACAACTAGGAGAGTTTTGTTTGAACTACATTTTCCTTTTTTGGGTCACTGAAATAGCATGATGTAATTGCTACAATAGCCTTCTTAAGGAGGCAGGCTAAATGGAACTGTTTTGTTGCATCTCGAACTACTTCAGAGTAGTATTTGTTTATGGCTGATGAAAGCATCTGCTCAAGAGAGGTTGTGATTTGGGCGAGCACCTATCTGATGAAAGGCAGTTCTGAAATGCTTCCTGTTATTGTTAGTCTTCCTAAGCTGTTTGAACTTTTGCTTTCAAAGATAGGTTTAATATCCTAGTTGTTTTAAATTGTTTTGTGTTTGTTTCTGCAAGTTTCCTTTTGTAAAGAGAATAGCTAGCGACAGAACAGAATTTGTGTGCTTTGACCTTGAATACAGTGAATCTTATGGTAATTCAGGAACAGCAAATACCTGTCTTGAAAAGACATCTCCAGTACTTGTACGTGGTGTATCTGTAGTCTATAAATAATTCTTTCCTATTTTGAGCCAGATGAGACACCGGGATAGATTAAAGCTGGCAAATTGAAGTATAACAGAGAAAGACATGAAAGGAATACTTGGAAAAGACTATTGCTTTGTTTATCCAGGCAGACGTGAGTGGATGTAATTTAATAATAGCTACAGAGCAAAGGTTTCAGCACAAATTCTTTTTTAATTCTGTGAAAGTCACTCAGTGTTGCTTGCAACTCTGGTTTGGATTGCTCAGTTCAGTGCTTGCTGTATCCATCTGACTCTCATCAGGCTTTCTGTTGTTCCTGTTCTTCTGTCCACAAAACCATAATTGACTACAGTTATAGAATGAGATGTACACTTCCAGTTTTGCCGCTCAAAATCTCTACAGTATTCCTTCACTGCTGAATCAGCTCTGAAACAGCTGTTAAGACTTTATTTTTCTTCCAGAACCATAGCAAAAATAGTTGCCTAATATTAATTTTTACTTTTTTTACTGCAGTTTTACATATTTCTTTTTGGAATTTTGCTTTCTCTTTTCTGAGATGTGGAAAATCTTGGATTTTTCCGTAAGCTTATTGCTTAGAGAGTTGTGAGAGATGAAACATGATACTGAGAGGCTGGTTTCAATCCTTGCAATTTTAAAGGTTTGAGGACAACCTGGGATGGTACTTCAAAAAAAAAGAAAAAAAAGATATTTCTGTTTTACATAATATTGTATGTTTACATTAGCTTTAACTGATGTAGAATAAGGCTCTTAATAACAGATGATAAGTAGAGATAAGTGCTGTTTTTGGGTTTAGGATGTAGCAGCTGTAAGTAATATTTGATACTCATGTATTCTTGCTTCTTTAAAATGCACCTGGTGAGGTCATTTGCAGACGTACTCTTGGCCTACTTTTGCAGCTGTTGACTTTATAGCAAAGAATTAGGACAATACTTAGCTGTACCGTGAAAATTACTGTCCTAAATTTATTTAGATTTGCCTCAGCCTCACACCTTTATTTGTCTTTTTAGAGTAGACCAAAGTAAGTGGCACTGTGTGCTCCAGAGAAATGTGGGAACAAATATAGTTCTGAGGCCATCCTGTGGCATGAAGAGGAGCAAATTGTAAAGAACCTGAAGCCATTGGATCATGATGACCTCAAAATATCAATTTTAGTTGCAATCTTAGCTTAGTTAGCATAACACTGATTTTATGCCTGCTTGGAAGTTGCAATTGCTCTTGTGCCTGATGGCCTTAAGTTCCACAGGTAATGTAAAATATCAGTTGCCCTCAAGAGGCCCAATCACTGCTGGTGAAAGCCAGAATGTGAGAGTCAACTTGGGATGCAGAATCAGCATTTTCTCACCTTCCTGGACGAATAAATGACTTAATAGTTGAAGAGCAGCCACAGGGGGGTTTTGTCTTCCTGAAGAGGATTTTAGAAAAGGAGCACAAAGTAGTAGCTGGAGCACATAGCAATTTTCACAAAGGAGTTGTGGCCATGATCATTATTCACATATGCTTCCACATTCAGATCTGAAAGTCTCGAGGCAATAAGTTAAATTACTGGGAAACACTAATAAAATAAAGCACTTTGGAGAGGGGATATTTCACTCCTGTGTTATTTAGCGTTGGTGACAAAAGCCTTTCCTTCAGCCCATGCAGAAATTAATTTGAAGGACTAAAGGAAAATACAAACCCCCAATTTGGGAAGCAGACTGACAAAATACTTCAGGTGCTCTCTGCCAAATTTACCCCACCTGTCTCCTACTCCTGGTTCAAGCACCTCTTGTTAGGTAGTGAGTCATCTTCAGCTCATTTGAATTCTGGAAAAGTGCCCATCTCACTCTTTTTGATTCCAAAAGGACAAATGACAATGCCTTAGGAAATCTTAAGTACTTTCTTACGTGGTGTAAGTCTGTGTGTGATGTCAATGTTAGCATGTGGAGCAGTGCAGCAGAAGTGCACTTTTAGTCATCCAGTTCAAGATGAAGAACCAACATCAACCCCTGGATGAGACAAGTCAGGACTAACTCCAGTCAGATGTTACAGGCTTAATGCTTTTGAGCACTGGATGCACTCCTGGAGCATGTTTAATTCAAAAGGGATTTGGTTTCCATGTTCCAAGACTGCCCTGCAGTTGAAATCCAAATGCACTGCAGTGGAAGTACCCCTCTGCTCTGTCCTAAAATGGTAATGTAGCCAAACCTTAACTCCATTTGGACTCTACACCATAATATGATGATAGAAATACTCCCCTAATTATATGGCTGTTCTTTGTGCCAAAGTCCATAAGACCTCTGGTTGCTTTCAGTGACTTGTCAATACACAACTATTGTGCTGTGTGTTCAAACAGACAAAGGGCATTGGATATCTTAAATGTAGTGTGTCCTGGAGATATACCCACAAGGTACTGATGTCAGTAATTTTCAGTGCACTTTGCTGCAAATTAGAGCCTGTTTCTTGCCATGAACTAAGCCATTCATGGCCAAAATGCTAGATAGTCACCCATGAAAGCGGTGACAAGGTGCTCATTCTGAATATGGACCAGTGAAGAGGGCAGGTTATCTGAGCAAATAGTGTGTCCCAAAAGTAAAGCACTTGTTGCCTGGTACTTTCAAGGGGTATCTGAACAATGAATTTGCAGGAATATGCATCTATCGTGAATATTTGACCTCTGCTTGTTAATACAGATGTTACCGTTAAACTATTTTGCTAAATGGAGCTTGCAAGTAAGGAAGGAAGTTATCTTTTATACTTATTCTGCAGTTAAAGCTGAGATACTTCTAAAACTGTTAAAAAAAAAAAAAAGTGAGATAAATCTAAACCTGTTAAAAGTCCGTAATGAAATGCTACACAAATTAATATTCCAGACAGGAAATGACTATAGCTTCTCCAAAATGCTCTACTCCTAATCTCAGTCATAATTTCAGTCTAAAGTCCGTGTGCTGGGCCCAAATCGTGCAGACCTTGCTGCCACATTGCTGTTCTGGTCTGTGTTCTTCGGCCTTGCCTTGTGCTCGCTGGCTTTGCAACTGTGTGATGGTTCCCGGAACATTTGCTGGGCTGACTCACCAGTGGAAGAGCCCCAGGAGACCTCGCTTTCTTCACCTCACCTGGGGAGGCTGGGGCTGTATCGTTGCTGTTGCTGAGCACAGATTTGCTCTGGTGCTAAGAGAGTATCTCTAATTAGCTAAGGTAAGTGCCATAGAGCTGCTGTTTCAGTGAAAAGAGGGCATGTTTGAAATGTTACAGCGAACTATATTGCCAGAAAGGCAGCGTAGATTGGCAAAGGTCTGTGTTCAGAAGTTGGATGCTTCAGACTATAGCAGTAGGGACAGAGGTTTTTTGCTGCAGAGTGTTGTCTTCATCTTAAACACAGCACCTGGTTTTAATTGTGTGTTCTGGGTTTGTTTTTTTTGTCTGTGGCTTTTGATCTGGGTGGGGGGTTTTTTTTGTTTGTTTGTTTTGTTGGTTGTTTTTGTTTTTCTAAAAGGGAAATGAGTTCTTAAAATACCCAAAGGGTTTTACTAGGGATCTGAAAGTGCTATTTCTCCCAGAATATGTTTTTTAGCCTCTTCAAGAAAAAATGAATGGCAAACTTCAGTAAACAGTGATCCTAGTTCAGGACTGTTGAGATAGTGCAAGCAAGGGAATTGTGAAGTAGTGCCTCTCAGTTTTGGCAATGAAATTTCCCATCTCTTTGTGGAAACTTCCTTACCTTCCTCACCTTTCTCACTGGTCGTTCTTGGACTCTTCCTAGTTGCAAATTCCTTGCCTGAGACAATAACATTCAAAGTGATATACAATTTATACAGCTTGTCCGCCACCCCAAGTTTTGGAAAGCATCACCCTCTTCTTATGTCCTCTGCTTATTTTATTTTTTTTTAAATATGCAGTTACCATGACAACTCTTGCCCACACTGGAAATCTGTTATTGCAAGTTTCTGGCATGGCTTTTATTTGCATATGCTGCAAGAAGCACTGTTATTAAACAGAGTGTTAATTATTCTTCCAGTCACTGGCTGAGACAACTGATGTGATAGTAGTTACAACTTTCTGATTCTAGGTAAAGGTGGTCATGTATAGCTCTGTGCAGCTGAATTTTCATGCTCCCTACTTTTAAGTATTCCTCTTTATTGATGTAGAGGGAGTTTTTTCTTTACAACCTGAAGCCATGCTTACTTGGTTAAATTATCAAGGAACTGAGAAGAAGAGCTATATTTTGGTCCATTTCATATAGGTATTATTCTCTTTGCTTGTCTTTATTAATATCTTAATTAATTTAAATCTGTAAAAGATGCTTGATACTGTACTTTGTCCTCTGAATAAATCACAACAATTGTGTTTGTGATCCAAAATTCATATAATTCCTGTTTGAGACTTGCAAATTTATCTTAAAGTGATTGTTGAATTAATGTCTTATAATGTACAGTAATGTGCTCAGCTGTTATTAGCAAAGGCTTTATTATGATTCATTCTACAGGATGGCAGTAGGCGACAGCATCTGATAACTTGGTTTTTTGTTTTGCTTTTCTCTTCCAGGAGTTTCCATGGAATGCAGATCCTGCCACTGGACTGCATTTGGGTAAAGGATGAGTTCAGTGTTTCTCTGAGGAGTCTTCCAACACATTTTCTAAATTACCTTTTAATGGTGTTCTAAGTGAACTTATGTGAAACAAAGAGTTTTGGATCATGAGTGAAGAAAAAAACTTTGGTGCATCCCAGAAAATGTTGTCTCCTTCCAGAAGTACTAGCAGCTGCTCCTCCAAGCAGGGAAGTCGACAGGTAATGCAAACTTTTTTATCCAAATTGAAAGCATTGCTAAGATTGGCTGTTACTTCTGCTCTTGAATATTGGTAAATCTCTTAAACCCTGTTTTCCTGTTGCTTACTTGTTTTCTTTCATGACATCTTTGCTTTCCTTACTCTCTTTTATTTTATTATTTTTTGTTGGTAGCAGCATCTTGCTCTGAGTCAAATGCAGTAAACACGTATTAATGAACATCAGGCATGTCTAAAACTGGAATGCTAGCAGTAAATTTTGATTTCTGTCATGTTGTACGTATGGTGTTTTTATAGTGAAATAGAACTTCCTGTAGCGTCTTGGTCTCAGTGGTTTGATCCTGAAATCCCAAATCTTCCCTGTAAGATACTGCTTTTGTGATGGAATATTGTGTAACAGCTCTGTTTGTTTCAAGTTTCCAGGAAAAGGTGTGCATGCATGTGTGAAAGATAATGCATTTTTCAGAAACCTGACATAGGCCTCTTTGAATGCCCATTTGTGCTGGTTGTTGCTGTAAATCTTAGATAGGAAAATAAGTATTCGTGTAACGCCACACATCTGGGTGTCTAAGGTAAAAAGGTCGCTTTGTTTTCTGCAGAGATGATGCTATTCTTTAAACCTCTCAATTTCAAAAGGCATGTCTGCAAGTTTGCACCTGGCAGGTGAGGCTGCTTTTGTTTGTGGGCAAGAAATGCCGACCTGCAGCCACACTGAGAATTAAGCTTAAACATGCTCAATCCATGCTTGCAAAATCGTGATAAATATGCTCAACGTGAACTTTTATCTTTGTAAGTGGCTTAGTGGAGCTCTTGAAGCTGCCTCAGGCTGAAATTTTAATTGGAATTGAGCATTCCAATCCCCAAAAGCTTTGGAGACCTCAGCTGTGTTTTGAAACAGCACCTGCTTTTCTGGGACTTCTGGCCCTGTACATACAGTTGGCAAGGCAGACAAATCTCTGAACAATTTATGCCTTTTAAAATGCTGTTCTACTATATTAAACAATGAAATCCCTGGTTTCAGAATTTCTTTTTTTGTTTTCCTGCAGCATTATTTTTCATATCCGCTGTATGAGATTACCTTTAAAAAGTATAATTTAAAAGATTTCGTATTTTCTGTTTCAACAGTTCCATGCTTATGAAGTGTTATCATGTAGTATTTAAATAATAAGATTTACGTGAGCATGACTAAATCCACTGGTGTGTTACACAGCCAGTATGAGCAACCATACTTACAAAGAACCTCTCTTACTGCCATTTGATATGATAAAATCTGTTGGCTAGCTTGGGCTTTTGAAGCTCTTATTGGTGGGTCCTATTTCTTATCCATTTTGTTCTCACCTGCTCTGTTTGGAGAAAAGGAAAAAATCAGTAAGGTTTTACGTCATCTTGTCAATCTCCAGCTTTTTAGTCTTTGACCCTTGTGCAAAAAAGCAAGGTGTACCTGAGCAAGGTGAGAGGCGCAGCTTGGTGTTTTGTGTGTACTCCTGGAACATCCGTGCTCGTTCATGGTACTCAGGCAGATGGTAAATGGCCTTATAGACCTCTCAAGTCAAGCTAAAGGGAGTTATAAAGTAGGTTGTTCCCTAACGAAGGGAAACACGGTTGATACTTGTTTGTGATATTATGGACTGTTGTGATAAATATCTCCACTTAGATCAGTGTTTCCCTTTTAAACTTTTCATGGCCAGTGATTGCGTTACCAAGTATAAATAACAATATACTTTTTCACTGGGGAACCTTCACGGGCTGACCGATTGTCCGTATTTCAAGTTGGTGATAATGATAGGGGCAAACCACAGACCTTGGGGAGTTTTTGTGACTTGTTATATGCTGAGAAGTGACCACTAAGCAGAGCTAAGAGCTCTGCTTACTTGCTTTTTTTATACAGTCTGAAAATTTACAAACGTATTTTCCAGAAATTACGTGCGCTTTTTAAGGTTCCACTGGTATTTATGATATTTTTTATTTTTAAATAGGGAATTCTAATACCTGCAAGGAATACTTTAATGATTTTTCTGTTTCCTTCTTTACCAGGTGCAATAACTCTCTAGCTTATCCTATCACTTTGTTTGCAACTCTTGAAGTGATATAGAGATCTTACTTCAAAGTAGAAATTTAGAACGGGGAAAAAAATTTCTAATTTAGAGTTCATTTCAGTATTGTCAGTGTTTATGTGCATGGCTGTGTATTGCTGTTCTTTCTTAAATTCCCTGATGGTTTTGGTGTTTTTCACATGGCAGTTTTTCCAAACTGAAGTTGTCTTGCAGTTTACAGAGCAAACTGTGTTTCTGGGGGAAACAGATTATATATGATAAGACTTAGAGGGGAAAAAAAAAGCTTTAAATATCTTTAATAAGATTTAAATATGCTGTGTGATATGCACTTTGAATATTTACTTGAAAATAATGTCTATGAGTCACTTTTCCTTACTTTTTGAATTTATTTGTTAATTATAGCTTGTGATGGTAGCATGTTTCAGTGAATGTTTTACTGGCTATACTCTTCTGTGCATGTGCATACCTGCCATGTGCTGTGCAGGTTAGAGTGACGTGCTATGATTTTGATATTCTTTCCTTCATCTTCCTTCTCCTTCTTCGTGGAGGGCTGCTTATTCCTCCTTCAGACACCTGCGTCTCTCTCAGGCACCTTCAGAATGAGGCCTGTGGTTTGCAGGTTAACAACAGATCTGTCTGACAGGGGCTTTTCTCTGTGCTGCTGCTCTGACACAGCAGTTCTTTGAATCTGATTGAGTAGAAAGAAATTCTTAAAAGTGTAGGGGGGAGGAAAGCTGGGGCGGGGGGAGGTTTGCCTAGAAAATAGCAGGATCGGAGTTTTGAGTCTCTCTGATTTCCTAGGCACAGACTCTGTTGCTGGTGTACGGTAGCACCAAGTGACCGAGATTGGGATTTGGAACCGCAGCAGTGCAAGGTTGCTGAGTCTGCTAGAATTTAGTTATGTGTTGGTGTGCTGCTGGTGTGGACCATGAGGCCTGTGATGCAGAAGATGGGCCGCTGTGCTAGAAAGGGGTTGACTTAAGCAGGGCTGCAGGACTTGGAAGGATCTACTTTTGCTGCATTTGGTGTCCCTTTCAGGCCAGATGTAACACACTTGCAGTGTGTTACTGAACAGGTGAAAAGGTAATCCTCTTCCACGAAGTTCACCTTCCTCTTGAAGCCTCATGGCAATCTGGAGGCTGCTGCCACTTCCCACCTCTTTGCTTTTCTCTGCCTCTCTCCTTCAGTTATGGAAAGGGATCTCTTCCACAAGATGTGGAAGAGACAAACAAACTGTGAGGAATGAAAACTGGTGTTGATCTTGTTCAAATTTCAGTTGACTTGTGATCAAAAGAAGATATATTGTGGTAATTATTTTTAAATCTAATACGTTAACTAACTTTTAAAATAGGTCCACTAGGAAAAAGCTTTATGACAGGAGAACCACTTAAAAACCCTCATGTTCCGCAAAAGAAAATTAAATCATTTCTGCCAATTTTATGAACCATAACAAATGCTTTAGTTGCAGCTGATGACAAGCTTTATCCTCCACAAAGCAGGTTTCTATTTTTGACACTTTAAAATATTTGGTACAACCGACTGCATTTTGCACTGGAAGAAAGTCTGTCACTGTCGTCTGTTTCGTTCAGGGAGCTGAAACTGCAAGCTGAGTCTGAGAGCCATTCAAAATCCTTACTTCATAATTGCTCCTGAAATAATTTGCCTTGAGGAACTGTGTGTGTGGTGCAGAATATTGAAGAATATGAGGATGCTTTATCTCATTGAACAAAGAAAATTACTACATTTATTTAATGATGGACTTATCTCTGAAGACTAAGGTTTATGGATTTTTCCCCTCAGCCGCAGAGCAGGTATAGGCCAAGCAGCATCTACAGGGTGGTTTTTCAGTGCTGGTCTGAAATGAGCACCTCTGGACCTTAGAGAAGTAAAGATTTTGTTCCTCCCTTAGCCCCGAGTGAAATTTCTTCCTGGTCAAGAAAAGCAGTATTGATCACTTTGTGCAGATTTTGGTTCATAAAGATGCAAAATGTCCTTTGTAGTGTCATAATTTTAAGACACAACCAAACTGGACATCAGACTTATGCTAGAATTGTTAATGCCATTGATCTGGGAGTTTTGGGTGGGGTGAGGGGAGTTGAGGGGGTGTCATTGTTGGGTTTTTTTAAGTTAGTGCTGTGGTTTGGCTTCTTTTAGTTTGCCATTGTGGGATAAGAATCGGCAAAAGGCAGCATAACCTGAATGCTTTCAGGAAATCCTGTCTATCCATTTTGCTCCTCTGCTATTTCAGATGGATGAGTACAGATGATAATCAGCCAGCTTGATTCATTTGCTGTCATTTTAGAGAGTAAGCAGTTTTCTTTCACTTCTGCAGCTGCTCCCTGCAATAGCCAGCTGACACTCTTTCCTCATTCAGTAAGGTGTCAGATCACTTGCAAATCAAAATCCTGATCAAGATGTGTGGGGTCTGGGTCAAGAGCAAATGGATCCAAAGCCAGTCACAGCATCAGTGTTTTGGAAAATATGAGAGTTTGACTGTTCAGGTGGGATAGGTTTTATTCTTCTGGAAGGATGTATATGGAAGAGGACCAGATGCATTATGCCTTGCATGTATCCAGCGGGTCCCCAAACTGTTAATTCTTTAAGCTTTTAAGAGGATCCATTTCTAATTCAACTAAGCTACCTTTCTTAAGGTTCCCAGGGCAGAAAGGTGAGCTGGAAGCTTGCCTTCACCACCTGAGATTTGGCAGACCATTGAGCCTGTTTGATGGGAATCAATGCTCCCACTGCAGTTTTATTTCGCATTTTCACACTTTTTAATTGTGAAGGCACATTCTAGGCCACCTCGCTGACCCGAACAGCAATGATAAGTGTGGCTTTCCTGCAGGAATGTGAGACACCTTGTGTCTGAACCGCAGGAGAGATCAGACGAAACTGGAGTTGTAATGCAGGCCAGGATGTGCTCTGTATTTTAAAGCTTGATCTGAACTGTTAGCACCATGTGTATTCCAGGTAGGTGTAATTGGCTGAGCTGTTTCTCAGCTGCTTCCTTACTCTTCACCTCATATGCTCAAATATAGCATGGGTCTGTCTCACTTCAGGAGTCCTTTCTTTCTAAGCTTATCCTTATAAAAAGAGGAGGCTGCACAAAGATCTCATTGCAGCCTTTTTGAGTACTTAAAGGGAGCTTGCCAAAAAGATGGAGAACAAGTTTTTACACAGGCACATACTGATAAGACAAGGGGGAATGGTTTTAAACTGAAAGAGTGGAGATTTAGATTAGATGTTAGGAGGACATTCTTTACGGTGAAGCTTCTGAGGAACTGGAACAGGTTGCCTAGAAAAGCTGTGGATGCCCCATCCCTGGAAATGTTCAAGGCCGGACTGGATAGGGCTATGAGCAACCTGGTCTAGTGAAAGGTGTCCCTGCTCATGACAGAGGGGCTGGAACTAAATGATTTTTAAGGCCCCTTCCAACCCAAGATGTTCTATGATTCTGTGAGTCTGGAATTACAGTGTTTTCTTTGATTGTGCTCAAATTTCTGCTTGCTTCCTGCAAGCAGACCAATCTGTACTGTGATTATGCTTAACCAAAGTCTGTGAGAACTTGATCCCAAAGTTGGAAAAAGTTGTTTTGTTAGGTACAACACTAGAATATTGAAAAAGATCTACTGTTTGCTAGTCTTGACCACTATCAGATTAATTCTCCGTGGAAAATTCAGGTGTTTGGGTACTACAGTTTAATATATTTTGGCAAGGTAAAGGTAGTAGCTTCCTTGGTAATGGGGCAAAACAGCTTTTAAGCTCTTCTGGCTACTTTGGAGAGGAAAGAAACAAAACCATCAACACAACATTTTTCTTAATCTCACAGATGCTCCTGTTAGTTCTTAGAATTATCTCTCATTAGTTCCATCAAGTTTCTTACGTTTTAAAATGTTTGTCTTTACCTGATTTCAAATTGGGGACTTGAATAATGTCAAGATTATTTTTTATATTGGCTCATTTAGTAGATCATATTTTCTGAGGAGATGAGGTTTTATCCACGTGTTGGCATTTAAGCAGCAGCAATTTCAGGTGTTACTTAGTGTAAATTGCAGCATTACATTATATTTGATGATATTTAAAGAGGCTGCTCTCTGTCATCATAACAGTCCCTGTCCTTGTGATTATATAAGGGTTGATAAATAATCTTTCCAGGAAAAAGAAATGCAAGACCATTCAGAAGAAATTTAATTGACTATATTTAAATTTATGGCAAAAGAGGTGGTGAAACGTAATTTCTCTTCGGCTTGCAGAATTGTCAAAAAAAAAAAAACAAACAAGGGGGGGGGGCGGGAGGAGGGTGGAAAGGTCCTTAATTGTGGAGGCTTAGAGCTGTGTTTGCACTTGAGGAGCTGTCAAAGAGCACCTAGCAAGCTCTGGCTAGCTGTCCTTGCATGGGCATGGACTGGCTCTTTGCTTCAGCACCCTGTGAAAGACCAGTGCTGTTGGGCTCCACCAGCAGACTGTGCTGCTGGTGTTGGGCTGATGTGCTGGAGGCAGTCCAGGAGGCCTCCTGTCTCCCTGCAGCCCTCTGACTCATGACATCCTTGAGTAACTTCTCTGCTCCCTGATCTGATCCATAGTAATTTACCCCAGAGCAGGAAAGGGTTCATGATTATTGAGAATTCTAAGTGAGTCCCAAAGTAGTACAAATTTAAAAAAAAAAGAAAGAATATGGAGTGTAACTTCTGGTTTTCAATAGCAAAAAGTGTTTTCATGGTCATTGGTTAGAAATAACGGTATCTAAGGAGCTGTCAAAACATCTCTTAAACTGGAGGAGGGAGTAAAGAAGTTATTTGTTACAAAACTGACATGGATAAACTGATAAATCCCTGTGGATCTGTAAGGACAAAAAATATGTCCCCTGATAAACATTTTGGCTAGAACAACTGCACTTCTGACTTGTGTTCAGGTAGTATGACATCACTGAGTGATCTGTGAGATGCTGAATGACAGGAGTTGCTCAGCCCCACATTTCTGCTGCTTGCAGCTTGTTGTGTAGTGAGTCTTGAGAGACTGAACTTGAAACAGGAAAGCAGAGCATCTTTCCAGTTTGTTGTATTAAGTGCAGCACAAGAGAAATAATGAAGTAGTGGAGTGCCAACAGTAAAATGCTGAAATTAAAGAATGTCTTTTTGAAGATGGTTTCTTTTAATGCCATGTTTCACAAGTAATGAGTATAATACCTGATGTAATTTTTTTTATCAGTTTAAAGAAGTGAATGGTAAGGATTCTGGAGATAGATAAATGCGCAAAATTAACACTCTTGCTGATTCTTGTTTCGTTTTGTTTCATTTTCGGTTTAAGATTTTTTTTTAGCCAGTCAAGTTCTTTTTTGGGAATACTTGCCTATGTATCTTACAGGCAGGACTATGAGTACTTATCTACCTGCTGTAGTTCTGTTTTCTCTAAAAACAGTCCTTTTTTGTCATTACAATCTGTGTTAAAGTATTCTTTGTCCTTCTCAAATATAAGGGGATGGTATGAGCACATACCATTTCCTGTCAGTTGTTTATCGTTCTACATCTTACAAATCCTGTGGTAGCTGGCAATTGTTAATTAATGAGATCTCTGATCAGAAACATTGGAACTCATGTTACGTTGTCATTTGCAGTTGTTCCATAAATAAAAACCGTAAAAATATGATGACATTAGTCTCTTCTCTGCTATGTTGCTGCAGGGTCTTTCATTTAAGAGTTCCTGATGACAAATAAAGAGAGATTCTCTTTTAAATACAGTTGCTTCTGATGAAAGGTGGTTTTTATTTTTCTTGTATATTTCCTCTTCCCTCTATGTTATGTTCCTTGTAGTACTTGAGTTACTTCCCTGGCTTTTTAATTTATATTTTATTTTATTATTTTTACTTTAGGGAGGCTTCAATTCACACCAGGCAAAAAACCTTGACTTACTGAATATGGGCAAAAGAATTCTGTAGAAAAGCTATTAATTTTCAGTGTCTTTTCTTTTTAGCTTCATAGCTTAAAAAGAACATATGATTTTAAAATAAGACTGTTTCTGCCTTTGATAGCAGAAGATTTTTTTATGCTAAATTATGACTAAACTGTGGTTGTGCACTGTATGTATGTATGTACATGAAAATATACATAAAACATTCTGGTAAGCACATACATGCAATGAAGGATGTTGTCATAAAAATTATGTTTTGTTGTGTTGATATTGTTTCTGTGAAAATAAAAAATAATCTTCTCTCTCGGAAGATATTTAAAAGTGCAAAGATAGATCTTTGGTTAGATTTCAACAACAATTGGGTTTTGGTTTTTTTCTTATAGCCACCTTCTTGAATCTCTCTTAACAATTCAGTTCTTTGGAAGAAATAAGATCTACATGTGGATTTTCTGTTTAAGCAGGACAGCTGGGAAATTGTAGAAGGACTCCGGGGAGCAATGAATTGTACCCAGGAGCCACAGAAGCAGGAGGGCTGCTTGCTGAAAAAGAGGAAATGGCCTTTGAAAGGCTGGCACAAGGTAGGAAAGAAATGTGTGTCTGAAAGCTTGATGGCACCTGAGTGGGACTTACTTGGGGTAGTTTTGTGGCAAAAAGGTTACTTAAAAGCAGAGAAAGTGTTCTCCAAAGAAAAGAAAGGGAAGAGCGTGTGTTTGTAGTGGTTTTCTGGTTAGGTTTTTTTGTGTGTGTTTTGTTTGTTTTTAATTTTCTGCATTTCTGGTTGCAGAGATACTTCTTTTTGGACAGAGGGATTTTGAAGTATTCTAAATGCCAAGCTGATGTAAGTGATCTGAAACCCTTTAAGGCCTTTATAAAGTACACAACACTATTTTATCCAAAGTAGCAATAGTTCCCTATTGTTGCCAATGAGAAATAGAATTTCAGCCATTCTAAAGAGTAAGTTGAGAGGGGAGGAAATTATGGATTCGGCCGGTAATATTTATCCTTTTGCTTTATCCCAGAGTGATTGTATTTTTACTTTTTTGCAGATAGAGAGAGGAAAACTTCATGGCTGTATTGATGTTGGACTTTCTGTCATGTCTGTAAAGAAATCAACAAAATGTATAGATTTGGATACAGAAGAGCAGATATATCACCTGAAGGTAGGTCTCCAAGATTGTTATAATCTTGTTCCCAAATAATTAACATTAACTGTGCATGATGAAGCCCTTCTTTTTTCGATAGTGAGAGGTCTGTTAGTTACATTAATAACTTTCTAGTCTCAGCAGATTAGTTTACACTTGTAACTTGAGAGGCATTGTTGTTCTGTTTCGGAGTCCAGAATCAGTAACACTGTTCTGAACAGAAACCTTGAAGATGCTTCATGTTTAGCAGAGCTCTTTTCACCCAGCACTTTTTTCACTTGTTGCCCAAGTGCTTTTGTTTTCAGTAGTTGTATCTTTGTCTTATCCTTGTGGAATAAATTGTTTTAAAATACATCGCCAAAATCAAGTTTCTATTTGTAGTTAGTTAAACTTTGACCTAACTTTAACAATGGCAATTAAAAACCGGCAAATTTAATGTGTGGAGTTTTATTTATATTGTAAGGATTTTTATGTATAAGTTGCTAATTATTGTGCATTATTATTGGAACCCATAACTACTAACTGTAGTTTCTCTTTTTCCTGACCTTCTCCTGTATGTGATTTTCTGTCATTCTTAAGCTCATACAGCATGCATTTTTAATAGGAGCATCCTTAGAAAAACTCTTCTGATAGTTTGTTAATAAAGGCCAACCAGGCTACTTGTCCAAGGAACATAAAATACCTTAGTATATCTGTAAGTGATTTTTGAATGTGAATGTTATAAAACCTGAAATTTTGTGTAGGTGAAATCTCAGGAGCTGTTTGATGAATGGGTAGCAAAACTTCGTCATCACAGAATGTACCGTCAGAATGAAATCTCCATGTTTCCTCATGACGCCAATAATATTTTCTTCCCTGTGTCTACTACTGCGGACTCTGTCCCTGGTTTCTGTGATTCTACTTCAGGTAGAAAGGTAATAGTTATTATTTATAAATAATGAGCTTTCATGATGAATTAAATTAGTCTGATTTGTGTTTATTAAATAAAGAGCATAATGGAAGTTTTTGGTGGCATTTAAGTTATGTTCTAAAATGTCAAGAGGAAAATTACATTATTTATTGATTTACTCCCAAGCAGTTTTATTTATGATGCTGTTAAATTTTATAATCGTGTTTCATTGTTTTAATCCAGAAATTTATTTTTCATTTTATATTTTTATGTATATTACAGACAAATGTCTTTTATATTGACTTTCAAGACTGTATATTGAGTTAGAATCCTCATAATTTTTGAGACCTATATCAGTATTTGTCTGATATGTGCTGGTGAATATTAGTCTGGGTCAGAGTAGAACACTCAGCTAGGTATTTTTTTCCCTTTAGCATTTTGCTGTATATCCTTTGGCTAATAAAACCTCTCCTCTTTTACATTAATGAAGCTGGCTACTTAGCTGAGGAGTATATAGGAATTATATAAGAAACCATCACCTGGGGCCACTACTTATATTTGAATTTATATTTTATATATTTAATGTATTTAAATTTACATTTAAATACCCACCCACCATGCTGTGAGTGGGCATGGAGTCTGGATGGGTCCAGCTGGCAATGTACTTTTCTTTTGGTGGAGTCTGTGACTGGTAGTTTCACAAATGACTTGATAAATATTCAGTCCGACACCATAAATGACCTTTTTGATGCAGTTTCTTGGAAGTGTGTGTGTTCTGTGTCTGGACACAGACTCTGTGCCTTCAGCTATCTGTACATTAACTGGCCGAATTTCATCCCAAGAAGCTCTTCTTCTCCAGTGTAGATCCACTGGTGTCCTTTGTGACTCCCATCTATACTGTTTTACTCACTACAGCTGAAATGGCTCTCTGTTTCTGCCAGCTCCACAGTGTCTCCTAAGCACCAACCAACACCTTGTTATTCTGCTGTCTAAGGTTTTCTTTTCCCTGGAATAATTGCTGTATGATCTGAATGGGCTTGTTCCCCAACACCTCCAGTTCATCACTTTATCCTGTAACTGAGTACGAGTTTTAGCAAACACAGACATGTGCCTGAACAGCTTTTTGCTTGGGGTTGAGAGGGCGGGGGATCTGTGTGAGCAGGCAGCTGAAAGAACAATAACTCACCCTGTGGTAACAAGGCCATTCTGCAAAGGGTTGTTTGCACGCATTTCGTGGTGCCAGCAGCTCCGTGGCTTTGACAGCTCCTCTTCTGAGGCTGTGTCTGCAGGGAAATGGCAAATCTCCTGTGTCCATTTAGTTATTTTCTCCCAAAAGTCGGCAGGGATAGAAGTGGGGAAGAGTATCAAGGGCAGAAGTGGAACATTTGCAAAGTCCATGATATATTTGTGCCGGTGCTCTCAAAGGAAAAAATAAAAAGAATCCATGTGACCAGCATATCTAAAATCTATGCTTACTGCAGGGAAACTAACCATTTCTTCTTTGGTATGAAAGACTTAATTCAGACTGTTAATCCAGATTTTCACTGCAAAGAAGCCCTACTTATTTTCATGTGAAAAATAGAAGGGGATAGTTCTTAAGCTGCAGTTAATCACCTTAGCTCTGCTGAAGCTAAATGGAGCCCTGCCAATTTACACCAGCCCTAGCTGGATGTTAGTTGATATCAATCCAGTAGTAAGGTTATTTAAAAAAAAAAAAAAAGTGTGAACTTTGAGTTGCATTTCGTTTGCTTTTAGAAACACCTGATTGGTTTTCACGTTTGTTTTTTTTTTTTTATTATTGGTGTTGAGAGGCAGGTGTGTGCATCTACATATGTTTATGTGGAATGCTCTATTCTACAGCTTAGCTATGCTGATCCAAAGCAAAACTATGGGAACTGGAGCTACAGAAGCTCTTGCCTGTTTGTGTATTGGTGTTTGGCTGTGCTTACGTCCTTCTTTTCTCCTGCTCGTGTCCCTTATGTATATGAGTTCTGGAGCAGTTGGTTATGTGAGATAGATTTCTGAAGGGATAAATATGGAATTTGTTCACAAAATACCAATACAATTACTCATCTTTAAATTCAGTTTACTTGTGCTTTTAAAGGTGCTGAGATTATTATTTGGATATACATATATATGTGACTAAAGCTCATACAGCTTTATGCAGGAATAAAACAACCAAACTGCATAGATTAAGTTTAAAATAAGTGTGCTTATTGGTGCTTACTGCTATTGCATACTGACATAGTACTGAATGATGTCATATGGATAGTGCATTTTATTTTACTGTGCAGCTCAAGTTGGAGGTTATACTATAAATTTAAAAAGACTGTCTAAGAAGACTGCAATGGACTGAGATGTAGATGATGTTTCTTAGGAGTAGATTTAAAAACTACTACTACCATAGTAGATCAGCAGGAGATAACAAAGTTTGTAAATAGTGTGCTTCAGAGAAGAGCCAAACAATTTAGTCAGCTTTTCTCATAATCAGTAAACTGGTTGTGTAATGGCACTTAAGATGAAACATTTTAAAACCGATTTTAAACAAGATATTGACAAAGAATGTAATTTGTGCAGCTTCCTGATGTAGGTAGGAAAGGTTTAGTAGGGTGTACAAATAACTAAACATTTGAATGGCTATTATTTGTAGTTACATTAGACAAGAGAACAGCATTATAGGCCACAATCAACTGGTAATAATACTGGGTAGAAATTTCTTCACACTGTAAACTATTTAATTGTACTGCTCAGTTAGCTCTTACACAGAATTTCCAGCATCTCCTGACGCACCTGATAGTGGGCACTGCTGAAATTGAGCTAAGTTTGAAAACATTTACTGAGGTGTTGTAAAAGAGTAGTATTTACCCAGATGAGGTGTGTGGTCGTACCTGTATTAAGGCCTGTTGAGTCAAGTCTGTGCTGAAGTCATACAACCTTGAGTAAAATGTTAAAATAATATCTAGTGCATCTTGCTTTCACACTGAAAAATAACTTTAACAAACACGTACGTGGTACATTTAAGTTACGTCTGGGGCTTCTCTGGGGATCGTGTAGGAGGAACAGAACATCCACATTTGGTCCTGCTCAGATATGGTACATTAATTGTATTAAGTTGACATAATTTATGCAGAACTTTGCCCTTCCTCAAAATTTAGTTTTCAGCAAATTTTTATGGTTCCTTTAGTATTTCTACTGCTTGTAGGCAGCAATTATGTTAGATAACCTGCAATTATGCTCAGTGACTGTATACCTAGTCTAGGTCATACATGTTTTTCCCTCCATGTAATTGATGCCTTCAGTCTTTGGCTGTGATCATGGAACTTTACTGTTGGTTGTCAAAATTTGTGCATACAACATTAAAGTAATGTTTGTTAATAATTCACTTGTTTGGTTTTTTTTTGGAACAGACAGGCAGCTTGACCAAACAGCATTCAATGTCAACTGGAGGGAACTTGTCATTTTCCTTTTCAAGTAATGAGTCCAGGATTTCATCTTGGCTACAGTCTTCTGAAGACATGGAAAAATGCTCAAGAGGTAATGATATTTGTAGGACGGTAAAAGTAGCCTAATATTTCCCCTAGTTTTTCTTAACAACAAAAGTATTATACCCTAAGGCATCATTACTGTTAGAGTTTTCTCTGAAGCTGGAGGAAGGAAAGAGGTGGTCATTGATTAACTGGCTATTCATTTGTGTGCAAAAGGACTAGTAATTTTGGATGTGGACGTATCAGTTCTGGAGACACCTCTTCAAGAAACCTATATATTTCCATACATTTTCTTTTATGTAGGAGCATCACATTCAGTAGTAAGATTTGAACTTCCTTGGGTTGGGTATTAAAAAAAGGAAGCATCTGAAATCTAATAATTTAAAAAGCACGAAGTCTTTGTACTTCAGAGTCACCTCCTGCTTTCATTCTTTCCTAAGAGCAAGAAGATCTTTCTCATGGTGTTAGTGTCTGTGTGATATTTATTTGTTATATTTTTGCCTACGCTGAACTTCTTCTCAAATACAGAAGAGCATCACCTCTAGCTCTGAATGTACTTGAAGACTGTTCATTGTTACCCTCACCATGAGGAGCCTTGACAAGTCCCAAATTGCAGTAATTATCACATTATTCTCATTTTTCTGCAACCAACTGGGAAAAAATATCATGATCATTATACATGCTGTATAGATGCATTTCAGTATTTTGAATTTAAACCTGAAGATAGTACACAATCCTTTTATCCAGCAGTCCAATACCGTGCTTTTACTCAGTGAATAACTTATGCTAACTACAATCAAAATAGAACTAACCTACAAAGAAAAAACATTGTCAGTGTGTCTGTTACTTTAGGGCAACTGAAAATATTCTTTTGTTCAAAACAGACCTCTCGAACTGTCACACATATTTACTGGAAATGAACCAGCTGTTACAGAGCATGGATGTTCTTCACAGGACATATTCAGCGCCTGCTATAAATGCTATGCAGGTTTGTTGTTTAGAAACAACCAAAAAGCACATTCCCTTACAATTCAAAAAACCCCAACCCCAATCCTAAAGAATCAAGTTATTTCTTCCTTAGCTCTGTTAGATATATGGCAATCTGTATTGTTTTTTGTGCTGTGTGTTTTTGAAAGGTTGGACCTTTTGAAAGCCCAAAGAAGGAAAAGAGAGCACACAGGAGGTGGCGATCCAGAGTTGTTGGGAAAGAAGCTAAAGGAACGTTACAGGTAACTTCAGTCCTTCCAGGGGCCCAGCTTCCTCCAAACCTTATTGATCACTTCTTGGCATGACCTGTTTAGGAAATACGAATCCTTTCCAAGTAGTGTCCTGTGCTAGCTCATTTTAAGTGGTAATAAACCTGACAAAACACGAATATCTTGTCCTTGATATCTGCAATAGGATCTGTCCTGTTACCTTCAGGAAACTGGCCATGGTTTTTTTTACCCATGTTTTCAGTCTGTCTCCAATATGGGGGGCTGTGCTGGTGGGTTTTTTATAATCAGTACAGATTTTTCAAATTCTCTATATAGTTTTGTACACATTTGCATCCAGAGGCCATGTGATTAGATATTTAAAAGGAGGGGAAATAATGCAGCATATGTTACAGCTCTCAATGGACTTGTTTTTGCCAAATATCCCATTATGGTATCTTAGGCAAAGCTGTAGCTCTGGTTTTGTTTGCCAAGTGTCATCCATGCCAAGCTTACTGGTAATTGACAGTAATTGTTTCATTTTTTTGTGTCTCCAACATGTAACCCAGGTGGGTACAATAAAACAAAATTTTCTTTACAGTTTATAAAAACCATGACAAATTGTCATCATCCTTATAGGTGCCTTCAGTATTTTCTGCCCCGATGAGACTGCATGCTTCCAATCCAAACTTATCTACAATAGATTTTGTAGAGGAGAAAAATTACTCCGATGGCTCTGAAACATCATCAGAATTTACAAAAATGCAAGAGGACTTATTTCAAGTTGCTCATAAAGGTAAATGAAATTGTCTTCCGTATGTGCTTTTATATCATCACAATTTAAATAATGTTGTGACTTCTGAGAATGCTTCCTGTTTAATGTTTTGAAAATGCAGAAAACACCCTTTAATTTCCTGGAGGAATTGCAAATGTTGAGTGGATCACTTGAAAAAGGTGGCTTAATCATCACTTTTTGATTTTATTTTTTTTAATTAATAGAGGATAGGACTTTTGTTTTACGTGCTAAAAACCTAGGGTTTTTTGTTTTGATTTGGTTTGGGTTTTTTTTGTTGTTGTTGTTGTTGTTGTTTTTGCCAAAAGGTAAAATATCTAAAATCAATTGCCAGAAATGCAACAGAAGATTATACTCTTTAGTGTTTGCATTGCATGTGTGTGCCTATGAGCACATGTATGGTTCTATATTCGCTGTGCTTCACTGTATTTCAGAGTCAACATTTGTTGGTGATGCAAGGGTTGCTATGGTAGTAACCTATTTTTAGTGAATAAGAAGAGTAAAATCATGCAAAGCAGCCAGAAGGGGAGCTTGACTAGAAATATTTCTTCCCTCAAAATCATATTTCATTAGCAGTGCTTTGCTCCATCACCCTCGCACCAGAAACATTTTTATTGTTTAAGTGATCTTGATGAGGAAGGCACTTAAGCATTTATAGCTGAAAGGCTTTTGGAAGTACTGGTTTTGTCCCCCTTGGCACACAATAATGGTTGATGTTATCAATAAGCACTCTCCGCTTGTTTTCCCCTCTGGTGCTGATATATCTTGATTCTGTTATGTAAGGAATGTATCTAAGTAGTAAACTTGATAAAGTCAATTATTGTCAAAACTGATGTATGTTTTCCAAAAAAAGAAAAGAATTGGGGGTGGGGTGCAGTTGGAGAAGTTGCTGTTAAGCAGAGCAAAGAAATCACCTATTCAAGATCGTCTTACCAGAAATGTCCATATTGGAAATTTTGGGTATATTGACCTACACGTTAGGAGGGACAGTTAACTTGGTACTGTTTACTGCAGTATCAGTTTACTAAGAGGACAAAGAATTTTTTTCCAAAGTTACTTTATAGCGTACCCATTCCCCAAAAATAATAGTAAAGAGACCATTTGCTTCAGCTTTTTGGTACAAATTAAATAAAATGTGACTTGGTAGTTTAGTAAGTAAGGATTCCTAAAAATTAGTATACAACATGAAAAATGGCATTTAAGGTCACTGAAGATTCTGGTTGTGTTATCTACATAGGAAAGCCTAACAGAATAGATCATAGTGGATATATCTCCCTCCCCATCCCCTGTGATACTGTTAAAGATTTCTTTGGATAGTAGGAGAATTAGCCTTGGTAATGGTTTGCAGTGTTTGAATGTACCTTAAGAATAACTTTTAGAAGATTAAATCAGGTTACATAAATTCTCAATGAAATAATGATGATTCAGGTTAACTCAGAGTGGATGATTAGAAGAGAGAAGTATCAGGGATTTCTTGATCATTGCTCTTTTCATGCATCTGTGCCCAGATTTTTTACCTTAATTTCCTTGTAAATGGGCTAATTTTTGCATGGGCAGTTCTTGTGATTGTATTACAGGGCGTGATTAGACCCTCAGAAATTCTCTGATACTCTAGCTAATTGAATGTTGAAAACCTACATAGATAAATATTGCTCAAATAATGTTTTTATTTCTCGTGGTTAAAGAGAAGATTAAATGTCTTATGGGTAAAAAACCCCACACCTTTAAAAAGTGTATTTTTCCTTGAAAAATCCAGTGATTTTAAAATTGCATGATCTGTTGTCTGATTTAAACATATCAGGCTGGTGGTAGTGCCTCAGGAAGGAGTAGAAGTAGCAGCATAACATGCATATCATTCAGGATCTGACCTTTTGAGTCACTAAATCATCTAACAAGCTGAAATTTCTTTATTACAGAAACAGATAACAAAACTCAACACCACAGTTGACTTGCTTGCAGAGTAACTACTAACCCTATAGCTGTGGCACAATATGTGTTATAGCTGCTTTTTTTGATGACTTTTTTTCCTACTTAATTTTTTTTCTTTCGTCTCTTCTTCTCCCCCACTGGAATTTGTAAAGGAATGTGGAATAGAATCATGACCATCTGAAGATTCAAGCTAATTGGGGAACAAAAGCAAGTGAAGAGCAGATGTGGTTAGTTAGCTTTGTTGCCATCTGTCACAAATAATCAGAGTAATTTTGACTGTGGCTAATATAGTCAACACAGTAGCATTCACCATAAACATTTCTCCTACTAAAAATCTACCCTATAACCTTGATTAATATTACTTGTTTTTAGTAACCCACCCTGGATCTCTCAACCTAAATTCTTGTTTCTGTCACCATAAATGATGTTTTATTTAAGTTTTACATAACTAGTACACATACAATTGGTAGCAGCTGTTTTTAACTGTCACTTTTTACAAAATGGTTCTAGTTTACTTCACCCTGAGGTCAGCTTTCAGCACCATATCTACTGAGAGAGAAAAGCTGAAGCAGATGCTGGAGCACGATGCATCTTCATCTCCGTCTGCACAAATAGTGGGCTTGAAGAATGCCTTATCATCTGTAAGTGACATGCTGAAATTCACTGAGCTTTGTTGTCAACAGATACTACTTTTAAATTTTATGGTAGATTCTTTGGTGTCTACTCTGTGCTAGAATTTGCAGAATTTAATCACAGCAAGTTCCATATATGGTGTTTTTCAAAAACTCTCCTAAATGTTAAAGGAATTGTCAAACCATTGAAGTTTGATAGATGGATTGATGTAGGTACATAGTATAATCTGTATCATTTGGTGTTAAGAATCAGAAGATTGCTCTGTGACTATGAGTCTACTTTGTTTCTGAACATACACTGTTTAATCACCCAGTTCTGGTAGCTTGCAGGTTTCCTTTTTCTTTTCTTTACCTAAACAGCACTTGAGTGTTCTCTCTATGATCTGGCATAAAATAAAGGTGAGAGTGGCTGAAAGCACTCAGCTGTCCCTCCTAATGCACTAGAGCTTCACCATGCTGCACCAAGACACAGCTAAGCAAATTCAAGTACAGCTTGTTTACATTGACTTCCAACCTTAATTATCTCGTAGTCCTTCAATAGTAGCGATGGAGCTGGTAGGTCGGAGTTCTAAATGACAAAAGATCGTGCTCTTTAAAGAAAGGGAGAGGGGGAGTGTTTGGTTGGTGTGCTTTATGTAATCATTTGAGACCAGAACTTTCAGATTGGTCATGTTTCAGTGTGTCAACTGAACACTGATCCGATTTCAGAGTAATGAAGGCCATCATTACCATGGCCTTAAAATTTCAGTGTTTATTGCAAATACCGCATCAGAGGGCAGGGAACGCTCTCTGTCACTGATCAATGTGATGTAGATCATCTTAGAGTTACTTCAGTATGAAAACTTCCTTTGCTTTACAAAAACTGCATGTGGTTATAGTTTTTTAACATACCTCTTTGACTTTACCCTTAGAGGCTGTGATGTCTTCATAGCATTTAGAGAAAGCTGAAGCCTGTTCCGGAATAACTATACTCGCTCACTTGCACTTCTTTGGTTTTGGCTTTCAGATGTTCCTCTTCTGATATTTGAATAGGTGATTTTTATTTTCCAGTGTTATTTGCCTACCATTTTATATCAAAAAATCAGTTTTAAGATTGCTGAACTCAGTGAACACTCAGTTTAGTGTGAATTATTTGGGGTTTTTTAGGCAGTGAAATTCTGTTGTCCCTCTTAGTCCTGTACGTGTCTTTTAAAAGTAATTCTTTTAGGTCTTATCTGATACTTAATAAACCTTTTGTAGCCAATCCAGAAGTCATCTGTGAACCTTGGCAGCTTCAGCAGAGGTTAACGCCTCTGTGGGCTATTCTTAGCCTGCAGATCTGCAAAGCCATGATGCCAGAAGAAATTTTCTCACCTTGTACAGCGCATATCCTATAGGAGAAAGGAATAAGCTTCATTTGGAAACAGATGGAAACAGGGATATGATAAACTTGACATATTTTTAAGACTTCCTTGTGAGAGAGTCCTGTGTTGATGACTTTGACTTCATGTTTGTTGTTGTTCATTTTAGTTTGTTTTCTGTACAGGAGAAACAAAAAAACAGACTCTCAGGTTTAAAGTTATCAAACATAGTTCTGTTTTGCTCTCATCAGCCTGGCAGGGGAAGCAAAGTGAACAGATTTAAAGTGGGTAAAACACCACAAAATTAGCATCTCTGCCTCTGCTTCTCCCTCATTAGGGTAGCATCCTTGACCTACACACAATCTAAGAAAAGCAAATACAGAATGAGAATAAATACAGTATTTTTGGTTTGGGGAGAGGAAGAAGACAGCAGAAGGAAGAAAACATTTTGTAGCAAACAATGAAAATGGGAAGATGCTATTGCAGGACAGCTGTGTAAATTCTGTTTTGCACTTGCCTGGTGTTGTGGGTGTAACACAGGGTTGAGCACCTGACACAGAAGTGCTGTACGCCTGTATGTACACCACATATAGGTAAAGCCAGAAATTATTTTCTCCCCTCCGTGATCACTTTGAGGTTACTTGTCTTTTCTGCCCCTGAGATGATTTTCAGTAAAAAGCATTTCCAAAATCAGAAGCATTTGTGGGATAACGTGGATGTGTAAACAGCAGGGTTCTCCACGTCCTGGTATTGATTCAGCTCACTAAGTCTTCAGTATTGTTCCAAAATTAGTAACCCAATCTTTTATTTCGGAGATATTTTCATTGCAGGCAGGGTTGTACTCTCTTCCTACAAGTCTACTCTAGTTGACATTTGTCCATAAGATGCACCCAGCATGAATAAATAATGTGTAACAAGCATGAGTTTGCAGCAGAGGCATTTTGTTCTGATCATTGTTATTATAATCTGATAGGACACGAATTATACCTGTACCTGTGTGAATTTAAGACTTATTTCACTGTCAGTATGGGAAAATCAAATGGTTTTGGATGTGGCAAGAACTAATGTTGAGAGAGGCTAGGCTACAGATGAAGGTGAAGGAAGGGAGCTTGAAAAGAAAAAGGATGCACAAAATTAATTTATAACTTATGAAATCAGCTTGCAAACCTTGAAATATCCCTGCCATCTTTGACTTTTTTTTTCCACTTATGTGTCTTTCCCCTCACAGTGAACAAAAATAGATTTATTTTGAGAGATAAGGAGTAAGGTTTGAAGAATTTAAGGTAAATGATTTGCTGAACCAGTAAAAATTGATGTGGTGGTGGTGTTTTATACTGCACTTTAAATACTCTTTACCCCTGTTTACACAATAAACCCACATTCAAATTAGTTGAGAGAACTTTATATCCCCAATATTTTTGTTAAATATTCCAGGCAATAGCACAAAATACAGATCTTAAAGACCGGTTACGCAGAATACATGCCGAATCTATGATCCTTGATTCAGCATCTAATGCAAAATCAAGTCCAGATTTGGTGAAGGTGGGTATGGATTTCCTCTTTCAGTGATGTCTGTTCCTTAAGCCCCTACATCTAGACAGTGCTGCATAGCTGCATCTCGTCCTTTCTCCATGTCTCCCCTGTGGTATATTGTGTTAGCAAAGCGAGTCTGCTTTCATCGTTGTGAGTCACGTCTGGTGATGCATTGTGTGATATTTGATCTCAAAGACTTTCCTTGTGAGCAGGTTTCCTGAGCACACCTTCCATTGCTTTTTGCTACTGGTTCATGGTGATCTCCCTCACCTCCTGCCTGCTCCTCATTCAGCATGAACAGAGCCGCCGCCTGGTTACCCTCATGCTGCTGTTTTTCTCGCCCTTAGTCCCTTGTGAACTTCCAAGTTCTGTAGACCTTTTGTTGACTGTCGAGGTATTGTTAACCCAGAATGCTGGCTACTGGTGTGGATTGTGTAAGGTTTAGAACACTTGTCAGACATTTCAATGAAAGGATCAAAGTTAGTTGCACATACAAGAGCTCTTTCCGCTGTTTAGTTTCCCTTTTATGAAGGCAGGAAGTCTTCCATTTATCCTGCTAGCCAGTTTGAGATGAACTGATGTTCAGGCAGTCTTTTGGCTCACTGCAGAATGCATGTGAATATGGTGTAATTATAGGTCATAAGATCTAGGTGTTAATGGTGTCACTGAGGGATGCCAGAACAGTGTTATTTCTGATGGGTTTTCCTAAATGTTAGCTGATACAGAAACCTCTGCCATGCTTGTAGTATAATTTTTCCATTAGAACTTGAGTGGATGTGATGCTGGGGGTTTTATGTAACTAATTATTTCCTTTTCTTTTTAAAGACAGTTTAGTCATTCCATCTGTTCACTTCTGGCTTAGTTCTGTTTCAGTGGAGCCGTGTGTTGGTCATATTTAGCTGTTCAGTTTTTGGGGTTTTCTTTCTTAAGGTAGTTGATCATTCTAATGCCTTTTGCTTTTCATCCCATGAGAATTTGAACAGCACTTAAACTGCTATCCAGAAAAGCATTAATGCACTGTTATTTAATTTCAGGGGTTCTTTATTTTCTTATTTAGTGGACATCCTTGCAGTGACAGTGGATTATTTCTGAAACTTGTTCTATGCACTATACACACACAGAGACATACATGACAAAAACAGATTTCCAAAAGTCCTTAAAGGTTTCATTCACAAATTCCCTCGGGCAAGGTTTGGGTTGGAACTTAAAGGTAAAATCACTTATTCTGGAGAAGTTTAATTTTAAATGTCTGAGGACTGTGATACAGTAGTGCTGCTCTGAGAAAGACAGGGTCACTGCACAAAACTCGTCACTTAATGGTACGCCAGGTGCTGTGATTGACCTGTGAAAATTGAAGCAGTGTAAAATAGTATCTCAAGCCTTTGCATAAAGGAAAAGATTAGTTTGTCTATTGGGTAGTTTGATTGTAATTCATCGTGCCAGAGTGGGAACATGGAAGAAGACAACCTGAAACTTATGTGTTAGATATAAAAAACTGCTGTTCTTTTACGAGTTTTTCCTGCTCATTTTCCTTCTCAGATTCAAAATAGTATTGGAAACAATCCCAGTAGCAATGCTTATGTGAGCAAGTTTTTTTTTTGCTTGTAGGCTAGTGTAACTGCCTTCCCACAGAAGAGACAATATTGAGATTTCCTCTTTTCTCCCTGCTGTATCAGAAGGATTTTTCTTTCAAGTCTTTTGTATAGCAGTTTGTTTTATTTCCATGTCACCGTTATCAGCATGTACTGAATAACGTTCCGTATGACAGTAAAACCTACCAACAGAAAAGCTTTGAAAGAAGATTTGTCAGTTTGATTATAGATTTGTCAGACTGTTCATTATGTTTTTCTGAAAATAAAATACTACAATTCCTGCAGAATTATGATAGAGCAGTCATGGTTACAAGGTAGTAAAGCACCTCATGCAGAAAAGCTTGAAAGCAGCTAATCCACTGCTTTGGGCCAGCTTCCTTCGTATTGGCGGAGTTATCAGGGAAAACAGTAGTGCTCAATGTTCTCCAGCTTTTTTGCGGTATCCACAAAATGAGCCAAGTCTCACTGGTCACCTCACCTTTGCTAGGCCACATTTTGGAACTTCACTTACACCAGTCTGTAGAGCTTCCGTGGGAGGAGTTACCAAGATCCCTGTGGCAGTCAATTGTGCCTCCAGCATCAAAAGCAATTCCACTTCCGTGGTTTTGATAATGTGTTGGTTTCGGATAACATGGGACATACCTCCAGTGTGGATATGAAGGAAAGCTTTCCAAAGAACAGCATAGAAAATTAGTGAAGAAAAAGAGCTAAGAAAACACTCTATTATGAAGAAAGCAACTTTGCCCCTCTGAATTTTGTATACCACTCTACTGCAGGCTTTGCACTATGCAAGGTTTGGGGAGGAAAAGACTAATTCTTTTGCTAATATCAGAAAGGAATGTGAATCCAGGATGTAATATAAAGAGGTGGGAGTTTTGTCCTTTTGTGGGCTTTTTGATGATACACTTGTATATATCTGGCTAAATCATTCTAATAGCAAAGCATTTTTACATGCAGCACATAACTGATTTACTGAACATGCATTGCTTTTTTTCCCCTTCTTTTTTCCTTTTTCTCCTTGGTCTGTTTTACTTTGGTTTTAAATCCTTCTTTGAAACACATGCTACCTTTCACTTAAATTGGAGAGGAGCATGTACAACCTTCTCCCGGTGTTTTACAGCCCTTCAAGTTATGTGACTGTGGAATTGCATGCGTGAATGTTGTTTGTTGTACTTCCCTTCTCAAAACCTTTTATTTCCTTTAAACAGGAAAATTCAAGAGAAGAAGGCAGAGGTCTGGTTCACCAGGTCTCCAATGAAAGCAGACTGTCTATAGCTGACTCTCTCACAGAATTTTTTGATGCACAGGAAGTCCTACTGTCTGCAAGTTCTTCAGAAAATGAGGTCTGAGCAATAAGATTGATATCATTCTGATGTAGTTTCTTATCTGCTAATTGACATGTGGTCTTTCTGAGTGCCAACTCTACATCAGATGATTGCCAGAAAATTTGAATTTTCAAAACATTTAGAAATTAATATGCCATTTGTATTTATTTTCTGTCATTGTCCCTTCAGAGTAAAGTGTAGCAATTATTAAGGAGAACTCTTATATACACATTGAGGCAGATGGCCATTAGGTGGCTACTATGCCGATACTGCATATATTGTATTGTCTGCCTTCAGTCACTATACAGGTGCCTAGGGAGTCGCATCACAGAAATATTTATTCGCAGCTGTCCTTGTGGTATCTGTAGGTACCTTGTGGCTGATGTCGTGCACACTGAAATTTATTAGCTCATTTTGTCACCTCTCTTGAGCTCCGTAAAAATCTTGGGTTTTGATATGAGGAAGACCTTCTTAGCTGCAAGGCCAAGAAGACAAAGCAGGTCTCCACGAAAGGAGTGGTTGAATCTTCAATGATGGTGATATCGCCCAAACTCAATTGAGTCATCTTAGGAGTTTGTAGCATTTTTCTGCAGTACTGAAAACGATTCAAATGTATTAAAACAGTAATTTCAGCAGAAAGTAACTATTTTCTCATGCATATGGTTTTATTTAAATGAGTGATGTAATCTTGCTTTTTTTCCCCCACACTCAGGTATCAGATGATGACTCATATGTAAGTGATATCAGTGATAATGTCTCAGAAGATAACCTAAGCAATGACATGGAGAACGAAAGACAAACTTTAGGTGAGTTCAGTTTTTTCTTACACCATGTTTTGAGAATTTTCTTCGTTTCTGTTTGCTTGGGATATTTTTTTCTTCTCTTACCAAATAATTAGATATTATAGGTTTTGAGATGTAAACAGCCTCTGTTTTTTCTCTTTAGCCCCAGATTGGTTTTGAACAGCAGATTCTGGCTAAACTGTGTAACAGGGCCTGGGCACTGTTGATTAAGCAGGATGGTGGTTCTGTATCAGCAGGGAAACACCTATTTTCTCGACTTCTTTGGTGCAACTCCCACTCCCTTTCAGTTTCACATGGCCACAGGATTTTTCAAAGTAGCACGGCCTAACTGATTTTTTTCCCAAAGTAATTTTCTTCTTGTCGTGCTGTTTTTTCAGTCTGTAATTTAACAACCCCAGTCAGAATTGTGTTGTTTTAGCAGAACTCACGATTAAAGGAATGTGAGAATAATTGCACACTGGCAGGCCTGGTGCATGTTTTAATCATGATAGCCTTGTTAGTACATATGCTAATTTAATTGTCTTTCAAATTAGAAAGAGATTCAAAAAAAGAGGGAGAAGAATTGGTCATAACAAACTGATCAGCTTTGTGCCTTTCAGCTAACCACAGTGTTCTTCCCGCTCTAACAATGTATTTTTATCTTCAAAAATGCTGAACAGTGGTTTCTTACTAGCGACTGTTTCCTGATCATCTCCAAGGACCAGCAGATCCCTGTGAACCTGGGTAGTTTGATATGCCCGGAGAATTGTTGTATTTTGTAGCTGTTCAAAAATGAAGATTTTTTTCTTTTTTTAAACATAGGAAAGAATACAGATTTCTTTAATATCATGATCAGGACCTTAGAAAACTGTACTAGTGTGACTGCTCATCTTCTTGTAACAAAGGCTGTCACTGCAGCTCTTCCATATCAGCAGTACCTCCGCGTGCTTCTGGTACCTGCTATTTCTGTGCTTTGGGCAGCCTGCCACTGCCATTAATAGAAAGCTGGATGTCTTTTTTCTACAGGGCTTTAGCTGCACCATAAATTGTGTGATTATGATAAAATCCTCTGGCCGCTGTAAGGTAGAAGGTCAGACCGGATGTTGATAATAGTCCAGTTTGGCCTTAAAAGTCATTGAGTCTAGCTGAAGGTCAGATGTATGACTCTCCTTAAATATTGATGCTGTCTATTTGTCACAGCTCTTGCAAACCAGAACTGCAGGAGCTTTTCTGTAATGGGGGGTGGGCAAAATTCAGTGTATAGAAAGTTTGGTATCTAAATGTCTTAGTTCTTGCTCTATTCTGTTTTTTCACCATTTTACCCCAGTTAACAGGCTACTGCAGAATATGTAAATGAGGTAGTCAGTAGCCAAAATCCCAGTTCTGGGAGCTCTTTTAATCAAGGATAAATTTTTAGCATTTACCTCCTTCTCCAGATATCCCTTCATTCCTGAGATGTCTAAGGGAACATCTCTCTTTTTGGCCTCTTCTGATATTAAACAAATCATTCCAATAGGGAAGTATAGGAGGCAGTCTTTTAATTCTCAACAGTATAATTGCTTCAGGTAGATTTTTTGATTCATAGTGCCCATTTATTCAAAAAGAAAGAGACTACAAATAGTTCACCTGTCCTTATTAAAATTACCCAGCCACATAAGCTATTAGGACTTCTAGTTTGCAAGTGGCAGGAAGGATGGAAACCTCTTTCTGAAAACTTTGAGGCTGCTGATTACACTTGAAAATCTCCATGTGAGACATGGTCTAGCAGGCATGGAGAACTTTGTCCTTGTGGTTATCTGTCACTGCTGGAAGCACTGCTGACACCATGCTTATGTCCATGGAACAGCAGAAGAAATGCTCTTTGAAATCATGCTTTTAAGGACAGGGATTCTTTGGGCGTGTGCAGCACGGAAGAGATGTGCTGCCCGGTGTGGTTTTAATTCCTCTGAGACAAAGCTGTGTGAGGAAAGCCAGGAAAGGACAGGGGTTGACAGATGGAGGCTATGTCAGAAGGTCTCCAAATAGTAAGTGATTCTAAGGCAGCAGCTTCCTAGATACTCCTAAGGATGTGTAACAATAAAATATGTTCTTGTAGTGGCAAACACATTCCTCTCTGAAACGAAAGTGATGTACAGCTAAGCAGTGTAATCACTTCAGACTAGTGCCTGTTGCAGAAGCTTGTAGCTCTATTTGGATCCTGCTACAAATCATTTTATGGCACACTTAGAACTATTTATCCTGTTCCAATGGCTTTGATGTAACAACACAGACTTCAGATATTCATGTCAAGGACTCTTGACTCGAGTATTTTTTTTTTTTTATCTTTAGCAGACCCATAGCTCCACAGTTGCTTTAGCTTTTCCACCTTTAAAACACGTCTTTTCTCCATCACTGTATGGGCGTATCTCAAAGCTAATGTCACTAAAAACTTTAAATGCTATAGGAACACTGTGTAAAAGTCTGCATGTAAATTTGTGTGCAGTAAATTTCCCTGGTAGGAGTATTCAGAAAAGTAGGAAAAGATCAGTAGGAGTTGTTATTATCCCTGCATCTGTAAGTTACATCTCGCCTTCTGAGAAGTGTCAGTTTAATTGAAGCTCTGTCGAGGAAGGAGGTTTTATGTCCCTTAAACAGATAGGAATCCATCTTTGTTACAAATAAAATGGATATAATATTTACTCTTTCAAATTCAGTGGAAAGTCTGAGTCTTTTCTTACAGTCCTTAAGGGGAAGGAAGGTAATTTTTTACTCATCTTTTGTACCTGGCATTTACCCGAGTTGAAATACATAAAATCCTGTTCTTAATTTTGTCATTTTTATAACATGCTATCTTCAAACCACAAGTGAAATGCTTGAATGAATTGTGGGTGGAAGGAAGTTTTGACAGAAGAAAAGATGGTTGCATTTTAATGTATGTTTGCAAAGGGGATGAAACTAAGTAAACGTGAATTGACTTGTTCTGCCACTTCCTTCCTTTTCAGACTGTATTTCTGAAAGTGGAATTGGATGCAATTCTAAACGGAGAACATGCTTACCAGCTCCATGTCCTAATACGAGTAACATCAGCCTATGGAATATCCTGAGAAACAACATAGGAAAGGATCTCTCCAAAGTGGCCATGCCTGTTGAATTAAATGAGCCACTCAACACCCTCCAACGTCTCTGCGAGGAGCTGGAGTACAGTGAGCTGCTGGATAAAGCAGCGCACACAGCGAACCCATTTGAACGGATGGTAAATATGTTATTCCAAACGCTTGCTAACATTCAGTGTAATTGCAATAGAGTAAACATAAAACCAGAAGAAATGAAGATGTTCGGTTGCATTTTTCTGTTTCTCTCAGCTGAGAGAGGCAAACTGTCCAAACACATGTCTGTGCATATTTACATGGCCACTACTTTTGACTCTTCTACATCATTTCTGTTGCCTTTTCAGCAAGCCTCTCTATCCTCAAGTACCTTGCTCTTCTGCAAGTTCAAACAGAAAAGGAGTTTGGTTCTGCTTTGCAGCTCTTGCTCTGTAAGATTAAAAAGTTACAGCAAAAAGGGAGGAGAGGATTGAACTAATATACTTCCCTCTTGAATATGAAAATTACAATTTCTCTTTTTTAAAGAGTGTCTGATCCTGTAACACATTTGCCCATAGAGGATGCTGGATCTTCCAGCCCTACACAACTGTGATATCTCTATATTAACTAAATGAGCTCAATATTTTTTATGAACTGGTTTTCTGAAGTTTCGGGGTTGATCCAAAATGTTCAGGATCTCAAACCCAGGCAGTACTATTGTATGTTGGGTACAATAGTGGTGTCATTTTCTGCCAGTGCAGAACTTTGAATTCTGCACTTGAAAAGAGCAAGAGAAAAATAGATTTCAGTTGTTCTGCTTCCAAGTGTACAAGAGCTACTTAATATGTAAGTCCTTAAATAAAGGATTAGAAACTCCTTAAATTCTCTTAAAAGGAAGATAAAGATTTCCCCATAAAGTGAATTAAGCTTTTTCAACTCAATATATCTTATCTAAAATAAGGTTATTAATGAATGTAAATAGTCATGTTATAAATACTTTCTGAAAAACCTCTTGCCTCATTCTGACACTCTCAAGGGTTACAATTTAGGGTCTGTTCCCAGGCTGCGACTGTTCACTGGGGTTTTCCAGTCCATACCTTCTTTTGTTCTCTTGAGAACATATGCTAACAGGAAAAGGAAATGAACAGTAATTTTTCATTGGGGAATGAAAAGAAGCTTTTTCCCAAGCATCTGGAAATTACGTCACAAAGGAGTAATCTTTGCCTTTGAGAAATTCCTGAGGCAAAATTATTTCTAGATGTTGCACAGTAATTGCAGTAGTTCGTAAAAGAGATTTTCTGAAGTGGATTCCATTTCTGAAACTGTGAGAGCATCTATACTTTCATAAGATGAGGAAAAGGGAATGAAAGCAGAAAAATAGTACAAAAAAGACTTTAATCAAACAACCCCAAATTCTAATTCTTCATGTTTAGGAGGAGTTGTGCTTGAGCTGGCTGCAAAAATTTGGGTTACCTGTGTCTCAGTCATAATCAAGAACAGTTTCATGATTAAGTCATAGCATACAGTAGATAAAAGATAATTTAATTCAAACTGCTTTAGAAATAGCAAGCTTGGTGAACACTCATCCAATGCTTCCTGTGCCATGTTTAGATAAAGCGTAGCTGGTAGATCTATGGAATCACAGACCGTAACTATAAAAGTCAGTTATTGTACAAAATCTAACAGTGATTTTTAGAGGTTACTGCTTTGAGCTGTGTTGCAGAATGCTAAGTTGTTCCAAACACTTTTCAGAAATGCTTTTTTCAGTTGATGAGATTTACAGAGTCTGACCCTAATAATTCCATTCCTGGACTATTGACTGATTCTCTGAAAACTAAATAATTCTCTAATGTGTGAACTAGGGCTTAACTTGCAGGAGGCATGCACGTGTGTAGTTTGCAAATGATGGGAGAAGTACAGAATCTGATGTCAGGATAACTTTTTTTTTTCCTCATGTCTGTCATAAATTAGTTAATCAAAATCCAAAATATGTTCTTCCCAGGTGTATATAGCTGCATTTGCAGTCTCTGCATATGCATCCAGTTACTACCGAGCTGGAAGTAAGCCATTTAATCCTGTGCTTGGAGAAACCTATGAATGTATTCGTGAAGATAAAGGTTTCCAGTTCTTTGCAGAACAGGTATTGTATGCTGCAACCCCTAGAATTGCTACTTGATACATTGCGTCATTCTGAATGTGTTTCTGGAATCCTCTGGAATTTATTAATGGCAGAATACAAAATTACTTTACATAACCTGAGCCCAGCAAAAATCAAGGGATGCTGCTGAATTATAAACGAAGAAAATAGTTTCTTTGAGGAAAGTCTGCTAAGTTTGGCATGGAACATGACAACCAACATCTGACACTCAAGAAGCAAAGGCTGGCAGGCTGCCTGCTCCAGTAACTAGATAGCTTGGTTAAGTAGAGTGCAATTCACCATGCTGAAATCTGATCAGGACTTCAGCAAGCATTTACATTCTTGCCATTTTCTTTTGTGTGTGATTATTAAAAATACTGTATCTTCAGCTATATAATGTCATCTTTTATAACAAATATATCCCCTGTGTGAATCAATTGACCACAAGTATTTCCTATGGCACCATAAATATTTCTGCTTCCTCTACAAATACTTTGTAGGCTAAGCCTTTTGCATCTGGTACCACAGCTGAGTAGGTGAAAGATGTATACAGCCCATCATGGTCTGAGTGTTTATGAAGATAATTTCTCAGTAGGAGAATAATTATTAAGTATGGATGAAAAATACTAAATTTAAACCAGCCAAGTTACCAAAAGTGCTAAGCTTGAAACATGCCTTAAAGAGGTATAAAACTTAAATTATCTGATGCCTAGCAAAGTAAGAATGACTGAAAGGTATCTAATTCTGTCTAGACGTAACAAAAAGAGTGCGATGTGCAGAGGTGTACAATCCAAAAATACGTTAAGACAAAGATTTCTAAGAGGCTTCCTTTATGAAATGAAAAGTACCTCTGAGGGTACAACATTTTGCACAATATGTTGTAGAGCTGACAAAAAGGAATGCTGTGTGATGTTTCCTTGGTCTCAGGAAATGCCACAGGCAAGAGCAAAAAAAAAGGAGGGGGGAAAAAAACCCCAACAAAAAGTAAAAACTTCAAAGCACGAATCAAATGTTAAGTTCAAGCAATGTATCTGGTTCTTCACTGTGCTACTTCAGTAGTAAGATTATGTGTACAGAGCACTGCAGTTACCAGTGTAACATCAAATTGGAGTAACAAAGAAGTGAAAATGGTTGATACTGAGCTTAATGTTACACTGAATTAAAAGAAGAAATTTTCACCTGAATTTTGGATAAATCAGTACAAAGGCTACTTTTTATAAGCAGGATTTTTAAGACGTGAGGGGGCTTGGGCTGTACTAATTAGTGAAATAAGTGACATGAGTTTATAGAGTGGTAAATTTACTATAAAAGTATGCAGTGGATAAATATTAGGAAGGGAAGAAATAAATTTCCTGCAGCCTGCAAGTATTAAATATTTCTCTTTGCATCAGGAGCAGTTGCTTATTGCTTGTGCAAGTATTTTGATGCTTACTCTAGATAACTATTTAGTGCAGATAGTATGTAATCCATAGAATAGGCAAAATGTATAAAATAACAAAGATTCTGATCTATTACTAGAGTGAGTTTAGAATAACTCCTCTTAACACCATGACCTTACTCTGGAATTATAACAGTTTAAGTGAGAGCCAAGTTTAACCCACGTATTATAGTGACATCTGGGGTTAATCTAGGTACAGTATGTAAGAGTGAGTGATGGTCTTGGTGGATTAGGCCATAGCTGAGACTAATTAGTACTTTTATCTTTCTTTTTAAACCAAGTAAAGGATTTCGATAAATAACTGGAAGCCTGTGTTAAAAATGCTCAATAACAGATTTGCAAAATGAATAATAAAGAAGAAAGTAAAACTGCATTTGAGCCATGTGGGTGGTTAAGAAATTAAATTCATAGTGGGAAATAGCAATTTGACTTGAAAATAAAAGTTGCCGAACAGACTGTAGGTATCAAAGAGCTGGTCCGGATCTCTTGTTAGTGTTCATCCTGAGGGGAGAATTCTAAGGCAAGGAGAAGTGGCTGCTTTCACTTTGTGCAGTTTTATAATTTACTAAATTAGTCTACATTGTGTATTTGTTTATTTACTCTCAGTCCTTGCTTTGCTCTTTTGGTGCTTGCCCTAATTCACGTACAGCTGTCCCCCAAAGCTGATGGAATGCAGTGCCCTTGTTTAGAGTTTCGCAGTAGAAACACCTGGGGTGTCACCAGTGCACTGGAAGGGGTTGCTGGATGGAATTTCATGGTTTGATTTCTCCACCTGTGCCCCCTCAGAGATGCTGATTGCTGTCTCCTCCCTCACAGTCAGGGGTTTGTGGTTACTTACTTTTACAGAAGCTTTAGGCCCTTGGTCGTGTAGGGGTTTTTTGTTTGTTCATTTGAATTTTTGTCTGTGTGCTCAAAGCGTGGCTTAATCTATTAAGAGGTCCTAAGGGTAACTTTAATTATCACCTTACAAACAGTGTACAAAATATATAACTGGATTTTCATTCAAACAAAATTCGCAGGCCTTTTAAAATAAGTGCTTCTCATTTCTTTCAAGGCTTCTTAAGCCTCAGTACCTTATTAATCTCGCTATCTCCCCCTTCAGGGCACAACTGCAAAGGGAAAGTAAATCTTCAAATTGTAAATGATGTATGGGAATGAAGGGGGAAAAAACCCCAAAGAACCCAAACCAAAACGACAGTTCAAATGTTAATGTGTTCATATTTTTTTTTCCCCCCTTTTATGTCTTGTTAGGTCAGTCACCATCCACCTATTTCTGCATGCCATGCTGAATCTGTGAATTTTGCTTTTTGGCAAGGTAACTCTTCAGTCTCTCATTTACTTTTACAGTGTTCATAATACTGTCATTGTATGTCTAACATGAAATATCCAGAAATTAGGAAAAGTTGAAATTCCTTCTTTAATTGTATTAGGATGGCATTAAGAATTAAGAATTGCATGCTTCTTACTTGGATTTTCTGCTGTTACAAAGGAGTTCAAGGTCTTTTGGTTTGGTTTTTTATATATAACATTGATTATTCTTTTAATGTAAAAATATCTGCAGTTCTTAAAAATCAGGGGGTTTTGGGTGTGTGTGTGTGTTTTTAGTAAAGAAGAATTGTACCTCAAGCTATTTATAAAAGAAACAATCTAGAAGACAGCCTGAAAAAACTACAAGTTAAATTCTGAACCGTGGCAAACCTTGTAAACCTGTTCTGAAAGTAATTTTCAAAAAGGGGCTTAACAGCAAGGGAAAATACATTTACATGCTGGCATTATTACAGGAAGATTTTGTGCTATTTAACTCCTAACATTGTTTCAAAAGACGTGTGTTGGAGCTTTGCTTGCTCTGTAACGCTGGTGAAGATGTCAGCCAGTAATAGTACCTGTGTGGTGAGAATTTTGGAGGGTACGCAAAACATAACTGCACCTTTTAACTCAGTTAAAATCTTTCACCCTGAGGTTTGTCAATTCACAATGTAGTCATATTATAATTTTTTTTATGATTGACTCTGCTGACTTGATTATAGTTATTACAGATGTAGCCATAATGAACAGAAATTGGAACTCATTAGCCTGAGTTTTATTATTCCATGTAATTCTTTGCTTTGTAAGCAAATACAGGGACACAAGAATCCTCTTGTTGTTAGCCAAAAAGCTAAGATGACCAAAAATTTATTCAGTAACTGAATACTGTATAAATAAGACTAGATAGCAGCCTGTCTTAATAAAAATAGACGAGACTGATTTGTTTAACAAATCTTGACAACTGTTATCACTCAAATACTTTAACACTTCCATTTAGAGAACAAAGGTCTACTGTAATAATGAGAACTGAGAATCTGTTTAGTGAGAAAGAGTCAGATTTGGTCTTGATGAGCACTGGAGAATCGATCAGAGTGTGGTAGGGTTCAGATTTTCTTGTTTGTTATGTTTTTGAACGTGGATAGCTGAGCTTATGGGAGGTGTAGACTTTTTTCCATAGCAAAGGCAATTTTTAAATGCTGTGACCTCTTGTAATGGGGTTATATTAACTTATGTGTAGAAAGATTAACATCAAGTTAATCATAAGGGCAACTTTTCAGTGAGTTCAGTTCTTCCCGTGTGCAAAGATCTCTTCACTTCCTGTATTACCTTCTCAGCTGAAAAGAAGACAGTACTCAGCAACATTGCCAGAGTAGTGCTGTCATTCCACCAGAAATAGACTTTAGTTCATGTGTTTCAACATCAGTAAATCTCTTGATCATTTTTAGTGAACTAGAAGACTGGGTTCTGGCAGGGACAGATATTTTGGAAGTAGCTTTCCATGACTTGTGAAGCTAACTCTGCGAAGCAGTGTGGACACATGAGCAATGGAAATGAAGAAAGTTCCAGCTATTACAACGTCTGTGCCTGAATTAGTCTGAGCCTGTCTTTGAAATAACACTTTGCTTTTCTCTGCTGTCCTAAAATGCTTGCATGATCAAGTTGCTCACTGGTTCTCAAGATGTTTCCCACATACTGATCACTGTGGGACAGCTTTGCCATCTGTGAGAACATAGAATGTGAAACAGTCTGGTAATGCATTTAAACTGTTAAACTCAGCAGGGTTTGCTGCTTTGTCCTTTCTCTTCCATCCCACTGCGGGAGAGAGGAAGCTAGTGCAGAATTCAGCTTAACAATGTCATACTCTAGGAAATGTTGGACCTATTGTAGGGCTGTGTAGGAATCACAACAGGATCGCTGTCACTGAAGATGCTGACTAAGCATCAGACTTCAAAATGAAAAAACCCAAAAGGTTCTTCTCTCAACTGATAAGAAAAGGATAACTTTTTTTTCCATTCTGCCTTATGTCCTGTTTCACTCTTTGCAAGGGTAGTCAGCTTGGTGTGGCTCAGTCATCACTTGTACATACATACTCGGGAGATAGATAATCTCCTAACTGGTTTGAGCATCTGTCTCACAACCAACCCAACAGCTTCCACCCAGAATTGCATGGGAAAGGGTGTTTTGTTTTCCTTGTGTCAGAACTAACATCTTTTTGAGACTAGAGTTGAATTTTCCCCTCTTTTTCAGATTGTGTAGGAAATGGAGTTATTGGTATCTAATATAGGAAACGTACTATTCCTCTGAGCTCTGAAGTTATTATGAAAGTTACTATCTGATCATCTAGTCCAATTTAACTCTAAACCCCCTTTGCCATGGCTCTCTCTATATGTTTCTTTCTCTTCCAGGTGTTTTTGCTCAATAAATTTGATTGAACTTGCATTGAGTTTTCTTATCTTTTTTAAAGAAATGATGTGAGACTTGGACATGTCTTTCTGTGATTGAAGAAAGACATTCTTCTGACATTCAAGATTTTAAAAGGCCAGTTAAACTTACGGAGGAGGTTAGACTAAATCCCTCTGTAATTTTGGCCTTTTGAAACATTCTTTGACTTCTTCAGTGTGGATGTTCTTGTTATACTTTTTTATTTGAAATTCTGCTTTTGTTTTGGAAAACGTCTGCATTTATTCAGTAGCAAATGAATTGTAGACTGCTGCCGATATGCTGCCGATAGCTTTTCAAATTCCTTTCTTTTGAAAAAGTTTTTGAGAGAGGACTTTAAACATCTGTTACTTTACTATTTTAATAATAATGTAATGAAAGTCAAGCAAAACAAGAAATAACAAAAAAAAAAACAACAACCAATGTTTGAAGGTCCACAGCATTCTTTGAGCACTCATGTTGTACTTTGTTATTTTGAATTTCTTGAAAATAAAGTAGAACTCAGGAACAGACTGATTCATCCATGCCTATGACTAAACCTGTCTTTTTTGTTTTCTTCTTCCTGTTTCAGATGTAAGATGGAAAAACAAATTCTGGGGAAAGTCCATGGAAATTGTTCCAGTTGGTACAACACATGTAACTCTTCCAGCGTAAGTGCTGCAGTTGTGCATTGCTCTTCACACACAGGCACAGATGTGCTTGCACACACTGAAGCCACATTTATCCAGATGAAAAAAGCTGTGCTGTGATTTGTTAGACCTTTAGAAGAACTGGTGACTATGATTTAATTTAAAAAGAAAAGGGGGAAAAAGGGAGGAAGAAGAACCCTACCAAACCAAAACCAGGAGCATAAATCAGAAGCACTAACTCTTTCAAAAGTTATAACAAACACTGAAAAAGAAACCTCTCCTGTGTAGCTTGAAAAAAGAAAAGTTGGTATTTTCATACTTCAGTTGAATTTCAACCTTTATGCATTTTAAAGTCCCAGGGAAAAACTGCATGGTAGAGGAAGCTACAAATTATTATTTTGCTTAAATATGGATTTGGGGGAAAGGATGTTGTTGTTCTTGTCTTTTGTACCTATATTTGTATGGACCCTGACACCATGGGGTCTTGGGCTGCACATGAGGTCAACACCCATCACCACTGCAGAAATAATTATTGTAGGTGATAAGTAGAACCAGTTACATATCTGGTGTTCATTGTCCAAGGAAATAAGCAGCCACTGTAGTTAAGTGTAGAGTGTAGGGGTTTGTTTTGTTTTGTTTTTTGTTTGTTTGTTTGTTTGAAATAAAAATCAGTAATGTTCCTATGCTGGCTCCTCAGAGTGCCCATTACTGATCAACAATTAAAATCCCTTAAAATCTGGCCTATATCCATCATGTTTGCAGAACCAGAGATCTGAAGGTTGAGTAATGTTCCGATTAAACCTGTTTTCCAAAGAGAGAGTACAAAATTAATTATTTTGCCAATTGAAAAAAAAAAAGAAAAATAGTTCAAGAACCTAGCACCTATCAAACTAAGGGACTAAGCATGCATTTTTCTTTTAAGTGGATAAAACTGTGATATCTTAAGATGTTATCCAAAAGGTAGTGTATAAACCATGTTATGTTCATAGCAGCTAGCCTAAGTTGTGAAATGAAAGGTTTTTAGGATGTGAATGAGGGTTCAGAGGCAAGCTAACCAATGTTAGCACTCATAATGGGCTGATGAACTGGAAAACAATCTGATTTATATGTGATCTCCATGTGCTGGTTTCTATCCCGGTGTGTTTGATATAGAATTGGGTACAAAAAAGCTGCTAAGGCTAGACGGAAATTGAAGCATCAGTATTAAGGATAATTTTGGAGCAATTACTGTTTTTTATAACTTGTAATAGAGCGTGTGACCTGCATAGATAGGGGCAGAAAAACAAATTACTGTGGGGTAAATTGGTCATGTATCTGCTGGTCTGTAAAAGCTTTGTGTGTTTGCTCTTACAAAGCAGTAAGTGAAACAAGGGATGAATAGCAGGTAAGGACAGATTCCAATATCTCCATGGAATGTGTGTGAAGCAGTTGCTATGGGGAAACTGGTGCTTTCTGAGTTTACCTTTACCTTACCAGTAGTGACTTGGCTATTCATACCTAGAACAAATTGTAGAATATATGTCTTCATGAGACTTTCCTCTCCTTGATGTTTTATAGAGCTGTTTCATAAGAACACCTACTTCTTTAATAAAAGGTAGAATGTTGTGTTAACCTTATTGGCATGTGTTCATCTCTCCGTGTCTGCTGTCTTCCAGTGTGCAACTGCATCTTGAGGTAGCTGGTGAGGACTTTTGCTCTTGCTTAGAGCACACACATAGGCTCAGCCTTGAGAGCATGAGCCAAGCTCACCCCACTCACTAAGTCTTCAGATGACTCTGGTGGCCCATGTCCTTGTGTTTTCTATTGTCACTGTGTTACAAGCTGTGAAATGGGCATTTCAGACAGTAGAAGACATTAGAATAGTTTCTTTTGGAAACTTAAAACTGGTAAAGAAAGATAAGTACATTGAGAGAACTGAATTCAAGGCCAAAGTTTATAGCATGTGCAAAAAGGGTTTTGTGGGAGATAGGATTGCTGTCATAGGGTCTGTTTTGAGCTCTTCTGGGACAAGAAGATGAGGCATTCCAGGAAAAAAAAAAAGTGTTTTGAGTTTCTTTGATCAGGTTCTCTGCAAATATTTCCACACATTTATGAGCTCATTTGAACATGGTATATGATTTTTCTTGTGTGTATTTTTCCTTACAGTTTTAAAGACCATTTTGCATGGAACAAGGTGACATCTTGCATCCATAACATCTTAAGTGGGCAAAGATGGATTGAACACTATGGAGAGATCATCATCAAAAATCTTAATGATGACACTTACCACTGCAAACTGACTTTCATAAAGGTAATCACAGCAATGTTGGCAGTGTCTTTTCTAACAGGCACAGCAGTGGGTGGATATGCTCTCTGATGAAGCTCAGTACTACTGTTTACAAGCTGTAATTACCTGTGATTCTGGGAAACTTTAACTCTGAAGGAATTGCCACTTACTAGGCAGAGCCAGACAAGAAAGAGAAACAACAGCTTGGTCAGGTGATTCCACTGGAGTTAGGAAAAAGTATGGAGAAAGGAAAGGAAGAAATACCATGGAAAACTTACTCTCAGTTTCATGAGACACACAGGCACAAGGTGTCTACTGACAGTGCCTCCTGCTAACCCACTGGCATGTGCTGTGGTTGTATTCATTCAACAGCTGTAGGACCAGTGCTTGTGCAGGTTGCTTCACCCAATGCTCTCTTCTAGCCCTTTGTAGGTACTCAGAGGAGCTTAAATAAGAGGTTGTGGTGTTACTGAAAGCTGCTTCTTCACTACAAGGCCTCAAGATATGTTTTCTTCAGGAATTGTCCTTAGAACTGAAATCAAGTTTGGTTTTTGGCAATAGATGTCTTCTTAGTAAAGAAATACACAGTGATGCTAAAATTTCTAACCTGAGAAATAGTTTTGCAAAGCATGCTAAGAGATTTACCTTAACCTGCATTTTCTGTGTCTGATTGCTGGAGAAAGGCTGTGCTTTACCCAGAACAGACCATACAGACACAAGGAATTACTGCAGTGTACCTATGCAGCATGGTGCTCAGCAGCAGGAGGAAAGCTTTCTTTTCTTATTTCTTTTCCTGAATACCTAGTGCTTTCTAAGAAGCATTGGCATGATTATTTTTTTCAAATATTTATTTAAAAATACTATAATGTAGTTTCAGAGCTGCATTAGGTGTTTAGAGTTCAAATTTTTAAAGATAGAGCCTGAAAATCTCACACTTTTGATACTGTAAATTGTCTAAAGGGGAGATTAACATATCAGTTCCTTCGCTTCCTCTTCTACAAATTTGGGGAAGATGCAGATAACCAAGTCAGGAGTCTGTGTCGACTGTCACTGGGCAAAATTCAAGGTCAGCTGTGTTTCACCTAGCACCGTCCTTGAAAAAGTCAAACCAAATAAATACGATTCTCAGCATTAGTATTTTAATAAGCTGATTAATAGTGCTAACAGGAGTTGTTTGCATATGATGTTGTAATGCACACCTAAATTAATAGTTTTCATTTCAGAAAACTGCTCTGCAGCATGGTGCTACTGGCATGGCAAAATGGCCCACACTTGAGCTCTTGTGCACCTTTTTTCCCCTTGTTCCTTTTAATTCTAGGCAAAGTATTGGAATCCAAATGCACATGAGATTGAAGGCAGCGTCATGGATAAAGGCGGGAAAGTCGTTCATCGACTCTTTGGGAAGTGGCATGAAAGTTTATACTGTGGGACAACTTCATCTTCAAACTGCATATGGAGAGCAAGTTAGTGATCAGAACACCTGTTGTACAGAAACTGAGATCTGCTTGAGAAGTTTACTGTTTTCTTTTCTTTACTGGGTCTCAATTTCTTTTTATTTCTTTGTAGAATATCAGATTTTTGTCAAGCATTTAAAATTCAGACTAGAAGAATATATCATTTAAATAATATGGAGAACTTAATCCCATGGCTTCCTGCATTTTCTCCTTTCTCTCTCATTTTCATATTTGGGCATGAAGTGGTTTCATGGTATTGAGGACTCTAACAGGAGGGATATTTAAAAAAAAAGGAACAGACCTCTCCGCTGCCTGTAAAGAAGTGTCATGTATTTCATGTGTTAAACACTGGAGGATAGCCCACAAAGCTCAGTTCTGTAATGACAGCCATAACTGAACTCCTCCCAAACTTGTGGGGTTTTGTCTACTGTAGTTTGGAAAAGCACTATTATAATAGCATGGCCTTCATCACAGTTGTGCTTTGATTCAGCTGAGAGAATAGATATCTGTCTTGTTGCAGTGCAATTAGCAAGGGGGATGTTCTCTTTTGTTACATTATTAAAAACCTCTTGCTCCCTGAGAACTGAGATAGTGGATCAAGGATAAACAAATGACTGAAGGGAGCTTGGAATTTTCATTCTAAAGATAATAACATTTACTTGGAATTCTGAAGGTACTCTCTTCTTCTGTAGATCCAATGCCCAAAGATTATGAACAATGGTATGGATTTACTCAATTTGCACTGGAGTTAAATGAGTTGGACCCGCAAACTAAGTCATTACTCCCATCCACTGATACACGTTTTAGACCAGACCAAAGGTAAAAAGTTTTAAATATCTTCCTTAAATTGATCTTAACCTTCCATGCACTCACTTTCACCTAAACTTGGACTATTTTGAGTTAGTTTTCTTTAAGTGGTTTTTGATAGTGCAGTTGTCTGCAGATGTAGCTGTTTCCCTTTCAAACACCGTGAACTACCTGCTGTAAGATGGGGAGCAGGAGCACCAATTGTGTCTTGTATCGCTGCTGCTACAGGTTTCTAGAAGAAGGGAATATTGAAGGAGCTGAAATACAGAAGCAGAGGATCGAGCAGCTACAGAGAGTACGACGGAAGGTGCTAGAAGAAAACAATCTAGAGCATCAGCCTAGATTTTTCAGGTACTGTGTAATATTTAGCACGTGCTATCATTTATTGAAATGCCTAATTATAGATCTGATTGTGAATTATCATGGAGCAGGCTCCAGTTTTTTCCAGGTTTCTTCTAGATACTAATTTTTTATACTTTGGTGATGTAGCATACTCCAGACTTAGTTAAAACTCAGAATTATATATTACTTTTTCATTAGTGCATCCTTGAATTCCTTGTTAATTTTTTTGCCTTGATGGCGATTGACACTTAGTCTGCATTTCAATTTGCCTGACTGAATGTGGAATCTTCTGATTCTTCCAAGCAAGATGAAATAGCTGGAATTAGCTTAATTATCCCTGCTGAACTTCTGTTGAATTCAGTGGGATTGCCTGGTGCAGAAGTGTGCTGTGTTGGAGCCTTTCATTTCCAGGGCTGTTTGCAAACAGGTTTCCTCTGTTTTATGGGAAGAGAATTATCGTTCTGAGGGTACTTTATGTCTTCCTGTTGTAAATTAATTAAGCAGGAGACTTCAGCCATCGAAAGACAAAAATTAATGCCAGTGGGAACGTGGTCTTTTGCCCTCCAACTTCTCTCTTCTCCTGCAGTGAAAGAATTGTAGCCAAGGTGAATGCTGTATGGGCCTATGTATCACAGTTAATGGATTGGGATCCTATTTTTTTCTGAATATATATATATTGTACTTCTGAGGAACACAGGAGTGTTTAAAATAGGTATAAATAGGTGCAAAAAGAGAATGGTTCAGACCACTACATATCTGACAAGCTGGTGAGCTAACTCATCATTTGCCAATCGCACCTACTAAGAGAAGCAAATATTCCTTCCAGCAGGATAGAGGCAGTCTAATACTTTGATTGCTTATTCACAATAAGAATTGTGAATAAGGATCAGGATTTGAATCATTACAATGAGAATTTGAAAACTGAGCTTTGTGCTGTAGATTTAAATAATGGAATAAAGGATTTAATTACTATATAGCAAAAGTATTAGAGCAGATATGGATTAATGCATTTGGCTTTTCAATAGTGATTTCTCTCTGCCACAAATCACAAGCCTTGATTTACTTAAAAGAATAATTAGCTGTTGTGCCAAATATGTTGTGCACTAGATTAAAAGCAGACTGATTTCTTAGCTCTTGACTGAGAGCTATAGGCTCTCTTCATGCGATAAACATGGTGAGCCATCTTTGGACAGGTAAAAGGCAAGTTTCCCCTCAGAGCTGCTTTTGAGACCATGAAATAAACCTGGGCTGTAGTTTTAAGTACCAAGCACAGGCATATGACAGTGAAACTGAATAGTGGTTTATTGAGATGCATCTCTACAGCCCAGTGCAGACATACCTGTTCAACTCTCCATGCTATATTGGCTTGTTTGCAGGCTGTAATGAGTTGCCCTGCACCTGGTTCATGGGCTGGATTGGGCATCTGTGCATATTACTACACTGCATTGCACAGCATATATATGGAAATATAAGCTTTACTTTTAAGATATTTGTTTAACCTTTGACAGGAAATCCAGTGATGACTCTTGGGTGAGCAATGGAACCTACATGGACCTTAGAAAAGAACCTGGTTTTTCCAAACTGGACAATCCTGTCCTCTGGTGAAAGAGGAGCTAAGTGAAGATATTCTGTGCTGTATTCTTGGATCTGATTCAAAAGACACATATGTAAAATATAACTATATGTATCTATATATACACACATATATATATATATGCACACACACATATATGTGTGGGGTATGTGTATGTGTGCAAATGTTCATATCTCCAGAATTGTGCTTAAGTTAGAATCTCATAATTAATTTGTTTCCTTTAATTGACTACTGCAATGATTGTTTGAATGTATAAATACCCTAACTTCTTTTTATAAAATATTTAATAAATAGTACTGAATGTAAACGGCGAGAGGGAAAAGAGGAGCTTTTACACTACTTTTTCAATGTGTAATAACATCAGTTCTGAGTTAACTTATGCCTTATTAAATTGCATTGGAGGCAGTAGCATCAGCATTGCCTAGCTGTGCTGAGAAATCAGAGTGCAAGCCTTAGTAACTCAAACTGTAGGTCGGCTTCCACAGTGCAATGAGTAGTTCAGCTGTCTCTGGGCAGGTATGAATTGCTAAAACAAGATTACCAGCTGGTGCTGGAATCTGAGTATGATCTTTTGCTGCCTGTAGAAAAGATTTAAATAAGCTTTCGTTTCTAATAACTTTTTTCTTAGTATTATGGAAGAGGTAGTTCTGAGCTTGCGTTGGTGGTTACACTGCCTTATGCGTGAATTGTACCAGGTTAAATGTAGTGCTAGAAATTCAGGAATCGCCAAAATTTTCCACTGGGAAAAATTTCCGCTTCAAATTTATAGCCCCTAACAGGGCAAAAGAAGGAGATTATTGTATATACTGCTTGAGCACTGAGTAGATGAAGAAGCTCTCTCTCTTTCCAGTAAGTGAAATCTATACAGAGCACGAAATCCTGTGCTTCCATAGCTTCATTTGTTTTTATTAACCTAAAAATTGCAACAGTAAGACTTTTTAAAAAGTAAGCAAACTGATTGTTTTAAGCTAGAAATTTTTTCCTAGTACTTTGATATTTTCTACCTCTTAAGAAATAAACAACATATTTTAGATCTTATATTTAAAAAACTACCATCTGCCTTATGGAGAAGCATACGGAGTCTTTGATCTTTCTCTGTTTGTTATGTTCAGATAAATATTGAAGTGTCTTGCACTAAATCAATTGCATTCCCTTTCCTATAATTTTATATGTATGGCTTGATTTGCGAAGCTACTAAACCATAGGTCAGAAAATGAGCAGGGAAAAAATGTAGCACTTTTGAATGAAGAGATGGGCAGGTTTTTTTATTTTTTCCGTCAAACCACAATGTCACAGTCATTAACAAAATAGTTTGCATTCCTATCTATCTGCAACGCAAGCCTGATCCATAATTCTTCAAGTCTGTTCTATGTGTCTCTGGCAACAGTGCAGTTTCCATGTGATAGGTCTATATCCTATCACTCCCCCTTTTATTTTTCTTCCATGCCGCTGTAATGGCATGAAACAGATGCAAAAGCTGGCATGTTTAACTGGCTTGTGACTGGAACAATTGGATGTGGCAGGGATAAGGTAGACTCCTAGGGGAACAGACTAGTAGCTTAGAAAACCTTGCACTTTACTGCAATTGTGCTGCATTGTCCTAGAGAAAACCCATTAAAAATGGATCCATGTAACATATACGTAACATGTGGGAAGTATATACTCCATAGGTAACATGAAGGAAGTACTATGAAGGTTTTCCATTTTAAACAAAATCTGTAATGTCAGATTAGATGTATATTTGAACTTTCTTTCTGTTACCTTGAAGCCTCATTGTCTCAGAGGCAGATGAATGCTTTTTCACTATTTTTCGGTTTGCCCAGGAACTCTGCCTCACTATAATTCCTGTAATTTATTACCAAAGAAGTTAGCATAATTATTTCTATTTAATATGTCTTTTAAAGACTTGACTACCACGTTAGCAGCTTACAACAAGGCAAGGTTCACATTTATATGACGACAAAATCTGGGCTTTGATTCCAAAGGAAATCTTAACCTCTGGGGGCTGTTTGGCTTTTCAAGGAAAATGAGCTTCTTGTCATAACTTGTTCCCTTCCTGTGTTTTATCCTTGTATTAACTGTGAAAACTTGGCACAGAATGGAGTTGATAATTGTAGTTATCTTTGCTCTTGGTAATTACCATTTGTACTAAAAATAACATTCATTTAACGGCAAAAGAGGGTAGTGGAAATTAAAAAAAGCTTCTAGGCAAAGAAGCAAAATTTATGGAGGATGTATTAAGCTTGCTCATTGTCATATTTGGCAACTACTGTGATACTGTCTGATCTGCATGTATATCAGTTATATATCTGAATATACTGTTAGGTTTGTATATTCTATGTATGGAGGGGATTCCCCCATGCTTTGTCATATGACCTAGTATTTGATAGCATCTAAAATTAAAGAATTAGGGCCAAAAGGCAAAGTTAAAAAACTGTAATGCATTAAAAGCAGCAGGTGTTAAACAAAACAAATCTCATGATTTGATTCACGATTTTTGAGAAATCAGACTGGCAGTGTTGCCTTGTATCTTACAATCTAAACTGTCTAAAACACATGGGATTGATCACAGGAAGCATTGGGCTGAGCAGTGCCTTATATAAAATTTTCTTTATCAAAATTTCTGTATCAGGAAGGTAAACTGAAGAATTTTAATGTCATCTTCAGAAAAATAATGCCTGAGAATGATCTAGGGCATTTCTTAAATGCATGAAGCAAAATCATTGAACAAGTAATAGATCCTTTTTTAACATGTCTAATACACACTTGCAAGCACAATGTAACCAGTTGTGAATGATCCTCTGACCCTGTTTCCAACCACGGTGTAGTTTTCCCTGCTTACTTTTTTATTAAATAATTGGGCTTAGTTACTAAACTTCTGTCAACTGTATATTAAGAAGTGGAAGAAAATTGTCTTGATGTTACTTCTGTATATTTCTGCATAAAAATATATTCATCATTCACAAACCGTAATATATTCTATAAAGTTATTCTTGGTAAAATATCAAATGTTGGTAATTTTCTTCCCCAAACCTTCAGCTGTGTTGATGGGTACAAAATTTATTTTAGCTTTCTGCAATATAACTAAGACAAGTGTTGTTTTTAATAACTGACATTGAGGGACTTCTTTCCTGCTATTTCTACCCTCAATGGTAACAAGAATGCATCAAGCAACTTAACTGCTACTTTTCATACATGGAGCTGATCCCCAGGCTGTGTTAGCTCAATGGATCAGTTTTAAAATTGCCTGATGAGAGTTGCCTGCTGTTATAGCTCCCTTATTTCATGACTTTTTAACCATCACTTAATATGACCTTGGAGGTCAGTTTGAGAAGCACTCACCCAGCTCTTCCTTTCTTTGTGTATCTCTTCATAAAGTAAAACCTTCACTATAAACTTATGTCAAGGTGATGTAGCAGCTCAGGCCTTCGGGTGTTAAAACACTGGCTCAGTTTTCAACTTAGAAAGCATAGAAAAAAAAGAAAAATCCAGGGAAATAGTGCTCGTTGGAACAGAAGCTCACAGCTCTATTTCCAGATTTGCAGGCTTGATGTTTAGTTTCTGATTTTGGTACAATGTAAATTTGGAATTCTGAAACAGCATCACTTGTTCAGGAGGTGACTGCACATAGCATAAAGTGCTCTTTAGACCAAGTGGAACTGGAATGCACCATAAATAATTGCATTCTTTTCCGAATCTCTGTTCTCTAAGATATTCTTGATGTATTATTTTGCCAGCACTGATCTGCTTCTTTTAGATGCTTTTTAAAATACAGATCCAGCAGTCTGGACTTAGGTTCTTTATGAAGAGCTCAGAAAACTAGATGCCTGGAAAGAAGACCGAAATCAACCCAAATTCTGAAAAGGAAACATCCCAGAGATCTGTTCTTCCACCAACCAGTTTTCTTTGAAGGACTAGAAACGAGATTTCTGCTTTCTTTTAAAACCTGGCTCCTAAAGGATGTAGTGGTTGCAAACACAATCCCCTTACTGTCTGCCAGTTTAGTGTTGAATCCAGATCACTGTGCAGAAAGAACCACCAATTCATGGGGCTAGAACGAAGGCCCAGCCAGGGACAGCTTTCAGGTTGCACAAAGGTCCAGTGCTGGTCTCAAAACAAACAAACCCCCTCCAAAACCCTAACCTAACAAAGACCTCCCCCCCTTTCCATGCCTACCACTTTCCCTTGGGTGTTTACAGACCTCTTTAGGTTTTCTATGTGGTCCCTTATGTCTTCAGCTCCTTATTCCATGTTCCATTTTTCTCCTTATTAAAAAAAATTTCTGATGAATAGGAAAATATTCTCAAAAGCTTTTAAATGATAAATCATGCCTCAAACCATAGTTAAAATCTCTCCCCATAAACATTGTGGCCTATTTCTATATCTTTTCCTTGAGTGAGTACAAGACTTTTTTCCCACTTGCACTCTAGAATCAGACTCAGTAAGGGTAGTGTGCTGTGGAAATGTGCAGCTCTACTGCTCAGCATCCTCCTAGTTATTCATGTCCTTGCATCTGCTTTTTGTGTGAATATCTTGTGTTGTCTCTCCAAATGACCAGCCTGGCAGAGGAGGAAACTTTTGGCATATCTTACTTAGTTCAATACAGCATTTTTTTGGGTATACAATTCAGAGGGGACAAGCTGAAGAGGAGTGCAAACCTTGGCCCACAGTGCATATATACTAGAGAGAAGGATGAAATCCAGCTTTTCCACATACCTGAATACATCTTGCAAGGGCTGGAATCAGATGGTGCTAATGCAAAGGAGTGACCTAAAATGAAATGGTTCTTTGATGTTGTGTGTTTTCGTTCATGGATTGTGCCTATTATAAATAAAATTCACAGTATTCACTAATTCATTCTTTCTATTTTCTAGCTACTGGTGGCTGCAACTTACTCCAGCAGCTGTGGGTTCATAGGAAACTGCACATTATTGCACTTATCTGTTGAAACTTAGTAAACGCTGTAACTTATTACCAAATGTATCATTGTACTCAGTTCTTAGATACTGTTCTTTCTGCAGCTTTCAAAAGCAATAAGAGAAATTGCAACATAAATAGTTGCCATATGTTAAAGAATTATTTAAACGGTTCATTTTTTAATATAAATTGTGGATTTGGTGTTTTTGTTGTATAAAACAAAACTGTATTAAAGCTTATGAGAATGTTCGGGAGGTTGATCCACAAGAGGTGATGAGCTCCTTTAACTCCATGCCTTGAAGATGGTTGGTATTCCCGAGAATCAGGCAGTCTTGTATGTGTGTTAACGGTATTTTATTAGTTCCAGGATTGGAAAAACATGCCATCTGTATGACGTATTACATACACAATGCTGCTAAATGCTGAATTTGTTGTTTGTTTTGGTAGAGCATTAGTGATTTCAGAATGAGGAATGATATATATTAGAATGGTCACTGACTTTCAGATTATCACTGACTTTCAGATTCTTAGGAAATCTTTCTGTAATCAGGACCAGTCCTGGTTTTTGCTTCACCTACTCCGAAAATTTGTAATGTTGGAGCACCTTGATGTGCAGTTTGATTTATTATTTTTGTCTCTGTAACCCGTTTAGTTGGATGTTAATAAATCATACTTGCAAAAGGTCATAGAGCACCCTGACTTTTTCCCAGGGGTTGTAAGCACCTTTTTTCAAAGGTTGTTAGTGACAGCTGAACCAAGTCTTGCTGCCATAGTGATCTGTGCTTTTTACAGTTTCCAAAATGGCAAGTAGGAAAAAGCTTCCATCTGCTGGAAGCCTTATTTATCACTCTTACAATCTGTTGGTAGTTGTGTAGTTGTGCAGTGTTCCAGTTGTACTGCTCTGTACAGCTCTGCTGCATGGCTATTGTGGCAGACACTGGTGCGGGGAAAGGGGGTAGCTGATGGAATCCATTTACAGCTGGAAGTTTGTTCTTAAAAGCAGCTTTTAGCAGACAGATGTGCAGCATAAATGTTATGTTTTAGCATGAATGTGGAAACCACAAATCAAGATGTTCATAAAACAACTCTTAAAAGCAAGGGAACATAGTATTTACTGGGTAAAATAAATAACTGGAAAGAAAGGAGATCAGTGGGGTGGCTTTTCCCTTAGAGATGGTGATTCAGGGCAGGTCTTGCAGGCAGATCTCAGCTATGTCTCACAGTCCCACCATATGCGTATAAGATGCGTACGGATGGACTAGGATCTTGAAAAACATGGGAGTACAGTGAGTGTAATTCCTGAACAACCTGAAATTCCTGACTGCAGTTCTCCAGCATTTACCAGGCTCGGTGTCTACAAAGATTTGGTGGGAGGGAGCATGGAGGTTCAAGGAAGAGCTGGGAAACCTGGATCTGTAAATCTGTTACCACACAAAATATCCTCAGCTGTTGTACATGGCAGAATTAGGTTAGAGCCAAAAGAAACACAGCTTTTATAGTGGGCAAGAATCAGTTCCTGTTTTTTGAAATCCAGCCATTTTGGTTTTATTGAGTTAAGAACTTTAGAACTTTCTCATCGTGTCAGGGAGAATTACTTTGTTGCTGATTAATTTAATAGAGATCTTATATGGTTTAATTGGTATCTGAAACAACAAGCATTTAGTTCAAGTTGCTGGGAAAGTCACTGTTGACAGAAGCAGTAATATTTTTTTCATAATTATAAAAGGGAGAGAAAGGTGGCATGGGATGGTCATTAGTGCACTAATTGTGAACGTGGAGGGCAGCAGGAGGTTCTCTTAGAGAGAAATGGATATGGAGTGAATTTCTCATGTCTGCCCCTTGAGCTAATTCCATGTCAAGTACCCACAGTGTGGTCAGTGCTACCCAGACAAAACGGGCTGTTCTTCCCTACAGAAGTGCAATGTGTAAACTTGGCTCAAATAGATCTTGCATCCAGTTTGTGTTTAAGCTCAGTTCTCTGTTCATTTACATTAATCTCTATTTTAAAGTCATTTTACTTACTGCAAAATGATTCAAACCACCATAGTGTGAGGAAAAGCACTGACAGGTAAGCTTGCCCTGCGCAGTAACTGACACATCTTGCCTTTTTTGGTTTGGTTTGGGTTTTAATGCCTATGTTTCTTTTATCTTGTAAATGTTGCTCTCCGTGCTCAGTTTATTGATTTTTAACTTAGACCCCTCTGGTGTAGCAGATGTGTAAGAATTTGAAGGGTTATTCTGTGTTTTTCAATGGGATTAAAAAGCTGGCCAGATATCAAATTCTGCTATATACTTATGAATTTGTATCTTTGCTTACTCTGTACCAGGGGAAATATTTGAAATTACAATGTGTAAACTCTCATTTGAGGTAAATCAACATTGCTCTGCTAAGCTGAGTATAACTGAGGCTTCAGTTAACTGAGAATTTGTCTCTGTGGGTTCATTGACGTAAGTTTTTACAGACTCTTGAAACAGTAATAAATTCCTGGAACACAAGATTTGGTGTATGAACACCAGCTGATGTTTCTGACTGTAATTTCAAGAATTACTGTCTTTCTCTAGGAGTTTGGGCACTACTTCTCTTTGAGGATTTCTTTTTGAACTGATGTTTCACTTGCTGTTTTACTAAGACCAGTTGTTAGAATTTGAAAATCTGTTTTATTTTGCTTAGTTAGGACTGTTTTTCTTTATTAAAATTTCTTTTTAGAAAGTTTTCCTAAATTACAATTTTCTTTTCAATTTGTATTTAAAAAAAAAAAAGGCTGCAGTAAGTCTACTTTGAATTACTGCAGTATATGCCTTGAAAAATTTTTCCTCTAGATTTTTATGGGGATATGTCTGCAATGCCTAAATTGCTGCCTAGAGCAAGGAAGATTATGTAGATTTATCAGTAGATGAGAACTTGTCTAATAGTGGGAGAGATTTACTGTTTTGTTTACTCTTAGATTTGTTATCTTTTCAGCAATTGACGGACTGAAGATGGAGTGAAGTCAGGAGATCATCCTAATTGTATTCATTGTTTGTTACTTGCACTTCAGTCAGTGAAACAAATCCTGGGATGACAACTGGAGCTTTTCAGGTTTTTGGGACGGAAAAATCAATTTTCTTATGAAGTTCGAAAATAGCACACCCAGTTCTTGAGTTCTTTGGTAGGACTAAAGGATGGTGAGCCTAGCCTATCCTTAACCTGTGGCCTTTCATTGTGGGGACAGAGTAAAGCTTCTGTTAAAGTTGATGGAGGGTAGGGGACTCAAGGATATTATATTCTCACCTTTTGTGAATACCAGGAACTGGAAAAGTGATCTGGATGTGCCACATTGCAAGAAAGGCCACAGTAGGAGCTCCATTGTGTTCTCTCTAGCTGCAGAGCTTCCTAAAGCTGATGCTCATGTGAATGCTTTGGTCTGGATACCAGCAGGAATTGTTTGTTTGGCATGATGGGGGAAAGGGATGAGAGGAAAGAGTATATATTGTTGAATTCTCAGTATTGAAGTGTGCAGTCATGAGGTCCTGGCCAAAAGAATAACTGCAGTTCCTGCCTTCCCAGTACCAGTTGCTCACGGTTTCCTTTCCTTCTAATGGTTCCTCTCAGGACACAGCTGGTCTTCCTTCTCTCTTACAAACTCCATTGCTCTCACTGTGGTGAGTTGGCAGTGGTGAGGCCGGACAGTAACTGTAGAAGGACCAAGTAAGCCCCAGCTCAGGCTGACTGCGACCAGTTTTTCAGGAGGAAGTGCATTTCCATCTCCCAGTTGGCAAAAATACCCTCCTTGACAGTAAGAAAGCCATCCACCCAAGGGTACTCACATTACCTGTTACAGCTGCTATTCACCCAAATCAATGCATCATTCAGAAAAAAAAAGGCACTACAAGCAACAAGGACACCACTTTCAGTCCTGTGGTAGAGCAAATAAACTACATTTTTAATTGTCAGAGAACGGGCCAACATACTATTTTATACATGAGGGTTTTTTTCCAGCATAGCGAAGAGCTGCCTGTGTCTATAACTGCAATGTAACAAACAGTGTAACAGCTCAGAGTTATGTGACTACCCCTGGCCACCACCAGTACAAGTCTGCAGGACACCACTGCTGTGTAGTGGTTCCTGCCCTGTTCAGAGAGACAGCTGCAGCCTTTCACAGAATCACAGAATGGGTCAGGCTGGAAGGGACCCCAGTGGGTCATCTGGTCCAACCTCCCTGCTCAAGCAGGGTCATCCCAGAGCACAGGGCACAGGATTGCATCCGGATAGTTCTTGAGTATCTCCAATGAGAGAGACTCTACAACTTCTCTGGGCAATCTGTTCCAGGGCACGGTCACCCACATAGCACAGAAGCTCTTTCTCATGTTCAGGTGGAAGGAACTTCCTGTACATCAATTTCTACCCACTACTTCTGGTCCTATTGCTCGACACCACTGAGAAGAGCCTGGATCCATCCTGTTGGCACTGTCCCTTCAGGTACTTACAGACATTGATGAGGTCTCCTCTCAGTCATCTCTTCTTGAGGCTGAACAGGCCCAGCTCCTTCAGCCTTTCTTTCCTTTCTTTCCACTCCCATAATCATCTTTGTTGCCCTCTGCTGGACTTGGCTCCAAGAGCTCCATCTCCCTCTTGTACTGAGAAGCCTGGAATTGGTCTCAGTACTTTTGTATCTACAAATCTGTTTTGACTCACAGCACCCCCTTTATGGTACCTGCTGTCCTTTTGGGCAACACTGTTGCAAAACATAAAAAGAAACTCCATGCAATTACCAGCCCACACACTTTTCAGCTGCTTGCCAGCCCTTGCTCCTTGTTTCAAAAAGAACTGTGTTCTTTTTCATCCTGTTCTCTTTAGCTGGGAAAACCTAGGTATGTTGTCACCCCACTGCCTGTAAGACATTGAAAAGACAACACTTCACATGCTGAAACTAGGAGGCAGCAATAACAAGCTGAAAAATGAAATGGCCTTAAGAAGAAACACAGGGCCTTAGTCTTGGTACCCAGTGGGGCTGAACTATCAGCTTGGTGTGAAATGGGGTGGTTTTTTTCCTTTTGTCTTCCCTTGCAGTGTGCATTTCCACAGCAGAAGGTGCAGACAGCCCCTGGCACTTCTTGCTGCAGAGTCCCTGGGAAGCTGCAGCAACTCTAACTCACCTTGCAGGAGCAGTACAGCCGCACAGATCCTTAGGACCCTCTGGAGCCACTGGCTTCTTTGCTGCTTGTGGTCTTTTCCTCAATGCATCTGCTACTTTTGTGGGCCATGGCCTGCTTCAAAGATCTCTAAACAAAATTGTCATTTTCTATCTTTGAGGACATCTAAAACTGCATTTGTTCTGTTCTGGAGAAATCCCCTTCAGATTGCTCTGGAACAGGAATTTCTGTTGTTCCTGAGGCTGAGCTGGCAGTTAACAGGTAGTGAGAAAGGGGAATATGGAGTTGCAAAATAACTGGGAAATAAAACAGAGGAGGCACAAAATACAAAAGTGAGAGAGAAAATTTGTTTTAAATCATAACAAAACTGTTGCTACAAATATTGTAGTAGATGACAACATGCATCTGGTGTTATTCAATGAAATATTAATGTTAGCAAGGTTTGACTCTGGCCATGCTCCAGTTCTGAAGCAATGCATTACAAACACCATCCAGCTGCCAGCCTCGGGAGAGACTGCAATCACATACTGCCGATTCTTTGGAAAATTCTGCCCAAATCACTTGCTCCTGCAGTCAGATAGTGAGGGTTTTTGAGGATGCTTGTGCACACGCATCCATTCAGAGGATTCAAGCAGAACTGGGTGAAACAGAAGAAACCTGGGGAGCTGATCAAAGAGAACTTTCTTACAGCCAACTTTCCTCTCTACAGGCATCTTCAGCCACGGGCTCTTTCTCATGGATCATTTAACTCCTACTGCTTTGCCAGTTTTGTCCTAAACATTCCATGTGTTCTTTAGATAACCTTTCCTTAGTTCTTCCATTCACTGTAACTTTAAGGTTGTCTATAAATAGCAAAATCAATACGAACTGCCCTAATTTTAGGATGACATTTTTTACTGATCTGAAAATGTAACAGTAGAACAATTATGAGTGGAATTTATTAAAACAATGCATATTACATAATCACTTACAATCAGTTGTACCTAGCTGTCCATAGTACTAGGTGCTGTACAACTGTGCTTTAAATAGAGCCATGTGCTGTACAGTTCAATTTTAAAGAGAACACTTACAGAGCATTTACAGTCTGAAATGTGTATGTGTGCAGAGTTACGAAGATGAAGGGCCTCTTTTTTGGAGTCATAGTAACAGGTATCCTCTGTTTGCAATGTTTTATTGAAACGCAAACCCCTAATATTTGTTATTTAGATGTAGTTTGTCATTTGACTTTGTAGCTCCTGTTACAGCTGGCCAAGAATTAAAGACATTTAAAAAAAAAAAAAAAAGAAGAAAAATTAAGAAATATAGGGAATATACTTAATTTGAGATTTTATTACTGATACATTTTTTATACTTTTGTAGTTTAATCTGGAAGTTTAGCCTAGTTTAATACTTTTAAAATAACTGTTTATATAGGACCTACATAAATGTTTGGGGCTCCTACACAATAGTTTGATAGGCATTCCTTTTGGCTAATTTATAAGGAAGTTTTACTGCTGAATAGCTTGAACAATATAGCAGCCAGATGGTTTTTAATAAAACATTAATGAGACCAGATGGTTCATAACAAACTATTATGGAAGACTTTTGAGACATGCAAGGAAAGTTATCACTTCCTAAGTCTTCATTTATTGTTATTGTAAAAGAAATATAGTTCTGTGACTGCCACCTAATCTACAATTTAAAGTTAGAAATGGCAAGTTCATGTGGATTCCTGCAATCTGTTCTCCATATTATTACTGAAGACACCATAGAATCATAGAATGGTTTGTTTTGGAAGGGGATCTTAAAGATCATCTAATTCTAACCCCCTGCCATGGGCAGGGACATCTCTTACTAGATCACGTTGCTCAGGGCCCCATCCAGCCTGGCCTTGAACAATTTCCAGGGATAGGGCATCCACAACCTCTCTGGGCAACCTGTTATAGTGTCTCCCCATCCTCACAGTAAAGAATTTCCTCATAACATTTAATCTAAACTGTTTTTCAGTTTGAAGCAATTCCCCCTTGTCCTGTCACTACAACTCCTGACGAAGACTTCCTCTCCAGCTTCCACGCAACCTTCTCTTATCCAGGCTGAACAGCTCCAACAAGTCAGCCTGTCTTTGTAGGGGAGGTTCTCTACTCCCCTTATCAGCTTCATGGCTATCCTCTGGACTTCCTCCAACAGAAGGGCCACATCGCTAGATGACTTCTTAGGTAACCGTAATCTATTAGACAAGATCCTAGCCTACCTCTTCTGACAATTTTCTTAACATCATGGGAAAATCATCAAATAATCGCAAGGTTTTCATAGGTAGACCTTTGAAGATACAGAAAACACCCTCACTGCAGGGTTAAGAGAGCTTTTACAATGGCAGAGCCCTGTGTACATGTGTACTACAGAAAGGTAGATGTAGCACAGCCTTCCCCCTTGCCAGCATCAATATTTGAGGCAGGAAGATCCAAATGACAGCAAACAGGTTATCCTGAACATGTCTGCCTCCTCCTGCATCTCAGCATGGCACTCCGCAGTGGTCCTTCCAAGGGACTAAAAGGTCCAGAATGAACTCTTTTTTTCCTCATATTGGACCGTAAAGGTAACAGAGATCAACCTGGCAATACAAGATGGCCTCTAAATAGTGGCCAAACTCATCCTACAGACAAAATCTTCAGACAGTTAGAGGTGTCTTCTTCCCATTGTCAGAGCAGAACAGACTCCCATGAGTGGGTAGGGAAATGCAGCAGAATCGTTTTCTGACTGCTTTGAACTCACACAGCCCCTCTTGGCTTACTGCACCCTCCCACTCACCTCCCCTAGGCACGACGCAGTCCCTTGCTCTTTGCTAAGCCTGTCACTCGCTGCTGGCACGGTGGCAGGGCTGGTGACAGCTGTAACAGCAGGAGAGCCAGAAAGCTGTTGTTTGCAACAGGAAATGTTTCAGAGGACTGAATGATACAGGCGAAAAGGACAGAGCATCCCACCAAAACAGGAGATGAATTTCAATGTGAAAGGCAAATGAGGCTGGTTAGTTGATTTGAAAGAAATAAGGAAATAAACAAAATGCTGCTCAGATCTTTTATTCTCACAAAAGGAAATGGGCAAAAAAGAAGTTCATTCTTTCACTGGTGATTTGGCCTACCCGGTTGCTGGACACCTTCAAAAAGATTTGCTACCCCAAATATCCTTCTTTTCTCAATAGAAGCCCAAAATAGTTTCACACTTTCTTCCCACTTCCTCCACAGAACTGAGGCCAGCAGACCAGCCAGTGTGAGGGTTTTAAAAAAAGCCCAGCATAGAGCAACAGAGACCTTTGGATGGCCTCTGGATACCTCAATATACAGGCAAAATTTGAGCGAGCGCTTTCTAGTCAGGCTGGATGCAGCCTGAAACAATACGCTAATGGCTACAAGGCATTACATACCATTAATAAATCTAATACCAAATGCTTATAGGATGCAAGAACCTTTTCTGTGCCTTGTAGGAATAACCATTCTGCAATGCTGACATCTTGTGGTGACTTGCTCAGTGATTTCTTAAATATCACACCTGAGGAATTTGACACAGCTGTGCTGAAAAAGCATACAACTATTTTGTTGGAGGACTTTTTTTTTTCCTTTTAAACTACCATCTTTTTGTTATTAACTCACTGTGTGCATTACTCATTTGTTAAGTTGTGGCTGTGAAGTTCTCGTGCCAGTTGCCTCACTTTACTTACTTACCTAAATGAGGTAGCCGGAACTTGTCCCATATCAAAACCAGTTTGTTCCAGAGGCAAAAGTTTCAGATTTTCTTCCTCTGTTCCTTCTGCAAGAGGATTTTTCTCTTGCAGGAGAAATGCAGAAGGATCTTCTAATGCAGCAGTGATGCATTTCATGCTTCAGCTCAGGAGATGGAGCATGTGGCAGGCAGATCCCAGTACAGACCACACTCGGAATGTGTATTTCTCTGATACGATGGTCTCCCTGCTGACATCCCAGCTGGTTGCAAAGTAACCATGGGCTGTCAATTTTGTCTGTGCAATGCACCTAGAAGAACATTTCCACGAAGCCCCAATGCTTAAAGTGGGTGTTTAATCCTGAATGTCTCCTATTTGCAGCCAGTTTTGGTAACAGTCTTTGAAGCCTCTAAATTAATTGCTGCATAACCCCAAAAGCATTTGCTGATGCCCAGACTTATGTTTCTGTCTCTTGTAATGAGAAGCATCTGAAAACTATCCTACATCAGTGTGTGTCTTTCAAGTGAATAGAAGATTTCTGAAGATTTTTCTTGAAAACCTGGAAATACTCCTGGTGTGGGCACCCTTTATTTGGTGTACATGCAACTGCTGGCAATGTCCTTAAAATGACTAGCAAGTTTCACTAGTTTAATTTCAGTCCTCCCTCCCCAGTGAACATTTCTATGGCAATGTGGTTCAGTGCAGCTTCCTGCCTTGATTTCTCAAAATATGCTTTAGCAGACTCTTGCATTTGAAATGGATCACACATTGCCACTCCCTGGAAAAAAACATGATAGCTTATGAAATGTGTGCTATTACTGGTCAGATTATTACTGGAGCTAGCAATTCTTCAGCTCGGTGCTGATCCTAAAAAGAGATCTCTTGAGGATGTGTGGGTGTTTTTTCTCGAGATGAGGCTCTAGGAATGGAGCTTTATAATTTTTATTAGTTCATTAAAATTAAATTATCGCAAATGCAGGTACTTAGTTCCATCCTGGCTATTTGTTCAAATTTCTGTAAGCAGGTGCAACCCCAGAAGGGAAATCTATCTTATCATTGATTCAATAAGGGTGACATCTGGGGAAATCAGAAAGAGGCGATGGATTAGAATCTGCTGAAATTAGCTGGAAAGTTTGGATATTGTAAGTAGCTAAGGAAGAAATGGACCTACTTCAGACATGTGCATTAACTGTTACCTCTCACCCAAGACTGGTCATTTAAGGACTTTCAGCTTTCAACTTCCCTTTTTTCCAAAGCCTGGGTGTTTGTCCATCAAGATCAGGTGATGTGACACTTGTGACTACAACCCACAGCCTCAAATGCTCTCTCGTCAAACCACAAGGGAAGTACTCAGCCAGTGGCATGTTTCATGTGAGAAAGGTTTCTTTGGTATTTATTATCTTGAAATACTATTCCTTGAGTCTTTGCAGACTCATCTGTTTCTCACTGTATCACTCCTCTGGCATCATAAACAACCAAGTTGTTTTACTGTGGTGGTGGTTTGTTCTCAGAGCGCTGAGATACGGTGACAGAGGTCAGTATTTCATGCTGAGGTTCATGAGCCGGCCCTCCATGCTCCACTGACCACATTACTCGTTTTCTGTTCCCTGGACTAGGGACCTTGGATTGGGAATTTCCGTTCGGACCACGGCAGCTCCGCAAGGCCCACCTGCAGGGCAGCAGGAGCTCACAGGGGGCTCGGCCAGCGCCCCGGCCGGCCCGCTGCCCTCTGCCCCGCCCGGGGCGCCGCTCCCCGCCCGCCCGCTCGGCCGGGGCACCCGGGCGGGGCCTGCGCTGCCCGCGCCGCAGCCGCGCAGGGAGCCCCTCCGCCCGCCACGGCAGCTTCCCCAGGCTGCCCGCACAGCTCCCCCCGTGCGGAGCGCCTCGCCCGGGGCGCGGCTCGGCTCGGCTCGGCTCGTCACGCCCCGCGGGCGGAGCGCGCCTCATGCCCGGTGCCAGCGGCGGGGAGCGCCGGGAATGCCGTGAGTACGGGGGCGGGCGCGGGGCGGCGGCGAGGCCCGGCCGTGCCTGCAGCCCCCGGGCCGCTGCCGCGCCGCCCTTCCCGGGGGGCAGGAGGAGCCGCCGGGCTGAGCCCCGCCGTCCTTCCCGCCCCGGGGGCGAGGCCGAATGCCCGCAGTCCCGAGGGGCGGCTCTGAGTGGCGTTTCAGCGGCGCGGCGGGGCGATGCTCGCCTGCCCGATCTGATCTCGCTGAGGCGGGCGGGGCTGTGCTCACCCAGGACGAGGGCAGCTCGGCCCCTTCCCAGAGTCCTAGCACCCGGCAGGACGGCGCCTGGCAGCCCAGGAGGGGACGCCGCATCCCTCCACGGTGCCCAAGTCTTTGGAGACACGTGCTGCGGAGTCCTTGAGGCACAAAAGAGGGCCACATCCAGGGCCAAAATCCGGTGGATGTGTTTCTGGAGACCACGTGCGGCCAAAGACTGAAATGCATTGTGTGAATAGCCCTGCTAGGCTTTGTGTGTTAGCTCTTGGGGATGGTCTTTTTGTAATGTCTCATAGCGCTTCCAACACCGCGGCTCCAGCCCGGTCCTCTTTGGCCTTCAGGGGCTGTGTTTCCTCACAGCTTGGTTTGGCAAGGAGCGTGCTGGCATTTGGCAACCCAGTTGCCATCCTGTACCCTAATTCCCTATGTACTGTGCCCAGTGAGCTGTGTAACCTTATGTTAAATAGAAAAAAAAAAAGACATTTTTGTATTTTACATAGACGATATGGACTGTAAGAAATATCAGGCAACTGCTGAGAGCTTGCTTTTGTGCTGACAGAGGTAAACACTGATTATTCATAAAATGTTGCTTTGGATCTAATGTCCCACTATATTGAGTTAGGGAGCCATGATAAAGAAATTGGGTGAGAGTTTTTATTTAAGTAAACATTGAAGTTGCTGTAATTATCTTCACTTGATCTCATCCCTGTCATTAAATAATCTTTCTGTAGCTCAGGTTCAGGCTAATTTTAAATTTCTTAGTAGGCAAGAAAGGTACTCCTCCTTCCTTTTCTGCTTTTATGCGTGACTATCAATCTGTAAGAGTGAATTCACTCTGACAGGCGTTTCTTACCAGCTTCCCCTTTAATTCTACCAAACCAAGTGCAGCTCTATTAAAATTTCTGGAGGCAGAGTTTTCTTAATGCTGGATCTGTAACCAATCCACGTCCCTTGAGTCAGAATGCCGTCAATCCTGGTGGCTGCATAGGAGTTTCCTGATCTTGGCTAAGGCCATACAATTGCTCTCTGTTTTGTGAACTGGGGAAAACAAGATATTAGGGTGCATTGTCAAGTTTGTGTTAAAGGCACTATATCCAAAGAGACATAAACAGCAGTTTGGATAGAATATTCTTGCTTTGCAGGGACAGCTGCACCAGCAACTATGTTCCCTGCAAAGACATTCCCAGCACAGCAAAGTGTGGAAGACACTGACATGCCATTTTGAGGCTGAAAGCTGTCCCGTTTCTCTTGTCTGGTGAGTGTCGTCAGTCCTCACAAGCACAGTTCTCTTTCCTGGATGTTCTTTTTGCCAGTCAGAAGTGTGCCTGGGAATGAAGCCAAAACACCATGAATTGGAGGTTTTATGGAATGGTGCAGTGGTTTTTCACATCAAGTTTAGGGAGTGTGTAACAATACTAGGAATTGGTTTTTGCAATTTCTTTTACGATAAACTCCTCAGAAATTGGTGACCTTTTTCTTTGCAGAGACTATGCCCGTGTGAGTTGGCTATGTAGGGAGGTGATCAGAATGAGCAAGCAGTCACGTAAAGCACAGAAATGTTTGAAGAAGGTTATGCTAGGGAAAGGCAGCTCGTGCAGCAGGCAATGAGAATTTTCCTGGTGGTCCCCTCCACTACAAATCAGTCATCTGGCCATTTGCAAAATACAGTGTCCTGCAAAAGAAGTCCCAGGGATAAAGAAAACTAGTTCGGTTTTTTTTTCTTCTGCAGTGGAGCTTCGTTGCTTTATTCTGTTAAAGTGTTCTCACTGAGATTAAAACCAGGGAAATTTAAAGAGAAGAAATGCAAAAAAATCAGTCTCAGTTCAGCTTAGGAAAAGGTCAGAGAACAAGAAAGTGAGTGGAAATACTCCTCAGTGCATACAGCTGAGGCTCTGCTGCAGGATTTGTTGCAGCTGCAATTACGGTGAAAGCCCCAGAAGACTCTTTAGTAAAATGTTAGCGCCTTTGGCATTTCTCAAATCCTTTCGATGCAGGTGTTGTTGGAAAACACCCTTTACTTGTATACCCTTTACTGCCTACATAGACTAGGCCGTGGAGGATTCATGAGGAGGTAGCTGCCTCAACATGAATTGGTAAATAGTGTGTGAAATATCCAAAATGGGATTTGGGAAAAGTAGTGGAAAGGTAAGTTTCCATCTGCAAAAAGGCTTCCCCCCACCCCCCCCACCCCCAAAATATGGAGACTGTGGTCCAAGCAGTAATATCTTTGTTCAGATTTCTGTTTTCTGTCAATAATGATGAGTGCTCACTGCAATATCCATTTTTGTTTGAAGTCTGTTCTATCTTACTCTGGCTTGTACTTGTCAATGACAAATCTAAGAGCTCTGCAGAGGGAGGCAGGTAATTAATCATGAATGTGTGGATAGCCAGCTGAGACAGCTTATGATCTTAGTTGAACTTTCCAGTCAGTGTCAGCTGGGGGATTCAAAGGAACACTGCCAGATTTAAAAAAAAATGATTTAATTCTGGAGGTACCATTAGCTCAAAAAACATGGAGTTGAAAAACTAAGATGAGATTTCGTAAGAGGTTCAAATATTAGTTTATTAGACTTGCATGTTTAGCACTTGTGAATGGTCATTTTTACAATTTCTTCTGTGCCTTTAGCCAGCTTCCCTTATTGAAAAAATTCCTTGTAAATACTGCAAAATATATGAGGGTAATGTTCAATTTAGCTGTAGTTATGTAAATGGAAAATAGAAAATTTGAAAATATTGGAGATAAAAAAAGAGTTCATAAAGAAAAAAATTAATTGAAACTTTCCAGGGGTGTAGTTCAAAAACAAAACTTAGTAACAAAGATGCCAGCTCAAATATTTGTTGCTTTTTATGGAATGATTGTTATTATCTCTATATGTGTTTACTCCCTACTAAAAAGATCAGGATAATTTGTGTGAGTAATAACTAACTACCTTATATGGAGCAAGATAGTTTTATGTTAGGTAATAAAAGAAGGATTATTTAATCCTGGGCCACTGTCCCAGTGCTCTCCTCATCCCAGCCAGTCTCTGCGGGGAGCTCATTAGTAGATGCTTTTTCATAGAATTTCAGGTAGGCTGAGTAAGTTTTTTCTTCTCTAATAGATTAATTACCTGTGAATGTTCCTTTTAACTAAAATTCTTTTGTTAGTTACTGTGAAAGTTTTTTTACTTCAGGATAAATTGTTTGAACTGTCGTTCCCAGGACAGAGTGGAGAAGGCGGGATAAAAACGCTACCTGTTCTTGCATTAATACCAACACTATGAAGAACTTCTTTAAGTGACAATGTAAATATTTATACTTTCCAACTGTAGTTGTTTGAAAACAGATGTATTCTTTCAGGCTTTAATTGATTCCTCAAGATGTTTGCAAAAGCAACAAAGAATTTTGTGAGAGAAACTGACAGTGGAGGTGACTTGATCCCTGTGTCCCACTTGAACGCCTCAGACAAGCTACAGCTTTTGAGCTTAGTTACGAAGAGGAGGAAATTCTGGTGCTGGCAGAAGCCCAAGTATCATTTCTTGACAGTCACCCTGAGTGATGTACTTACTGAAGACAAACCGATAAAACCAGGTAAAGCCGTACTTGGTCAGCACTGTTGCTGCAGATAAAAAGAATGCAAACTCTAATCTCTTTTGTTATTATTCTCAATCATGTTACTAGAGGGCTCCTTTCAGAGGAATGCTCTGAAATGTTTTCCATCTGTGGAAAGGAGATGAATGCCTCTTTTCTTGCTTGACTATTCATTTAACTAAAACTGGTAATAAATGTTTGTTTAAAAAAAAAAGCTTTGCCAATGTAGACTACTGCAATTGAGTGCTGAAGGTTGTCAGTCCTACTGTTTAATAACAGCGTTGTCTGCAGGCACAGTACTGGTTCCAGTATGTGACCGTAGTGTGGAACTGTACTGTGCTCCGGGTCAAAAAGCAGTGAATAGACAGTGCGTTGTTGGTGACAGTAGCCCAGGGGATGCTTCCCCAGGCCAGGCCAGGCCAAGCCAAGCCAAGCAAGTTTTACCACTGCTTCCTTTCATCCTGCACAGTCTGTTAAAAATGGTTGACCCTTGTACTTCTTTCTTCATCCAACTACAACATCCAGGTTTTAGGATTAACAAGATGGAATCCCATATTTCTAGGTGTGTCACAATTCCATACAGGAAAATAAATAAGTCTGTAAGTTAAGATATTGGCTTGGAAGATTAGCTGATTCTGAGTCAGTTCTTTGGTTTATAGGTATATAAGCTTCAGAGTTGTTTTAAAACAGTTAGATAGTTCAGTTGGTTTTCAGTGAGCTTTGGGACAGCTCTGTAAGGAAATATGCCAAGATAATGCCAAAATACTAACCCTGTTGTACAAGTGGGTCTGCTTTGTAGCTGAAATAAGTTTCAATCCTTCTTTATAAGTCTTCCATGGCTCTGTATTTGTCACCTTATCTATTCCTAAAATGGCAAAAATATAAAAGCAGAGCAAAGATGATGAAAACATGAAGGAAGCAGAAATAAGAGTTGCAGAGCTGTAAATTTCATTATTTGCCTTTCGATGCTCTTCCTTGCCTTCACTAACCTGTCATATTTTCTGTAAGTGTCTCTTGTTCCAATCACTGCAGGACAATTTCAGTACTTCCCTTCACAGGTAGAAATGACTTTTATTGCTTTCCTAGTGATTGTGGAGTCTGACTTTGCGAAATATATGGGGAAGTTTGAAGACTTTATTCAAGGAAGTATTGAAGCGTCATTTGTGAAGATCAGCCTGGGCGCTGGAGGGAAGGGCTATGTGGAAAACCAGTCCTCATTTGGGAACCTGAGGAAGCAGGAGATTGACTTGCAGCAGCTTATGAAAGACGTCAAGGACAGGTATGTTTCTAACGTGGGCATCGTAATGGCCAGTAAAGGTTAGGGCTGAAAAGACCTGGGCCAGCTACAGTCACTGAGCAGTCGCTTTTATGGTGTTGCTGTAGTTTGAAAATTGTTTTTATTGTAAGCTCTCATATTCAGGTGATCAATCATATATACAAAACCAAATTTTTCCGTAGTTTGAAATCTTGATGATCAAACTTTTCCCTTTCATTTTAAAAATATGTCTCTGTAATTTCATCTTACATATTTGCATGAATACATTACCCCCTTCTTTGGGGGACTGTACTGAGGTAAGAGTCTGCAAAAAAATACGTTAGTTTCTCTGTGTTACTGGAGCAAATGCTGTGGAACCTGAATTCTGAACTACTAATATTCTTGTAAGCAGGCTTTGTAATTGTGTGTGTGTGCAAGCAACTGTGCGAGAAAATTGGATTATTTGAAGTTGGAGTAGCAAAGGTGAGCAAGCATGGTCAACACATGTTCTACTAGTTGAACAAAATACAGATCTATTGCTTCCTGTTATATGCTGTATTAACTGAGGGGAACCATATTCTATATTTTTCAAGAGAGGCAACACTTCCTCCCTTTCTGACCTACTCTGAAATTGGATTTATGTAATGTTGCAATAAGACAGTTGTGGACCAAAGTCTACCTGACAACCAGCTGACAAGTCAGGGGTCTACTCTGTATTGCAGGTCCTGACTCACGGGAGATGAGGGTGGTTTGGTTGTGACAGCATTGTACTCCAGATCTGCAGCAGGGGGTGTAATGCAATTTAATAACCTTTGCTGATGCTGTGAAGATAAAGATGATAGGTTTTTGTTATCAGTGCAGAAGTTGTCAGAAGCAGCGTAAATTTGCTTTAGATACACTGATGTTCTAGAAATAATCAATTCTCCATTTTCATGGGAACAAATGGCTGGTGTTCTTTGCTTTATGAGCATTCACGAGGCAACAGATTTATTCTAATAAGGCACCTTGCTCTCTTTGTACTAAATGCCTTATTAAAAGCAGAAAAAACTGACTAAATTAGTGTACCAAGTCTGTAAAATTAATATGCATCTAATATTGGGAAAATAGTGTCAGTCAAGATTTAGAATCTTGGTTTTAGCACTAGAAAAAGTCCTACAGAGAAACAAACCAGAGCGACTTAGATTTAGATCAGTAAGCTTTTAGCTTTCTGAAGTAATTTACCTTCTCTGTTCACACAGAGAATCCTCCAGCGGCGAAGCAGCACATCTTGGGGTTATAATCCTGAGTGTAACTAAGTACTCAGAAATATGTTATCTTCTTTTGAGTAAATCAGTAGCTCTACACCAGTATATATGTAACTAAATAAGGCTGATGTGTGTGCCACTTTATGCAAGGAGCTAGTTCTCAATTCATAGGCAAGATGCTCATAGCTTATTAAAGCTTATGATGCACAGTGTATAACTGATATCAGGTCAGTCTGCCTTCTGCCAGGTCACTGAAAATTATGAGGATAGCAGAATTTGTGGGTTTTTTTCTTCAGAGTAATGCAGAGGCTCACTGGAAATGGTGGCAATGACTTATAGGTGAAATTCTGCTTACTTCTTCATAAATATTCTATGATATATGATTGATTGTGTCCAAGCTTCAAGCTTGCATCTCGTTCATGAAGCATTTTGTGAAATTCAGGAATGCTGGTGCCTACAGGTTAGTGACTTTTGGATGCAAAACGTTATGGCACTGAGAGGGTGTTTACCTGTCAGTCCTTGTGAAATGAGCATCAGCAAAGTGATCTTGATGTCATTAAATGACACGTGCTTGTGCTTTTTTGATCAATCATTGCTTCATTTATTATTTCTACATATATAGCCCAATCAAGTTGCATTTTAAAAATGTTCTTGTATTAGGCTGATTAAGTCACAGTTGCAGATAAATAGCAGAAAACTCTAAAAAGTCAAAGCCGATATGCCTATTAAACTACGTCATGTGAGTCTTCAGAGTTCAGCTAGCTGGATGTGATAGTGGCAGCTAATCGGTTTCCTGTCACTTCTTAGGTGAACCTTCTAAAGGAGAATCCTACTGATCTTTTAATTAGATTCCAGATGCTGCAGTGGCTCCTTTTTCTGAAAAGGGATGACTGCTGAAGTATGCGGAATGAGATCCTTCCTGTTTTGCAGAAGCAGTGACATTGTAAACACAGGACATGTAATATGCCATATGAAAATAAAGTTAAGCTACCTGTAGGTATATAAACTTGGCATATTTCATTTTACATTATTCTTGCTTTTGTGTTACATTGTGCTTGCTAGTTCACACAGTACTGTAACATACTGATTTTGGGTCCAGATCCTTTGCCTTTAACTCAGTTGGATTGCTGTGGATTTAAAAGTATATTCCATCTTCTGTTTTAAGACATTCAGTACTGTCTGCCATAAGATCCTCATAGAGGAGTTTTCTACTACAAGAGAGAGATGGACATACTGGAGAGAGTTCAGTGAAGGGCTACTATGGTGATGAAAACAGCTAGAGCACCTCACATTTGTAGAAAGGCTGAGAGGGATGGGACTGCTTAGGTTGGAAAAGAGGAGGTTCGGGCTAGGAGGGAATCGTATTAACATGTATAAATACCTGAAGGACAGAGTCAGGTTCTTTTCAGTGGTGCCCAGAGACTGAGCAGGAGGCAGTAGGCACAATCTGAAACACAGGAGGCTCTGTCTGAACATCAGGAAAGACTTTTTCACTGTAAGGGTAACTGAGGATTGGCACAGGTTGCCCAGGGAGGCTGTGGAGTTTCCCTCCTTGGAGACATGATCATAGGCAGATTGCTCTAGGTGGCCCTGCTTAAGCAGAGGGTTGGACCAGACCAACCTCAACCATTCTGTATTCTTCCCTCCAGTAAAAAGTATTACGAGGAGGTTATAATTTCTGTAGTTCTCAGGGATTAACAAATTTGCTTGTTTGTTTTTACCATTTCACTAAAAGTCATGTGAAGTGATTGAAAGAGAATTCTGAGGCAACAGTGACAGCAGAAATAGGACCAAGTGGCAGCAGCCAGTCAGTTCACGTTAGCTGCAGAAAAAATTGCCTGTCACTCTTTCATCATACCATGTGAATGATTCCTAATTCTGTGATTAGCATATTAGGAAAATAGTGTGTTATTAGCAGCATACTCTGGCATAGTTGAAAGCTACTTTTACACTATTGCATCTTGCACTGTATTTGAATCAGACGACAATAAGTGTCTGTTCTTAATCTGAGTACAGTGGAGATTCAGACCATTTTGTTATTTATTAAACCTCCTTGAGCATTTATGAGTATGGTGAGAAAACCATTTGCCAAAGGTGCTACATGGTAATATGAAGTCACAGAATGTTATGAGACAGGATTGAATAAAAGCAATTGTGTGTGTCCGTGATTTAAAACATAAGGAGCATGCCTTGTAAGGAGAAAGGAGAAATAATAAGGAGAAAATAGAGGAACTGCCTGTCTCTTGCAGTCTGAGAAGTCTCTGGTATTCTTGGGGAGGATGTTCTATGAAGTAATTGTCAGGTTATTGTGTAGGGCAAATAGTGAAATGCTATCAATAAGCTGACTATTTCAGATACTGTGTTCTGTAAGAAGTGGGTCAGAGAGATTATATTTGAAATGGATTAACACAAGAAATATTATGCCATCTGTGTTTGGTGGAAAGTGGCAGAGTGAGGTCTGGTGGATTTTACTCCATGGCATTCATCTAGATGTCTTTATTAGAGCAGGATCAAAGCTGGGTGAAGGCTCTCGCTATGCAGCAAGCAGCATTTGTGTGGAAGACCTCAGACTATTGCACATTATAAATGCAGTGGAGAAGAGGCTGTGAGTGTGGGCTGCCCATGTCTCTACAGCCAGGCAAGGAGGTGTGCTGAGGTGACATTGCCCAGTGCAGGACTGAAAAGGTTTTTCACTCATGGGTAGTTTGGACTAGTGAAAATCTGTGCAGGCAGGCAGCAGTGCCGAGTTCAGTGTGAGGATGGAGAGTGCTCACAGTAGTAACAGTTCTTGGTATTTGTAATAAACAGCTTTAATAGCTTTAAATTTGTAATAAATAGCTTCTTGCTTTGAAGATTCCTGGGTGGGTTACTGAGAAGACTAGGCAGGATTTGATGGAAGGCTCCTGCTCTCTGCTTTAACTGTGAGAATCTGCTGTATTGCCAGGTGTTGTCTGTTTTCTCTTCATTTGGTTTCTGCCTTTCTCTCTTCTTTTCTGCCTTCGGTATGCAGAAAATTGCCTTTGTGCTTCTGTTGTCCGCTACTTTTCTCACACAAGAAGAAAAAAGTTGAATGAAGGTGAGGAAAATCTTTGCATTATAGGGGAATGGAAGTGTTTAATCCAGTTAAATGGGGAGTGAGACCAAAACTCAGATTATTTTTTTTTTACCTATATTATGTTTGACCTATAGAGCTTCAAGCATAGTAAGTCGTTGACCTCAGGAAGGTCATTTAAGCAGAACAAACAATCAAGCAAAACCCCATAATCCTTTTAAGTGATCTTTATTTATACAGGCTTATACTCTGTGCATTGATAATGGGACTGAGCAAACCAAAATTTCATTGTATTTTATAAAGTGTTACTTTGGAGAGCTTCTGCTCAGGAGTACAGTGATGTACGACAGGTGGCACAGGGTTGGTGAGGGCTCCTGTGCAATAGATTGTGGAAGAGATGGTAAGAGGGGTGGTTGTAGAACAGAAATAAAAGCTCTAAAACGTGACCTGTAACATACAAAAATGCAATGCAGTTCATATGCCTGCATGCATGTATAACTCAGCTTGTATTATTTGGTGTTATGCTAGCAAGTAAGTTCTTGTGAGCTCTTGCAAAAATACAGTCACAGGTAGTGGCCATTGCCCTGCAGTACTTGAAGCCCTGCTCTGATTGTCAAACTTTAACCCTGTTGCTTTTTGCTCTTGATGACTGCTGTCAAAGATAATTTAGATAAGCTGAGTATTTGCTTACCTCATGTCATCTCCTGCTTGAGTTGCTGAGAAGAGCAGAATGTCTTGCCTTCAACAGGCTATGCCCCAGTAACAACTCGGGATGTGCCCATGTGCAACCCCAGAGTCTGTTTTATGATAGGAAGTCTAGAGGAGAATATTTAGCTGTGCTGCCCTAGAACAAAAGGTATTTGTAGCTGCGGGTAAGGGTATGTGTTTTAAAGCTCTGAATTCAGTACTCACTGAACTTTCTGGGCAGAGGAGAGCGTTTCTGACAGCTTTGCAATTGGACACATCCCACTGAAGTCACTCGAACCTTGGGACTGAGGCAGTGCTCATGTGTGTGCCACACATGCAGCTCCCTGTAGAGAACCCCACTCACCTTTGAGGTGGGAGTGCTGCATCGGGGGACAAGCAGCGAGCTCTGTGCCCTTGAGCATTGGTGTTGCTCTGTAGCCTCTAGTGCTGCAGCAGCTCCTCCAGCACTGTCTCCTAAATTTGTTCTCTATGCATTTTTGCAAGTTAAACTGTGTCTTCTTACTCTGCCACTCTGCTGTTGGTTCTGCATCTGGGCCTCAGAGCCAGGAGTGTGGCAGGGTCTGAGCCAGTCCTGCCTCAGGCAGAATACTGTAGAAGCAGATGGAAGAAAAAGTCTCTTGAATTATTTTGTAATTTATTTGTATAGAGTTAGTTTTTCTACCTTAGATTGTTTGGGGTTTTTTTCCCTTGTGAATATTGGGGATATCCAGCAAGTTTGTCATCCTCGAAAACCGGCAAAAAATATACATGAAAAAAAAGACAAATTGCTTTTATTCTTCTTCATTGTATTTTCCCCGTATTGCTTCCTAGGTCAGATGTTAAAACTCCAAGGTCTTAGTGCATTAATTTGTATTTTTGAGATGCTTATCACACCACTTCATAAACATAAATACTGACTGTGAAGTATATGATAGGCTTGTTGGCTTGTTATTGTGATAACTAATGGCTCTGGTTTGGCAGACACTTCTGAGAGCAGTGATGTTTGTGATTGCTTGACATTTCTTCAGTCTTTGCTTAATCCAAAGATTTGTTGCATTCCAAGCATAAAGCGTGGCTTTGCACCAAAAGAAAAGAAGAGTTATATTAATAATCTGAGGAATGTTTGGGAGTGCTTTTTTAGTGGCTGCTGCATTGCTTCAGAGGTATTTTCTTTTCCTTATTTAAACAATCAACTTTAAGGTTTTCAGACAGTTCATTCCAACTGATTGAACTTTCATATAAGCATGTAACTCTCTAAAGATCAAAAATTGCCTGAGGATATTTTTAATTCAGTAAAAACCCAAGCTGACTTCAGACTTACACAGACAGCATAAATTCAAAACTCCAGAATCTAATAAATCTAAAACTTTTTAATTAAAAGTGGAGATATCTCGATTTAAATGGAGTCAGACATGTCTTTCTGTCACATTTTTGGGGAATTGCCATTTAGCTCCATGAATAGCCATTTACAGTAAAAGGGAGGAGAAGAGACTGAATAACTTGAGCCAGGGATAGCAATCCTTTAATCTTCCAGCTGTCTTGCTGGACTTATCTGTTCACAGAAAATACGACATCTCATCTGAGGACCTCCAGTGAGTATTTTGCAAAAGTATAATATAACTGACACATTTAAATCAATTAAATACAATTAAGAAGTTGCTTTAACTGCTACCAAAAATCTGTTAACACCCCAAAAGATAAGGTAGAGGATTTTGTAACATTTTCTTAGAAAATAAACCTTCTGTATTGCTTGTGGGAATTCACTTTCTGTCTTCTGCTCATTCTAAGAGCCTAATGTTAGAACTATCTCCAGCAGCATTTAAACACATGCTGCATTACACTGTTCAATAGGGATGGCTGTAAAGCTTGTAAAAGTTTGTAAAGCTGGGGCCTGGGCAAAGCTGGGGCCTGGGCTAGAGATTCAGGGTCCCTCCCACAATTAGTTTTTCTTTTGACTGTAACAGTGCTGGTCACTAATTTTGAATTTTGAGTCCATACAGAGGATTTTGTAGCGGGTGTTTTTCTCAGTGATCTTCAGTCTTAAAAACCATGAAATCTTGTGATTTCTCATCCAGCCCTTTGAAGTACTTGGTCAGTGCTAATCCCACTCAGCCCATTGAGGGTTTAAGAGAACACTGAAACAGATTGTAGCAAGCAGTGAGGTTTGGCATTGAGGCATTGCTCTCTTAGAGTGGCATCCACTGCTATGGCCATGATAGTGGGACTTACATACAGATATTTACTGCTACCAAATAACAAAAGAGGACTTAATTTTGAGGAGACAGCTCATATGGAAACCATTGTTATTTTTGCAATAAAAGCTTCTTCAAACAATTAAGAAAATTTTTTTCCACATTTCTAGTATTTGTGTTGTTAATGGTGTCTTTTCTTTTTCAGAACAATAGATCTAAGCAATAGTTTACTGCAACAAGTAATAGAAAGAAAACGTGAAGTGCTGTGCATCTTGAGAGAAAAGATAATAACAACTCAGAGGTGTACAATATTTGAACATGTCCAGACAGAAGAAAAAGTCAGTGGTGTGGTGGGATGCACTGCAAAAACAGTAAAGGTAAAAGTTGTTAAAAATCTGCAAGGAATGGAACATCTGCAGGTTATCTGAGAAGAAATTTTGGTTTCTCCAGATAGTCTTCAGAGTATTTTTTGTGCTTCCTTAACATGTTGAATTTGCTGTACTGCTTAATTGTGAAACTTCAGAAAGGCAAAATATTTTTTTCTGTTGCCTTTCTGGCAAAAGATGCCATCTTTTAGCGTTGGCCTGGAATGTAGCTTCCATCAATACTATCGAATTGCAATTCAGTTTTTATGTAGATTCCTGCCTACAGCAGAACATAAAGCAAATGTATAGCAATTCATTGAAAATTGAATAGAAAAATGCATTGCTGAAGCAAATTTATTTGAAAAGCCAAGTAATCATTCATCACAAATGGTTGCAGTGTTTACTGTGTTTTCGTATTTATTGGGAAGCTATTTGTTTTCGATCATGGGACTAGAGATTAACTGCATTATGAGGATATCTGAAAAATTGCCTATGAATTGAGAAGGAATTACCAAAGTCAAAACATATGCTCATTCATTTTAAGGGTTTTTTTTAAAGCTAGAGATGAATCACTTCTGTGTACAGGGTGTCTCCAGTAGCAGAAATCTGGGAGTTGCAGGACAACCACCCTCTGTGCAAGTGCCACCTTCTGGGTAGCACTCTCCAGCTGGGCAAAAGATATGCCAAGACAGAATGGGGCAACACAGGATAGTGAAGTGGGTGCCCATTTCCTAGTGACATGGCGTTTCATGTGTGGCAAAAACTGCACCTGGAACTCAACTTTATGCTGGGATGGGGTAATTAAGAGTTTGAGAGCTGCTTGCTCTTGGCATTGTGCTCTACCTTGCTCTTCATCCAGTTCCTTTTGCAGATGTCAAATGTAACATGCTTAAGGTAGACATCACAGAGAATAAAGCACATTCTTTCTCTGTATTTTTATCTTAATTATTTGTTTAAGCTGTGCAATAGCTAAATCACATAAATGGTGAATAAATCTGTCTTTTAGGTTTTAGTAAGTGAAAACGGAAGTATGATGAAGGATTCTAGTGTGATTCTTGAAATTCCTCCTGCAACCACTATTGCCTACGGTGTAATTGAGCTGTTTATAAAGCACAATGGCCAGTTTGGTAAGTAAAAGACTCATTTTCTGTGGTACCCAGTTCAGCTGTGGACAAAGCTGTCTGTTGGGCAGTGATTTTTGCATTTCCCTGTGCATGAAGGTGATAATGTTGTATGGTCTCTTTTGCCTTGATAATTATTTGTGCTGGAAATGCTGCACTTCTGATTTAGTAATGATTTTTCACTTGCTTGAATAAATTTTACAATCAGAATAACTTAGGTTTCAGAGGACCACAGGAGGTCATCTATCTCAAGCCTCAGCCAAGGCAGGGGCAATTTTTGAACTTAGATCTAAATTCAGAGTTAATCAATCAGATTGCGTGTCTATTCTAAAGTTTTGATTATCTCTGGAGACAGAGATTCCATTGCTCCTCTGGGCAGCCTGTTATCATGTTTGACCACCATGGTGGTGAAGTTTTTTTTGTCCTTAATATCTTTAATACGAGAATTTCCCTTTCTTGAATTTGTGTCTCTTGCCTTTTGTCCTGTCATCATACAGAGGACTCTGGCTCTGTCTTCTCTTCACACTTCCTAATGGGGTAGTTACGGATAGCAGTAAGGTTCTCCCTTAGCAGTGCTTTCTCCAGGCTGGACAAACCCAGTCTCTCAGCCTCTCCTCATCTCGGATGTTCTCCAGCTCCCAGCGATCTTGGTGCTGTTTGCCAGATTGCCCCAGTGTGTGAATGTGGGGCTTGTCCTGGAGAGTCCAAAACTGGGCGCCACACTAATACAATCTCCCAAACTGAAAATTCAGGTTCCTCAGTCTGCCAGCTACACTCTTGTCAGTACAGCCCAGTATGCAGCAAACTTGCATAACTGCAGGGGCACGCTGCGTGTCCTCTCAGATTTGTTGTCCAGGTCTTTTGCTACAATTTTGCCTCTAACTTGCTGGCCCTTGGCTCATGCTGTTCCCTTCACCTGTTGGCAGAAGAGTGACCTGAATGTAAATCAACGGCCAACCAGGAATGTTTAGACAACAGTTGTGCTAAGAAAAGAATCGTGCATACAGGACTGGAATTTAAACTTTCCTAACTTAACACTTTCATATACAGATTGCCCTCAGAATGTTTGCAGAAACGTCCTTGTCATGTTTTCTGGTCGCGCTTTACTTATGTCAGGTCGAATATTTTTCAGGTTAAAAAAAAATGTTGAAATTGGCTTTGGGGGGGATGTAGCTTTGCTCTGCAGAATCACTTGGGTTTTTCTTTCTTGTCTATCCTCATTTAAACTCCCTGACCTAAAGGAGGCTTCAGGGGATATTATGCAAGAAGAAAGGAAATCAGATGGACTATATAGAGCTGGAAGTTGGGAAGGATTCATATAGAGAGAAACAGGAGATATGTGGAAGAAATAATTGAAGGACAGTTGAGATTTGAATGTAAGAAGCACTTTATTTGGATAAGAAATGCAGAAGATAATTCTGCATCATTCTCCTTTAATTGACTTCTGGTATCAAGGAAGTTGGTAGGCTCAGGAATAGAAGTAAATATTATGTAACCTGTAAAAAGTTTCTGAAATGTGGAATTGCTCTGACGTAGACTGAACACAGAGATAATGGCAGAGGACATTGACTTCATGGTTATAATAGAACTGTAATTTAGAGTAATGAGGTGCAATTAAGGCTCTCTGACTACATAGGTGTGTAGCTGATAACCTATTTAAGTGATTCCTAGACAAAATTCCCATGTCCTGCTTGCTGATGATGCATGAGTCTTGTTAATGATCTGTATTTCTCTGCTCTTTTTCCACTTCTGCTTCTTTTCCCACTCTTTTTTTCATATTTAATGTTAATATCTTTCAAGCTCCAAAACCAGCACAGCTTGTTTCATGTTTTACCTCAAACAACCCGTGTCTTGCCTCTTCTTTTTTAATTTGAGCTGTTTTCGCTTGCCTGACTGTCACTGAGAAGGTAAAGGATAGGAACTAACAACGAAATTAAGGATTTGCCAGCAAGAATAAGTATGGTGGAGCTTGAACTTCAACTAGTTAATGTCTGAGCAGCAGTGGTCAGTGTCTGTTTGTGGAAATAGAAGTGGCCTTTGAAGTTAAATCCAGGGACTAATGTAGTCCTTTCTCGTGAGACTGGAAGTGACCTGTAGCAGCTGTAACCGAGTGGGATTCTTTTCAGAGATAATTATGGAATAGGGTGCATATAAACTTTTTACTGTCTGTTTTTCTTTGCCACTGGCAGTGCTTGAGTTATTGTTAGGACGAATGGTATATAAATTTTCTTTAAAATGTTCTGGCTGATGTGACAGAACACGCTTGGACATTTTTATAAGTAAAATGCTTCCTCTTAAGTACCTGTAAGTTGAACAGTCCTAATCTTTTCCACTTTTTCACACAAAGGAGTCTCTTTAATTGCTTTCGTTGATCATCTCTGGTTTTCGTGCATTTTTGTTACCGTTTCTGAATAACTGACAAGTTCTAACTGCACTGTTGGAGGTTTGTCATCGATGAATGTAATGGCATTCAATGCAGAATTCATTAACAGTCCCATTAATACAGAATTTTGAGTCCTGTGTTTTCCTCTGAATCGAGTCCCATTACAAGAGTTTAACAGCAGGGTCTGTATCTCTTAACACACAGCATCATCGGAAAAGTTTGATTTCCCTTATTAGCATCATTCTGCCTCAGGAGGGGAGTCAGTTTGTCAGCACTGTCTTCCTCCTTAGTGTTCATGTGAGAGCCTTATTATTATCAATGACAGTAACGTGAGCGAGTTGGCCTGATGGTGCCTCAGCTGCTGTCCAGAGTCTTGTTGCTCTGGGAAGTTCTTAGCTTGTGTTAATCACTTTCTGCTTCTCTCTAACTCGCTCTTCTCTGTGAAGGGTTATGCAAGCATAAAGGTCTGTCGTCTTTCTTCCTCTGTGGCAGAGATTTCTTTGTCTGCTTTCCCTTTGAAAAAGCTTTTTGCTGATGGAGTGCTCTCCATGCTTCCTCATCTGCTTTGAATGTCCTTAATTTAGTGAGACAGAGTCTTACAACTGCAGGAAGGTTATATTTAGGTTTTGTGCCTGGTACACGTGAGCACTGTACTTGATTAGTGTTACATTTTTCCCCCCCTTTGCTGCTAGGTATTACTTTAAAACTGAGTGTCTTTTGCTAGCCTGCCTGTGTTCTCCTCAGACCTCCTGCAGAGTCCCAGGGGTACAGACTCAAGTCTTGCGTTTGAGCCAATAAAAGATGATCAGAATATGCATAGAGCTTTGATTACATTCTGCATCTTTGGGCACAATGCTGGACACGTGAGCACAGAACTTGATACTCCAGCTTTCTCAGTATATTACAGAGGCTTCCTGTACCTTCCAGGAATCCCTTAACTTGATCAAGCTGAGGACACTGGGGTGGCAGGAAAAGGGCAGTCCTGGTTGGGTAAGGTCAGTCAGTGCTTGTCACAAAGATGAGGCAGAAAGGATAATCCCACCAGGACATGTTATTTCCTCCATGAGTTTACTACAAAAAGACAGTATATTGCAGTGATTCTGTTTGGGAACATGCCTAGATGGTGTCCTTTTGAGACTCTCTATTTTCCACTCATCTGGAGAACTTGAGGATGGACCTGTGCCTTAGCTGAGAAAGAGGAATTTCGTCAGTGCCATGACCGAAAGAAGGTCTGTGAAGGACTCTCAAGAGTTCTTACGAGTCTGAGAGTGCTGTCATGTGTCTCCATCATGAGTGGATCAGTAGGCTGCATTACAGCACGTCAGGAATTCATACCTGCATTTCTTATGTGCAGCATTCAGGTTTTACTGTGTTGGAGAGAAGTTTTTGTGGTATTTGCTGTCTACATTACTTTAATTCACAGGAGCTGGTGTCACATTTTGTAGGTGGCAATTGCATCACAGGATCTTCATCTGTACACCAGGGCTGCAGTAATGCTCCATAATTCATGTGCATAGCAACATCTGGCATTCTTTCCATCTGGAAGAGGCGAGACATGGAAAAATCACATGCAAGAACACTAGAAAATACAAGCTAGCATCTTATTTAGTAATTGCTTGTGTATTTTATTAATTATTGTTTTTAACTGAATTTCTAATTACAGAGTTCTGTCTGCTAGATGAACAGCAAGGAGGTTTTGAAAAAGAAAGCACAGAAGGCTCAACTTATCCCCATTCAGCTCTATTCAGAGATGCTTCATTTCTCTATCAGCCAGATGCTGTTGATAATGAGACGTACTCTGGGGTGAAAAACCTCGTTCCCAGTGATGCTTCTATAAGTGTATTGAAACAAGGTATTACCAGAAATGCTTTACATGATTACATTACAGTGAATTAAGCAACATGATAGGGAGAAATAATCTAGTACAATAGTACGTAAGATATCTTGTTAGTTCATTTTAATAGCTCTTATCAGGAACTCTTGGGGAATGCACCGAAAGGATATAAAAAAATTAGTTCTGCAATAGGTATATGCAGTGGACTGTTCCCTAGGAACATCCTGAATCCATTTGTCATAAATATGATCTTACAAAATCAGGTGTTTATGTCAGCTCTGTTACATTCCAGAAAACCTCTATGAGATAAGTGATGATTGCTGCTCTCATTCATAAGGGATCACTGAAAATACTTTTTCATATTTGAAAAATACTCTCTGTAAAGCTCCTTAGTTAGAGGTTATTTGAAGTCTCAAAATTACAAAGACTTAGCCTCATTGTTTTCAGAGAAGCTTTATAAGTGACAAAATTAAAACGTGATTTAAACAGAAGTAATTGGTAAAGTGGGTCAGGCACAAGTTGGTTGTTGTAGGAATGTGGAAAGAAGGGGCAGGATTGTTACTGGAGGAATGAAGAAAGGGAAAACTAATCAAGGCCTCAGAACACACTTTGTTCCTCATCAGTTCTTGGTAGAGTTTTTACAGCTGGTTCTACTGATGAACATCACTTCTGTTATCTCTAAATTTCACCCTTTGGTAATGGTTGTTCAGTAAACTGTGGCCAGAATAGATATTTGTTATCCCTAAGTAAATTCTGTCATTCTCCTATACTGACTTGCTTGAAAGGAATAACTGTCTCCATGTGTGTATAAAACCCGCTTTCTTGTAAGAGAATGGTATGCCACTGTTTTTTGTTTTAGCTTGACATACCTTTGTGCCCTTCTTGCTTAAGAGGCTTGGAGAGTTCTTTTCATTAATTAACCTGCACTGTCTCTTGGGGGGAAAAAAAACTAAAAAAAATCTGGTTTTGCTAAGGAATTTGAAAGTAGGTTTCCTTCTCTGTTATTTGTATAGACAGTCACACAATTGCATCAGATACAAAAAATACCTGCCTGTAGCTGTGCTTTTTTTCCCCCCAGTGAAGTAACTTCTTAGATATAAAGGACAGCTTTTAAAAAGATCATGTTTCTTGACCAGAGTGATACAAAGGAAAATTTCTTTTAAACAAGGTTGAGAACACTTGTATGCCCATATATTTCGGAAAGTGGGAAAAGACATTCCAGCCTTCCAGCTGGCATTACTTACTTTCTTTTAGCAAAGCGGTAATTCGATGTCACAGAGTATTTAGTTTCATGATCATAGTTGGATTGTGGTGAAAGGAGTGCAGTGCACTCTCTTGCACTTCTGTTGCATGTACCGTAATGGATTCTGGGTTTCAATTAAGAAGGCATCTTTGTCCTGATTATTTTAATAATTAGGTCAGGGGTGAAGGGCTGTAATTCTTTCTTGCACCTGATGAAATAGGAGGACAACAATGTAGGATCTTAATAGATCTGTGTGTGGACTTACACCATTGACTTTGTAATTCATACTAACCACAGATCAAAAGTAAATTTATGAGCAGAACTCGTCATTCTGCCATATAAATGTACATATTCTGGAGATAAACTTTCAAGTGAGAAACTTAAGATGTGCTTAGTTTGCTTAGCATTAAAATACTGACTTTAAAATATTAAAAATCCTGAAAATAAAGTGGTGATCCTTGGTAGCTGTTCTTTCTTAAGAGTTTTCGTTGAGGCTTCATTGGCTCCTTAGGAATTATAATCAGATCTGTTTTAGCCTTGCTTTATAACTTGTGCTCTTGGAAATCAGGATGTCAGGGTGTGGTGATAAAAAAAAAAGAAACACATAGCAAAAACGTTAATTGTTTTTACTGGCATTTATGTAGAAGTACTTAGTTTTACTTTTTACTGCTTGCTTGGGAAAGATCTGTCACAGTTGAAGACCCAGTTCCAGCCCTTTGTGAAGCTTCCAGAAGACAAGCAAAGAGCTTTATATAAAACCCTTTGTGAACTCTTGCTCCATGAGGAAACGGTGACTGCCCTGGGGGATGTGGTAAGATGAAAAAACTTCGTGTTGCTTTCTAAAAGTAATTTGAGAATAGCACGAACGTTCTCTTCTGCTTGAATTTTCCTCTTTTCAAGAAGTTTTGCTTATTCTTTTGCTTTCAGTTTGATGATATCTGCACAGGAGATGAGCCAGATCTGGAGGAGTTAAAACCTGCACAACGAAGAGACCTCCTTGATTTCTTGCAGCTCTTAGGGTGCAGTTTGCAGAGTGAGTTGTTGCAGAAATTTCAACCTCAGGATGTAGAGCTTTTCTCAGCTGCTCACCTTCTCATCAGTGCTATCTCTGGTACGTTGTTAAAAGCCCTATTTTTTAAATTTGATTTTCCTTTTAGAAGCTCCCTCCATGCTAAAGCATTTATGACTCTCTTTGAGCAGTTGGTGGCTGAGCGAACTTAAATTGTTCTGTTCCTTTTTTATGAGTTTGGTATACTATGCTTAGCATTCCTGCCTGTGAATTAAATTCAGCCCTCAATCACTGACAGATTTTGCGTGTAAAATACACATTCCCTCAAGACTGCTCGACTCTGCTTCTGCTGAGTGTGGGCATTTGCAGTTTGGCAAGCTAATTTCTGTACTTATTGCATGCCAGAGTTCTTCCCGCCTAAGTGCTGAGAATTACAAATTAGGTGGTGTCTCCTGTGCAACAGCGGATATTGTTGAGGTGCAAACTAAATTTAGCAAAAATGAGTTTAACAGAGAGACGCTGCAATTAGAAGGTTGTTTTGCAGCTACTGAAACAGGGAGATTAAACATAAATGTCAAACAAATGCCATCCTCACAATCTAGTTGGCACCACAGTGTTAATTAAAAGCTACCTGCAAAGTCCACGACAGACTTCCCTGGCTTTTTCTCCTCTCTCTCATATATAAAGAATTTCCTGACATTAAGGTAACGAAGGGAAGTCCAGTGTAGATGTGGCACCGTGCAGCAAAATGTCAGTGTGCATCCATATACACGCAGTACGCAGATAGGATAGTTTAACTCATTTGTGGAGACAGAAAAGAAATAGAAAACAGAAACCTGCTGATGTGGTAAGACTTGTCAGACGCTGTTAACAGCAGGGTGCAGTTAATTGAGTGTGTTGCATTATCACCTGACTTTGGGCATAATGTCTGCTGCTAAAGTCCAGGCATAAGTGTAGCTGGATCAAGATTCAAAAGCTGTTTTATCCTTGTTGCCTGTTAGGAATGACAGCCTTTTTGTTACAGAGTTGGAGGGCACCACTGGGATCATTTGCTCCATCTCCCAGCCCAAAGGCAGTCTCAGCTGTGTCATTTCCTCTCAGAGTGTGGTTTGCAGAAGTCAGTATCTCATATAAATTTTGAGAGCATAGGTCCTTGATTTATTTGAGGCCTAAGTCATTTATTCAGCCTGTAGACTTGGGGTGAAACACTGGGGAGATACTTAGGGATGAGAGAACGATGAGGGGAAGGAAATCCCCTTTTCTACTTGTGCCTTTTCTCAAGGGCAGAGGTAGGCAGACCCATTGCCCATCCCATTTTATTCTGCAGGCAGGAAAGGGCTGGATCAGCCGCTTCCAAACATCGAACTAAGGGGAATCCCATAACAGAGCTCCCTGTTAAAGGCCAGGTTCCAGCAGCCAGCCTTGTGCAGCCTTCACTAGAAACAATCTTCCCCTGTTAATGTTTTCTTCACAGAGCTGTCTGATTACACTCTGGTCCTGCTGCGTGCCTGCTGTGATCTCCAGGTTGTTCCAGCGTTGTGTTGTTTGGTGAGTAATGGAGCTGTGGCTGTGTGGCAGTGTGGGCCCAGCAGCAGGAATGACCGTGTCCTTGGCCTCACGTGTTTCTCACCCAGTAAAGGAGATGTGGGGCTCCAGTGCAAATTTCAGCCGTAGGCAGAGCTTAGCCAAGGTCAGTCTGACAGTGGCAAACGAAGCATGTAATTTACTGCAGGTGGATACCTAACTTCTAAACATTGCTGTGTTTGGGAGGTTTCATGGGTTGTGAGCAAAAGAAAATTGTAACTTCAGCTTGAATTTTAATTTACTAATAGTCTCACTGTTTTAAAGTCTCAGTAACAGTAATCAACCTCCCCTTGGGAAACAGAAATTCCCCTTTGATAGCAGCAGTGCTTGAGCAATGGCAAATTCTGAAGTCCCCAAACTCTGAGACTATTTATTGAAACTGCTAAAGGAATGGTGCAGGGCATTAGAGGGATGGAGTGCCTCTCTTATGAGGAAAGGATAAAGAATTGGGTTTGTTCGTCCTGGAGAGGAGAAGGCTTTGGGGCGACCTAGTTGCAGCTTCCAGTACCTTAAGGGAGCCTACAAAAAAGCTGCAGAGAGACTTTTTACAAGAACACATAGTGACAGGACAAGGAGGAATGGATTCAAACTGAAAGAGGGTAGGTTTAAATTGAGGTGTTAGTAAGAAATTCTTTACTGTGAGGGTGGTGAGGTTGCTCAGAGAAGTTGTGGATGTCCCATCCCTGGAAGTGTTTAAGGACATATTGGGTGGGGCTTTGAATAATCTGGGGTAGTGAAAAAGGGTCCCTGCCCGTGACAGTGGGGAGATTGATCTAGATGGTATTTAAGGTCCCTTCCAAACCAAAACATTCTATATTTTTATCATTTTTTGAGTTTTTAAACTCACAAAAACAACAGTAAAATCCTTTAAATATGTAGGGGCGAGGGGAGTGCTACTTATTTGCTGAGAGAGTTAAGTGTAATTTGCAGTGAGAGAAGTTGAACTCGGGGAACAGATGGGCAGTAGGAGGGATGTTTCTCCTTAAAGGATGCCATAGAGCTTTGGTTCTGGATCAGTAAGGCCAGTAGTAAAGGGAATCTTGCCCTTTTGCTGCTGCCTTGAAAGCTCTACAGTGGTTTTGTATGAAAGAACTGAGCTGTGCAATGGCAGGAACAGCACTGCTTGGAACATGTTTTCATGTCTCTTGTCTTTTGCTCTCATAAATACAGCCTGACGTCACTTCAGCCGATGGCACTGTGGTGCTGAGCAGTCCTTTGGTGGCCACTCTCACTGACAGGAGAAGATTTGATGTCGTGAAAAGGCTGTTTGCTTCATCAAACATAAATTTGGAAATGACAGAGTCGTCTGTAAAAGCTGTAACTATGAAAGAACCTCAATTCTTCCCACTTGTTCTTTATGTTGCACTGTGTGGGCTTCATGCTTTAGGTGGGAATGTATAGGAGCTTTACTGAGCATCCAGTTTTGGCTCTAGCCTGTTCTTTCTTCTGTAGCTCCATAGTGTTGGTGTGTTTGGGCTAAGCAGTAGAGCTGCTCCGTTGGGTCCTTAGGGCAGCACAGCCAGGCGTTAGGGCGGTTCCACTGGAAAATACATAAATGAGGGATGAAGGGAGGGAATTAAACAAGAGAAGTGAAGAGCAGAAATTGAACAGAGCTGTTGTGATAGTTGTCAGATCTTCAGGGCAATAGAAACCTTATTGCTTGCATTAATATGCGTGGGAGAAAACAGCAAAGTACAAGCTGCTTTTCTCAAGCAAGCAGACAAGCAGGCTGTGGAAATCCAGGGTTCTGCAATGCAGCAATTGTTTTGCTCCTTTAAGACTGGATGTGCAGAATGCCTTCACTCTGGAGCAAGTGGAATGAAGGGCTCTCAAAGAGGTACTTGATTAGGTTGTCTTATTGTTGCTTGGCGTTTCCTGCACAATGGAGGAAATATAAAATCCTTTTTTGCAAAAACTAAGGTTACCTTAGGGGTTTATGCATCTGTACAGCATTTCTGTTTTCTAATAAGTTTTTACTCACCTTAGCAAGTTTCAGCTGTTTAAATTGCATTTGGAACTTTGAGGTAAGGCAATGCCTTTTGGTATGTGCACATGAAGGGTCCCTGCTGCACACCACAAAAATGATCATTTTACCCAGGGGACATTTTAAGTGCAGATACTTCGCTCGTTTCTTTGACTAACAGCAAAGCATCAGTAAAGCACTGCCTCCTTTGAGCTGCCTTTTTTTCCATCATGTTTTTCTGTAATTGTGGATGGAACAGAAATGCAGCAGAGATCACTGTAAATGTGGGCTTAGGAAATGATGTCCAGGTACGTGGAATATCGGGGCTTGCAGGTAAGACTCCGGGATGGCTGACAATCAAGCAGGAACCCATGTGGGGGTGATCAGTAACCAGGCCCTGCAGCATAGCTGGTGTGTAGGAGTCTTGGTTGTTTCCTGCTCTATTCGCACATGATCTTGAGCAGATTGTCTAAGAAATTATCAAAAAGTTACCTCAGTTCAGCTTTCCCTGAGGACATGGACTTTGCAGAAAAGCGCTGTGGAACCTTTCCACACCCAGGATAGAGCCCAGGATAGCTCTGCACGCTGCGCCGTGGGCGTTTCTGCGTCTCACCTGTTAAATGACGCTGATTGTGTTGCCTGAACCTTGCACTGGTGTAGATGGAAAGATCCTTTAGGAGGATGGAAGCATGTAACTGCTTCTGGAACGATGTGTGTAAATGGGAAAGTCTTCCTTTGCCAATCACTACTCAAAAGTTGCCTCTGTAACTAATTTATCAAAACTTTCTATTAAATGTTATGTCAAAACAAGAGAACAACTTATAACATCATGCATGTAATTTCCAATGTTTTTCTTTTTGGGGGTTCCCTTGGCTTTGAACGGGGGTGCCACTGTCCATGTGTTCTGATCTTCCTTATAGAGCTTTGGTGTGAGCCTTCTGTGCACTATATTGTGTAATTGCTTTCAGGATGTGACTTCATGTCACAGATGTAGAAGGGCGAACTTGTTTAAAGAGGTGGAAAACCCCCCAGAGGTTGGGTGTTCTATGGAGACTTCATTAAAAAGAAAAGGTTTTGTTTGTTTCCTGCTGTTTTGGCTTTTGCCTCAGCTGAGTCCACTGAACAGGCAGCCTTGGACATGGGCAACAGGAGAGGCACTTGGGCAAACAGGAGTGTGTCCCAGGGAGCCCAGGCTTCCTGCTCGTCGTGAGGATTGCTTGGGCCTCTTGGCTCCTCGCCTCATCTGCTGCTGTGCTTTTAGGATTGATCAGTCCAGCGGCAGAAGTCATTGGCTGCACTTCAGCCTTGGCTTTGTCCCATTAGGTGCTCTTTGTGGAAGGGTTTCCCAGCTTTCCTCCCTTCGGCAGCGCTCCTGTGACCACAGAAGCACCTCTACAACAGCAGGTAGGGCAGAATGGCCTTTTTAGAACTGAGCGAGCAGCACAACTGGGCAAAAAAAGAAACACTAAGGCAGGTTGTACGATCACCATTTTCTCTCCAGTTCCTTCTTCCGTGCAGGATTGTTACACACGAGAATTTTAAAAATAGCTCAGACTGGGAATAAGAAGATCCAAGGGAGCAAGAGAAGCAGTCTGTCTCTCAAATAATTCCTGTCCTGCCCTCCCCTCCTCTAAGGTCCCTCTTCAGGGACCCAGGTGGAGCTGCACTGGTCCAAATTAATTCACAGTCCACCTCAGAAGAGCTGGATGAGCATCTACTACATCTTGGGCAAACCAGCAATTCCTTATGACAGGCTGGCCTCAGACAGCAAATGCTTTTTCAAGGTTAGATGTGGTCTTCCCTAGGAAAGGAGTTGGTGAAAGAGCTGTAGGGTGCTTCAGAGAAGGCTGAAGCTTGTCTTATAAAAGATTTGATTTCACATCCTGCCTTACCTCCCAAAAATACCACTTGCCTTTGCATTCCCCAGGAGGAAGGGGGAAGAATCCATACCTTTGCAATCTGGAAGGAGGTCAGCAGCCTCTTCCCAAAAAGCATGTTTTATCTCCAGAGGCCAGCAGGCTCTGCCTTGCTGCCAGTAACCAGCACCTTCCTCCTTCAGGCCGCTGAGTCCCCCAGGCTTTTTGCACACTGTCAAATTACAGTGCAGGCCCCGGAGAGCAGCTCTCAGTGCTGCATGGCTCAGAAAACAGGGCACTCAGCTTCAGCAGTGCTGACATTCACAGGGTGGCCGAAGAGGCCCCAAAGTCTCCCTAGTTGTGGAATGGGGATTTGGCACGTGCAAGAATATGGAGCTAAACAAGACCAACTGAAAAGCTGCTCTTCTGAACATGGAGCACCTGAGATCTGAAGATAAAAAGGCAGAGGTGCACCAACTGCTCCTTGATACCTTATTTGGCTAGAATTCAAGAGTATGACCAAAAACAATCAGAAAAAAAGCCAATTACATTTTTTCAATATTAAATCTTTATTATATACAAAAATATTTTGTTGGGAATTAACAGAATTTCATCATTTGTACATTAACATTTTTATGTTTGGCTGTGTTTATTGTGAAAATATTAGCGTGAAAAAGACAAGGAGGAGGGTCTTAGAAAACAAGTCACAATTTAAAAACATCCCACATAGTAGTAGCTGACTTTATCAGTATGAAGTCACAATGCTAATAAGTCTCATATCCTAGGCCTGCTCTACAGTACAGTATTCAAACAATTAGGTACTAAATAATTTTCAGGTTCACATTAAAAAGTTTAGCTAATAGTTAACTTTTTTTTTTGGTAGGAAGTTTTCAGCTAAAGAAACTATTTTTTTTACAGGAGAGCAGTTTTGAAAATTTTACACATGTCAAATCCAGTTTAATTTAATACGCTGTAGAAAGGAAAAAAAAAACCAAAACCAAACAGAAACCACACGAGCTTCCAACTGAAAACCAGTTGTGAGAAGAAGCAAGGTAAGGAAACACACGGTGACAGAGTTTTAATAGACATTTAAACCCAAACACTTAACCAAGATTCTACAGTTCTTAGCCCAGTGAAGGGTGGGAGAGAGGCAAACTTTCTTGTATTTCAAAATCCACAGAGGTGGTTCCCCTCTTTATACTAGAGTGCACAAATGTTCCACAGGGGTAATACATGATGGGGGACCAGGGGCAGGGAAGGGATGTTCAACATGCACTTTCATGGGGGAAAATATAATTCAACAGTTATCTCCATATATAATTGCATACAAGACCTAAACCAACCAAACAAAAATCAGTCAAGTTTTTCTTTGCAGCCAACAATTTGGCTGCCACCCTGGAACTGTACAAAGCAGTGCCATTCATTTTGCTCTATGCTACGTATCATGTGAGAGGTCAAATAATGGAGAAGTTACTTGGGGTTCTGGAAGAAGCTCTGCTATGTTTTAGGTAAATGCTGGCTACTTGTGGAGCAATACTTGGCTCAGCCATGAGGACAGCCGAATTCGAAGAGAGAAGCATTGGCATGGAGCTGCTGCTGTAAAAGGGAAAAGGCTAAATGGGAAAAAGTGTTTCCAGGACTACTTTAACTGTGTTGTCCAACGTCTGCTCTAGTACCAAAAGGAACTCCATACCCAATGAATGTAAGAAATGATTCCAAATGCTGAGAACAAAATTACTTCAAGTGTAATTTATTCCATAAAATATAAATATTGCTGAAGCCCTGCTGAATAAATTCATTTTGTAGGTGAAATTGCTTAACAGCCTTCACCAAGCTGGGGTTTGTTTTTAAGCCTGTGCAGGTAAATCTCAGCTGCAATACCAGCAAATGAACTCAGAGTTCAGCCACTGAAAATGTGACCATTTGTGGAATAGCATCCCACTATGGAGAATTCAGGTAAATTACCAGATACTGCCTGAATTACTTGCAGTATTTACCCCTACATTTTACGTGTGTGTGTGTGTACATGAACACACTTTTAGTATGTTCGGAAGCCAATGCTGCCTGTAAAATAACCCAGACTGGTTATTTTACAAGCATTTTTTACTCTATTTTTAAGTGTCTCTCTTGGGCCTCAAACCAGTAAGTTATACTAGTCCTAAATACCGATGTTTATATTACTACTATTTCCTCTACAAGTTACGAGTGGAGAATCCCAGACAATGTCCATCAGAATGCCTGTTAAACATACTTGAAAACTGAGAAGGAGAGGCCAAAAAAAAAAAAGCCTAGGAAATGAAAAAATGGGGCCAGGACTTCGGCACGGTCACGACAGTCCACCAGAGAAAGCAAATTAAAGTACCTTTAAGTGCAGAAACCCTTTCAGTGGCCCAGGAGAGGTTTTGGGGGACAGCTGGGAGCTGAGGGGTACTTAAGGCAAGAGGCCTAGCAGACTACAAGTCTTTGTATCCAGTAGCCACTGCGTAGACATCAATAAAGTGATCTCACCACTTTTGCAAAAGCAGTATCGTGAAGTTTGGCAATAACACTGTGGTAGTTGAACCCTTCGGAATTTGGGTGAGGCAGGAAAGAAACCCTGCATGAGACAAACAGTCCGTACAGATTGGCGTGACAGATGTGACAGAGCTCCAGCTGTAGTTTGTTTGAGAGCTGCACTTACAGGCACAGCGAGCGAAGAACAGCATCTGCCTCAAGGTTCAGTCTGAACGGAGCAGTGAGCTAGAGGAGGCCTGGATGGGAAACCAAGGAATAGGTGAAGGAAGTTTGAATTTATGTACACAGTATTAGCTCATGCGTAAGGACAGGTAAGAACCCATGGTTCCTTATTTCTGGAGCGCTCTGCGTGATCGTCCTCCACTGGTCCTTAAGCACAGCAGAGAACCACCTGCGCTCAAGGGGTACCCAGCCAAGGATTGTCTGTGTTTCAAAGAGAAAAAAGTTTCCTATTTCTCAGCTGAATCACCCTCTTCAAAACAAAACCAAACCCAGATGACTTCCTGAGCACTGAGCTGCAGGCAATTTGTACAGCAAGTCACTTAGGTATGATTTTAGAAGATGCAGTGAGTACAGAGGATGGAGAAATAAGTGTCACATTTTGAGCCTATCCAAGATGTGACAGTTTATATAAACACAAATTCAAAAGCGATGAGCTGATCTGCCATCCTGCTTCACAATGCTTTTGTATGACTAAGTACACAGAGCTGCCCTGATCTGAGAACATGGCACAAGTTAACAGATACCGTGTTGGTTATAAATTCAATTTTCCTTGCCTACAAAGGTCTGTGATTTTGCTCCAATTTTACCTTCACCGTATATATGCAGAACATTTTGAAAGACCTTTATAAATCTGTGCAAGATGACATATTCCATTATAATTATCCCACTAAACTCGAACTGCATCTTGTCACATGATGCAGAACCTAAAATAGACCTGCTAGTAACATTTAGAGACAGCAAGGTAATCACCTGGGTACACATGCACCAGGGTATTTACATGAGAGTTGAGACTGGTGCACGCTTAAGGGAATTTTTGGTGAATTCAGGGAAATAACTTACGGGTCTTGGCATACTGACTGTACTTCTATGTATAACTTTTCATTCACAGGGCAACGACAGTGTTTCTTCTATAAGTCTCTATATGTACAGAATTTTACAGCACCTCATGCACTGTCCAAAACAGATAGAAATTACAGATAAATATAGAATTTTTTAGATTGAAATATCTGTATATTTAGAAAAATATACATTAGTAAACACAATAAACCAGGTAGAGAAGTGTACCAGTTCTAAAGTCTCACATGCAGGTACATTTCTGGATTAAGTCATGGTAGCTTAGTAATGTGATAACCAACATGAGCATTTTTTGTTTTACCATCCACATACATACATATACACAGACAACTACTTGATAATTTACTTTTCTAAACTACTTAAATATTTATCTTGTGATACATACCACATATCTTAAACATTTAGCAGCATCTTCACCTCGCTCAGACACACCTATTGTAATCATTAACAGTCAATGTAAAAAGTTTTCCTGTTAGGATCTGGAAAGTTAATGTTTAGTACAGAATGAGATACATGAAATCCCAGTTATTTTAACTCCTCTCAAATACTTCGAACAGCTCTTCTATGAAATGTTTTCACTTGCTCAAAATGAGCCTTTCATAGTGCCTTTCTCCCCTAATTGCACAATGTACAGGTGCCTGTCTAACAGCTGATCCAGCACACCCTGGCAGGTAGAGATTATCACCACTGTGGATGTCACTGAAACGGCACCAGCACTGTAAGAACCTCCAAGAATACCTTTTTTTTAAAAAAAGTAACTGTCATTCTCATGCTAGTCATCCTACCAGGTAGTGACAAACCTAGCAGAATATCTCATCAAAATCTGTTTTTGCTAAAAAACAAAACCAAAACCCACCACTGCAAAAAACAAGCCAACCTCTCTCCCTCTCTCAGCATTAAACACGCACCAATGTGAACCCACAAGATTCAACAGATGCAAGGAGCATGGTGTTTGGGTTGTTTTCCCCCTTACAACCTGGCATGTGGACACCCAGATAAAACCTGCAGACACTTCCATACAATCACTGCCTGCAACCTAAGCAAGCCATCTTCTCTTATTGCTTAAGAATCGTACTACTCACTGGTGTCTACACGCTACCAGCACCCAATGCTCAGCCACCAGGCTGCGCGGTGCTCTCTGCCTGATTGAACACGCAGTGCGAACCTGCAGCAAGTGCTAAAGCTTTAGGCTTTAGCAAGGATGTGCCTACGCTGGAGATTGCTAACTAGGAGACTCTTTTGACAGTGTTCTTTCTGGGATGGAAACAGAAGGAGCAGAGAGCTTTTCCTGACTAAACCCTGGTGTCCATGTTTCACGTGTTTCATTTGGTTAAGTAAACTTACGGAAAAAAAAAGATGAAAGTAAGTGATGTTTGCAATATAAAATACTATGGTGTGTAAACTGAAGAATCGTCTCATTCCATTCATTAGGGAAGAGTGAACTCAGCCCATTTTTGGCATCATAAATAAGAGTATTTTTCTAACTCATAATGAAAAGGCATCATATCTGTCCAGACAGCACATCTTATTTACAGCGTATGGAGGTCTCCTATGACACAATGCACAAACACAGTTCAGTCATGTTCAGCATAGAGTGCCAAAAGCAAATCATTAAAATAGCCAAGCAACGGCCCTGCTATCATTTACTGCTACATATAAAACTTGATCCATTTCTCAAAGCAGCCTCTGAGTGATAGGATCACAGAACATGTTTCCTGCGAAAGGAAACTAAGAGTCCCATGCTGGTGCCACATTTAAAAGCTCTGCCAAACTTAAACAAAACCAAAGAAAACACATCCTGAAAAGTATAGCAGTAAAACAAAGTAGTGGTACAAATTTTCCTTAGAGAATTTCAGATTCCCTCTAAAAGACTAAAATCTCAGTATTAAGAGCCACAAAGATCTCCTGTGCTATACGCAAGTTTGACTGACATTTTCCACATATACTGGGATTTGAAGTCCCCTCTGCCCCTATTTCCCCACAACAACCAACTTCATAGGCTTTGTAAAAATCATTTGTAGTATACGGGTGTTTTGAGGGATTTTTTTTAAACACACTTTTCCTGTAGTGCATCAACTCCATTTTTTCTTTTCCTTGTGCCCATAAAAGTCTTTTGAGAGCCCCAGGAAGCAATCAATACTGTTTTAGTGTCTAAGCCTGTCTTCCTCCAGAAATAGTTCTCAGGAAGCTGCCTTTTGATAGCATTCCATGTCACACTTTGGTGTTGAAAAAGAATCCAGAAGCCAGGTGCCTGTCACCAGATGGAAGAGAAATTAAACAGATGACTTCAGTTTGGACACCTAACCCAGTATGTGACGGAGAATGTGACTATATACAACAGCTGACACTAGAATATAAAACATGGTCACAAAAAGAGCTCATCTGAGCAACAAGCTGTCTTTTCGTTCTGTGCTCGTTAAGCAGAAATTTACATCAGCCTAAGTTTTGATAAATGAACTTGAACCTAACACAAATTGTATCAATGAGCCTATTGAGGGGAGAACTGTCACTAAACAAAAGAAAATACATTGTAAAACAAAAAAGGTATAAGCAACATTGCGTCTTAGCAGTAAGCTTCCAATTCACAAGCTATCTAATGAAAAATGCAATTAAAAACAATGTGAGAAAAAGCACAGTAATGCCATTACACAACACTCATAAAATACAGCAGTTGATCACACACAAATATTTAAAAGATAATTTAGAACCCAGCTAGACATCACAGGAAATGAAGCCACAGATCACTATACAAGTACAGAACAATGTTCTAAGAAAAGAAAATGCCTTTTTTCTTTTCTTAAAGCAATGTGTTTTCACAAGTGTGAATAAATAGTCCTAAACATTACGTGTCACCTACAAGGCTCCACATTGTCAGGTTCTCTTCTCAAGCTACTTCACCATTATTCAAATTGCACTGAATTACCTTGCATATGACTTTCTAACATCAGTACTTCAACTCTAATGGGCTAACAGGTTGGGTCCCAAGAAAGCCTAATAAGCAGCTTGCAAGGTATTGCTCTATGTTAACTTAGGAGACAGATTAAAGGGAACCTACATAAAAGTTACCTAAATCAAGAGATATCAAGAACTTGTGAAACATCAGGAATGCACCAACATTAAGCTGAAAGAAGCTGGAGCAATGGAGCTGTTTGTTGCTGCTTTTAATATTTAAAATTCTGCTCCCATGAAGTTTTTATTTTTTAAGGAATTTAAAAAAAACCAAAAGAAATTAGTATTCTTTCCTAATAAGAGCGATAGACTTTTGATCAGTTAAACACTGACATTAACAAATTTTACAAAAATTGTTTCAAGTATCCTTTTTTTAATCACAGTGAAAATGTAAGACCAAGATGTAAATGTTGAAGTGAATGACTGAAAGTTTCTTAGATGAAAAAGGCAAAGGTACTAAATCAAAACATAGAAAAATGCTTAAACGCATTTCCTTTATGTGATATGAATAGAAAGGTTATCTGTAAAAAGTTAGAAAAATTAAAATAAATTACATATTTAAGTACACTTTCTCTTCAACATTTTTATAAAAATTCAGAACAGTGTACTTTTGAATATACACAGAGTAAAAATGCACAGGTGCTGTAGGTTATCATCGGTATCTACATGTCACATTTGCTGCTGTTGGTTTTATTTGTTACTTAAGCTCCCCTCGAGACATCTCAATACACCCAGCTGATGGGGACCCACTGCGGCTCCAGCCTCAGTCTCTCAATGGCAGCCTGCAGCTTCTCGAAGGCTTTGTCCAGGTTGTCATTGACAATGGTCAGGTCAAAGTAGTGGTTGTACGCTCTCTGGATCCGGGCACTTTCATCGACTGTTTTTTTCAAATCAGTGTCCTGTGGAAGAGATTTTGAAGGATTACTAAATCTAAATCTTACTAAAGATTTGATGATTAGACTTGGCAAATCCTTATAAGCACAGAAGAATATCCCTTCAGTACATATTACAAAGCTATATACTGAATATATTTTAAAAACAAGGAAAGTTTTCATTTATAGTGAATCCACACAGAATTTTTGCTAAAATATATTAAAAGGGCTGAAAAAGTTACAAGCTGTGCCAATAATGTTAAATATGGCAAGAAAATGTTTGCCAGTCTTGCAATTTTGAATCATTAGAAGCGCGTGAACTTGGGCTGGTGTGCACAATGGGTACTTAATCCTTTTGTATGTGCAACCGACGGTCCAACCAGAGTAACATTAATGCTTTAGGAATGACTGAGTCAAACAGTTTTGTAAATATATTTGTGCCCCTTTTGCTTCCACAGAAAGCACCAAAAATCCAAGGTTTAAATCAGTATGAAACAAAAGCCAATGAAAGACACATTTCTATCAGAATAAAGCTCTAGAATACCATGTGGCTTTTAGAGGCAGCATTTCAGTCTTGCTCACCTGACACTGGTTTGTAAACTACTGCTGTATTATTGTAGTTCTGACATGAGCTGCAAAACATGCAGGAAATTTATATTCCTACAGTATGAAGCTTTGTGGAAGTACCTCTGAGCACATTTTTGTGTTTCATTCTCAGAAAATTCCTCTCCACTTTCGCACAACAGAATTCTTTTTGTAAGCAGTTATGAGATTTGTCCCCCTTTACAATATTTACTTTCATATTTTCAAGTCCTGACACAGCTGTCAATACAAAAGCCAAAATGAAAAAATAAGTGTGCAAATAGCCTTTCCTTCACAGTAAATGAAGGAGACAAGTAAATGTATGACTACAAGAGCCAGAATTTTTGTAATGGAATGGTTTAGAATGCTAGAAATAATACAGACACACCAACTAACAAGCAGAATATCATACTTAAAATGACATTTGTTTTTCATTTGTTGAGGAAGCACAAGAATATGAAATAGGAAATCATACTCTATACACATGTGCACAGATACGATTCAGAATCCATAAAGACACATAAATGCATATTTGAAATATAACTATGCTCTTTATTATTCATAAGGAGAAGTAACAGAGAGGCAAGGATGTCCCTTAGGGAATCAAATATTAGGAAGTGCAGGAAATTATACTTGTCTGGACGGTTTTAACATTGCCTTCTTCTGTATGCATCACAAAATGCAGGGGTCATTTGGGGCAGGCAGAAGGAAAGGCTGGACAGGGAGGAGGAAAGGCTGAGCATCCAGGGAGATACTAGAATGTATAATAACCAGAATCCAGGACTACAAATCACACATTCATTTGGTGGAATATTAACCCACCCCTCATTTTATTGCTTTGAATGCACCATCAGCATTATTAAAGATATTCCTACTAAGCTGCAGCACTATCTTTGTGAGTCGTCAACAGACCACGGCTTTTCTCTGATGGGGAATTGGCCCTGCTGAACATAGAGAGAGGGTAGTTTCCTTAACTGCTCAGTCTGGCTCTTTTGCTTTGCTCCTGCAGCTGGGGAAGTTCATCCCCACACAGAATGTTTATAATTTGCTGTGCTTGAGGAAGCATGTCTCATTTCCCTCTGGTACGCACCGCGTCTCAGAAAGGGGGGGAAGATCTAATGAGTAAAATGGGCCACTTCGCTTTATATGACAAATCCAAGGAACTTCAGGGGAGGAGAAGCTGTTCAACACTTCCTATTCTGGCAGCTCTCATACATTTCTCAGTGCAGCACGTGCTGCTGCAGCAGTGAAAACAAGGACTACCTGCATTCTTGGTTGTTTTATTGGGGGTTTCTTTGTTTGGATGGTTGGGTTTTTTGTTGTTTGTTTGACTTGGTTTACACAAGCTGCAATATCTTTCCCAAGGATGACAGATTCCATTTTTAAGGCACACGTGTATTATAAGACAAAACCAAACAAAGATTTTTGGGAGAGAGATAGGGAAAGTGAAGGAAAGACATTTGCATAAAAGAACAATTCCCACCATGAAATATCTACAATTTGCTGCAAATAATCAAAGGTGACACTTTCCAAAGAACACATTACAAATAATTGTTGTAGTCAACATTTCCCTGCAAGAGGTCTATTTTTAAGAAAGAAGCAATCTTCCTTATACATAGTATTTGATTAACTTTCACTAAGTAATCAGAAAAAGTCTTGCCTAATTTTTCTTACAGACATTAATTTCAGAACAAATTCCATCTAAAAGGAAAGGTAAAAATTTTTTTAAAAAATCTAAGAATAACCTTTTCAAAGCAAACGCAAATAAATAAGAAATAATCTGCTTACAGTGAGAAGTTTGGTCGTAATTCCAGCATCTACCACAGCCTTGTGCATAGCTCGCAAAGTCTCCAGCTCTGGAGCAGCAATAAACACTACATAGGGCATGAATTCTGAAGTCCTCAGTATTTTCAGGGCCTAGAAGCAAAGAAAAAGAAAAAAACCCCAGAGTTTGAGAATGGCTCACCACATATCCCCTTTACCTAAGGGGCACTGCAAAACTAATCTGTTACAATGGACAGGAACACATAAGAAAAGATTCTTATTTCTATTTTAGAAACTCCTACATTGCCTTTTGAAATGCTCAACAACCTACCTTCCTTGGCTCAAAAGATTATTTACTACTCTGCAACTCTCCTTTTTCATGCAGAATCTAAGCTGGGCTTTTTCCATCTTTCTCTAACTCATTCCAGTGACGTGGCACAAAGGCACGAATCCAGTTGATATTGTAATCTTGAAACCAGGTAAGAAGCCTTCAAATTTTAAGGCATACCTCTTCAGCTCTTCAACATTATACTCCTACACTTGTAGTGGAACATTATAAATGACATACCTGTGGATTTACATCCAAGATGCAGGTCCTTCCTGTCTGAACAACTTCAAGGATGGAATCAATTTTGGTGCCATAAAGATTTCCTTCGTATTCTCCATGCTCTAAATATCTTCCAGCTTTAATATCCATCTCCATTTCAGCTCGTGACACAAATCTGTACGCTTGCCCATCTTTTTCATCATCCCTCGGCTTTCGTGAAGTAACTAAACAAGAAATTTAAACTATAAACAGAATGTTTTCTTTTTATATTTGGAATAAAAATATGAGACTGGACTGCCTATTAAGTTAGGGAGAATATAATACGCATCAATATACAATTGTAATTGTTCCATGTACAGATTAATTCATTATTCTAGTGTAAGTTTTATAACTGAGCACAGCCCCTCCTGTTCTCTTTATTTCTGTTCTTTCCTATATGTTTCTTACCCACTCATTTGCCTATTTCCTTTGTATTACTCCTTCACACCATTTACAATACTCATTCATGTCATCTTATTAGTTATTCACTTCAAATTATTTAAGTGACTTGGAAATCAAATGGAAATTTAACTCTCAAATGCCAAATATACTTCTGAAAATAACTGAACACACAACAAGATCTGCCTCATCCCACCCCAAACTTCTGCTCAGTGTATTTGCCCTTGCTATTCAGGGTAGAATTACCTAAGCTAGCTATAAAGAAAGTTACTTAAATATCAGAAGCAGCCTAACCACTGTTGCAGAATCTTAGTGGAGGCCAGCTAATGCTGCTTTCCAGGACAACTTACCCTTTAAAATAAGGTAAATTCCCTGCAGAAAGATTAAAGCCAATATTTAAGTAAAGCATTATCAACTCTCTTGGGTATTGACTAAGCTGTGCAGTACAGACATTATTAAAGCAAGAAAGTAAAAATAAAATGAAATACTCTATTGAATTATTATTGACTTTGCTATCCAATCACCATATTAACTACCCACTACTTGTATTTAATCAGATTTGAACTCTAGAACATATTAAATGCAACACTGAATGGATTCCTTTGGTAATACTTTTATCAGCACTTGGTGCAATTTGGTGATACAAGTTGAAAGCAATCCCCACCATTCAGGAATTCCTATCAACCTCAGTATGATAGAAAACTCAAGTCTCAGAGAAAATGATCTTCTGAAGCTATTAGTGATAAACATATTACTAGAACATCTGGTTTTAGCCACAATTCTACAGAAACATTAACACTATAATGGTTCATAAAATTAAAAAAAAATTATCCTATCAGTTTGAAATAAATTTTAGAGAATGGGATTTAACAGTTTACAGCCAGAAGATGACTTAACAGTTCAGCTGCCTCTGCTGAAGTGAAACCACAGCACCATGTGCTGGATTAGAACTCAACACCAAGAACATGGTTCTTCCCACAGCACAATGGATCCATTTCAGCCATTTACCAACCCCTAAAAAATCCCACATATACTGCTTTGTGAAGAACCTGGAGAATTTTCTTCTAATAAAGAAATTGAGACCAACTAAAATTATTGATTATCCCAGTTAAAATCTAAAGTAGAGTGGAGATTCTACAGACAATAAACTAGGTACTGCATGTGCATGCTTAGACTGGGATAAGTTAATTTTTATGTGTTTGAAGTGTGTTCAAGAACTCCAAATAAAAGTACTTTAACACTGTGCTGCATTACTTATATATATTTAAGCATTTATATAGCATTTTAGAGAAACAGTTAATTCTGGGGGTTTTTTAAAAATGGAATAAGAATCTTAGAAGCAATAAGAAGTCTCTTGCTATTTTGACAATATAAAATAATAAGGTTCCCAGGGCAAGATTTCCTTAAAAAAGTAACACTGAGAAGTCAACTTTGTTATCAGTCCTCCGTACCAGTTCTAAATGCCCTGGCCAGTTTCGGTTGTTAGAGTTTCAGAAAATGAGAGAGACTGGTTCTCTCCTGTTGCACAATTCACCTTTCAGACCTGTCCCCCCTCCCCTGTTATCATCAGATCTACTTCTTCCCACTGAAAACAGAAGGGAACAGACTGTTTTTGAAATTCTGAAAAGCACATGGCAGAAGAATAATAGTGTAGCTAGGGTGGACTTCTCTGGTCAGCAGTCAAACAGGAGGGAACAGTTAAAAAACACAAAAGGTCTTGTGAATGAGCAAAGTATCTGAAAGGAAGGCAAGGAATCAATACTTGGGTAACGGAGGAGCATTTTTTTCCACAGCTGATAGAGAGAAAAAATGAAGGACCATGGACTTCAAGCTAGATATATAAAAACGTCAGCTTGTTATACAAATCTTGGAGAGCACAAACACTTCAGTTTTATTGGAAGTTTGCTGCTATTCCCTACATTTCTAATACTAAAGCAACAATTTATAATGCCTAGGATGCTTCCACAGGTGGAAAACTAAAAGGCAGACCTGAGAAGCTCCACTGGCTGTTCATTACAGAAGGCTACTGGAAACTTCTAGAATCTCCCCAGGAAGGGACGGTGACTGACACTGAAAAAACCCACAGACTGAAATACTGCACAGACAAAAATTGGTTTTCTGCAGCATCAGTAACATTTAACTGCCAGTTACGAATATTTTCACAGTCATCATATGTTAGTTCAATTGTCTGAAAAGGGAAGAGGCTTTCATTTTCCTACTCTATATAATTTTTAAACTCTGACAAAATTACTCCTACACCGAATCATTGGGATAAACATCAGGTATTTTCCAGATAATCAGAGACTTAAAGTATGATATGATGATAGGAATGCTGACAACTTACATGGCACTGTAGTTCCAAACCTAGTAGGATTCAGTACAATGAACCTGTTCTTCAAACTTCTTCTCCCCACTCCTTGGGCCCCAATCAAGACCAGTGTTTTCCTTTGAAAAGGAGGCATTTTGGCCACTTCCTCATAGATCTGGATTTCATGACGATCAAATTCTACATTGAGAAATGTATAAAAAAGTTTAATACACAGTCACTGCTGTAAGAAAAAAAAACACCTAAGCAGTCCTGCTATATTTCAAAAGACTCCATGTGAATATAAATAATACTCAAAGGGCAGTAAGTCTAATACGAGCTTTTCTGCTTTAAATTGGTTTGGGAGTGAGATAGCTATCCCTGCATGGACAGCATTAAGGTCAGATTCTCACCTTTACTTCCAAGGAGAAAATCTGAGTTTGTTCAGAAGGGAAAAACTGTGATTAACAATTAATGAGCTTTCACAGAACCACAGGATGGTTGAGATTGGAAGGTCTGGAGGTCTCTGGAGGCCATCTGGCCAAACCACAATGCCCAAACAGGACTACCCGGAGATGGTTGCCCAGGACCACACCCAGACAACTGTTGAGTATCTCCAAGGGAGAACACTCCACAACTTCTCTAGACAACCTGTGTCATTGCTCAGTCACCCTCACAGTGGAAAATGTGTTTTCAGAGGGAACCTCCTGTGCTGTTGCTTGTTGGCTCTTGCCCAGTCACTGAGCTACTCTGAAAGAGCCCAGCTCCATCCTCCCTTCAGGTATTGATACACATTGATGAGACCCACCCTGATCCTTCTCTTCACCGGGCTGAACAGTTCCAGCTCTCTCAGCCTTTTCTCACTGGAGAGATCTCCAGTCCCGTCACTACCTTTTTATAGCCATGTCTCCCTTGTTGATGCTGGGGAGATGCTCAGCACATTTCAGGTGTGGCCTCACTGATGCAGAGTAGAAGGAAAGGATCACATCCCCTCAACCTGCTGGCAACAAAGCTTTTGCTTTTCTTCTCTTTTAACACCCAGCTTTTCTCTGACTTCCACCTACCAAAGGATGCACTCAGCACAACCATAACTTCATTGGTTACTATTGCTTTTAAACCATAAAAACTATCTGATCTATGAAATTTATGATCAACTATTTTACTGCACATCTTTAGCTCTGGATACACTAGACTCTGCAAGTTTAGAAGTCTAGACAACTTTGACTCATATGTAATATTAAGAGATACCTGCATTTCTTGTAGTGAGATACATCATCTTTTTCTTTTTTTTGCTGCTTATTGTTCCACAAAAAGGCCCTAAAAATAAAAAATTATATGAACTTGCAATTTTTGTTAAGTATGTTTTTCCAAAGCTTATTTACATGAATATATGAAAGTTTAGATTAATTTAATATATAACGACTATTTTAGAATTTTTTATGTTCTAAGGTAGGAGATCACATCTATTTATATACACATCAAATGGTATAGAAAGAACTGAACACAAAGGGAAAAAATTATTTTCCTACAAAGCTTTGTAAAAAGCAGGAGGAAAATCCATGTTTTGTTAAATAACTTCCAGTGCATATTAAAAATCCCATAATTTAAAAAAAGAAAAGTTAATTCTTATGCCTGTCCCACCTCATGTGGCTTTTCATCAGCAGATGGCAAAACTGATTCATTTCTGAATCAGTTCATCTCTGAACACTAAGCAGAGACTTTAGCCTTTGTCCTTCAATCAAAGTCAAAATATAATATTTAGCATTTCACAATATTCTGTGTAATCTCACACAGCAGTTTTTTATTATTTACGAAGGCAGGAAAAGCGAAACAAATGGAGCCAGAGCAAAAGGTACTCCTGAAATTCAATAAATCTCACCTGAGTTGTCCCAGTCCCTCCTAACAAAGGCCTTTCTCTTCTCTTCCAGGAACTGGCTGGGAATTAGACCTGCACTTCCTCCTTCTTTGACATGACTAGCCTGGGGAAAAAATTAATACAAAACATTATAACTTATGAGAAGCGTTGCTGTCATCAACATGGTGTTGACTTGACTTCCACACCACCAGAGTTTCTCAGTGGTGAGTATTGATACATTTACTACTGAAATCTGGAAATTCAAACTCAGATGTGGATATTAAAATTCTCCTTTACAGTAACACTGTCTTGCCATTGAGTATTGTAATTCTGGAAACTTAAATAAAATAGATACAAGTTTCATTACTGGCTCCCATTAAGTTAGCCAAAAACCTTTAGCATGAAAATCTAAAATGGAATTCTGTAGCTCCAGATGTTGAACTCTGAGGTGAGAAAAGTCAAGATTTTCTAGTACACAGTACACTTATTTGGTATTTTTGAGCTTCTCCAAACATGTTCCAGTGCAGCTTATTAACTGTCATTTCACAGTGAATGCCATTAACACGTGCCTAACTGTGCCTTCAAACTTCTTTCACTAAGTAACTACACATTTAAAATCTTAGTAACTCAAGTATTCCTTGTAATGAAAATTTGGTTAAGATTCTCTATAAAATAGTTTCATGGCAAGTTCAATTCTCAGCAAGCTTAACACGTACAAACACACAGTTATGAAATGTTATAATTCTACATACATTTTTTGCTTGCATAAATCTTTCATTTGCTAATAGGAAACGTTTGCTTTTTAACTTGTACGCTTTTACCTATGACTAACTCATTTTTTACAGTACGAAGTTTTCATTAACAGTCTGGCATTTCTAGAAAGCACAGGGAAAAAGTAACTTTTTTCCCCAGGGGCATGAGTTGCATAGCAATACACTATAGCGATTTAACACATTTCAATTTTGCCACAGATCTAGTATTGAAGATTTATTTCTCTTGGACTCCCACAAGTTACAGCTGGAGAATTTGAAAAGCAATACAGAAGTCAGCATGGTAGCTAAATGTCAAACTGCTCCTGAGTTTTGGAGTGTCTAAGTTCTGAAACTAATTAAGTTGGCAGTAATAAATTTTATGCCTTCCCTCACACTTTTTATTCTCTTTCTATCACTGACAAGCAACAAAATCCAGCACTTGATTATGCATACTCAAATATTTTTGTTGCTTTTAAAGAAGTCATATATATTGTTCTCAAGTAATGTCTGGCTCTCAACTGCTTGTTACCTTGCAAAGGGTGAATAATGTAGGGGTTGCAAGGGAAATGAATAATTTAAACTCTTTGCCACTTCCAATTCTGAGTATCTCAGTTAATAAGTCTTAAAGGTTCACTTGTCCCACTTTCAAAGGCACTGATGGTTTAATTCTGTGTATAGAGTCTTGGAAAAAATAAAAATAGTAGAAGCACTGGATTGCATTTCTACTGAAGCACTGAATGTAGAAATACAACCTTAAAGCAGGATGAACTGTTAATATTTGAAATAGTGCCAAACACTGTGACTATGAACATTCATGATACAGACGCTGATCACCACTGTAGAAATAAAAGATACAGCTTCTCCAAATAGCTATTCTCACCCTTCTTTATATCCATAAGATTAATTTTCCTCTTTCTCTCCTCAACTCTGAGCACTCAGGAAGGGGTCCATTTCTTCGACAGTTGCTGTCAGGGAAGGCTTACCACAATTAACATAGTCAACCTAAGGCTTTTTGCTAGAAATTGTCCACTTAAACTGTTTTTGGAACGTCCAGGCTATGATAAAAACCAAAACAAGTAGCCCTAACAGCAAAATAAGCCTTACACATACAATTTAAAGCATTCCATTTCCTCTAGTTTCAACTGTTAATATTTAATATTAGCTTGAAATTGGATTGCATGTAAATATTTTTTCTTGTACCTACTGCTAAATAGAAGAAGATCATAATTTAAAGAGTTCATTACTAAGGCAACTACTGATGCTCTTCAGTTTTCTGTTTTATTTATTTTAATCTTTTTACCAACCTGCCACCAATTTGGATCTTCCCGGTTTACGATCTGAAGAATTTCTCCTTTAGAAAATTTCAAACCTGCTTCTTTGCACGGAATGAGGTTGTCATTATATGGATTATAATCAAAATGACACTTCACAAAAACCTGAAATGCGCAAAAATTAACAAGGCTTAGACATTATAAAATACATTCTGACTAATTTATCTGTCAAACTGAAGTAATGTCTTTACGTAGAGCATAAAAAGCTTGACATGATCAAAGTTGCATTTGGCATGTAAAATACAAACTAGGGGAAAAAAAAGGCACATACCAGCTGAGACAGAATAATCAACAGTCCAAACCTTGGCTGAAGAAGCTTCATGATAAAAATAAAAAAATGACTGTTCCATTTGGACAATGTATTACAAAACATTCATTTCTGCATTTCAGTATATACAACCTAATTAGTATTCTGACTTTTATTTACTTAAAAATACAGAAAAATTCTCAGAATGTGAGCACTGTACTCAAGGCTTGTGGAATCTTAAGATGAACTCAGTGATTGCTTAAGATTCCAATTTGATGTAGAGGAAGAAACAGTAAGGTGCATCAGTCAACTGGAAACATCTTTGACTTTCTTTGTATCAGGCTGGGGAGCGGAGGAAGCACTGCCCCAACACAGCACATCATTCCCTCAGCCTCCACTCAGCGTAAGCATCGCCTGCTACAGCCGTGGGCATTAAGGCCCACTGAAGCAGCACCTTAAAAGGTGTTTCAAAGGCACCGGTTTAGAGCAACAAGTTGCTTCTGCCGTGGAGAAACTGACAGCCTGCAGCAACAACGAAAGGATAAGGAGTAGCCACCATCTAAGTTCCTCTGTAAATCAGTGGGTTCAAGCTAAACTGTTGAATTCAGCATGGTTCTGAATTCCATGAAACAGATTACTTGGACACCAACCACATTACCAACACACACACACAGAGTTCACTGCGTGTTAGTGTGACTGGCCAGGTCATCAGAGGTCACCTGATGTCAAAGAAACACACTTTATATATAATATATAAACGCTCATCAATTTCACATACGAGATTTTTTTAGGCAGGCATGTTGGATGTGGCACATTAAGGTAATGAATAAACACATTACAAAAATGTAATTACATTAATATTGGTATCTTCATTTTAGCCTTCTTCCTAGCATTATATACACAAAATAATCAAACTATGTTTAATCCAAAATCTTAAAATAACCTTACATAATACAGTACTAAGAAGTTCTTTTGACAGAACCATTAGAAATGTGCTACTGACCTGTTGAGGAATAACGGTGTCTCTGTAACTGGGAAGAATCTTCAAAGTGACACTGCCACTAATGTTTTTCAGCAGTTCTTGCAATTCTTTTGGATTGTTTCCAACCTCATGGCCATTCACCTCTTTAATAATGTCACCCACATGCAGAAGACCTTGTCGATCTATCATTCCTCCATGAAGAATTCGTGCTATTACCAGATCGTTGTTCTCAACTCTAAATGTAACGCCCTGAAAGAGAGATATGACAACCAATTTACCACTGTTTGAATCTCAGTTTAATTTTACCATTATCTCAAGCAGAAATACACAGCTATGGGATATTCCACCTACTCCAATGAAAACAGACAGTAACAGTTACTACAGTGTAACAGCTCCCAATGCACAGAGAAGCATCAGGTGACATAAAAGTGCTTTCAGACAGGGTTTTCATACGAATGAAAAATGACTGTGCTGTTCTCAGCTGCACGGGACCCTGTCATCTTGCCTTGGGACCAAACATGTTGTGCTATCAGTTATGCTAGCAAGTCCTTTGCTGTAGTGACTGCCTATTCACTATCCCATTATATCTTAGAGAGAGAACATATAAGTATCTTCTTATTTCAACCTCTCAATACTGATCTTATCACCCATTAAATTACACAACATACTATTGTAAATAATTAAAACATAATGCAAGAAACCAAGCACATACAAACATTTTCAACTGTACTTTAATCTAAAGACAAATTTGTCTTCAGTTACTTACCAGTGGTTCTCCTGCTCTTTTGTGAATCCCAAGGATACGGATAGCATCTACTGGAACAACCTGGTTGTTCACTGAAGAATTATTGACTTCTGGGCTAGAAGGAGGGGAATCGTAACATTTTGAAGCGACAATATCATGTGCTTCCAAGAGCGACTGAAAAGGAACAGAAAAGATCTTTCTTTAAATACTGAAATAACCATTTGCAAAAGGATTTAGTGCTGAATAACCTTTTGGGACCAGATCATAAAACTCTCACCTCACATGGAGTGAAGAAAAAACTGACATCAACAGTGCTCACATGGACTGATAAGCCTACTGTCTTGGCAAATATGCTCTCTTTTGTAAATACAAATGCTGCTTCTTAAGGAAGTACGGGAGAAATGTAATTAATTTGGGAGGATTCTGTGATCTTGCCAGGGAAGTAGACAGAAAAAGGAGTACCTAAAATAGTCTTTCACCTAATGAGAAGGTATCCCAGCAAATGGTTACAGTAAATGAAAACCCACTGCAAAAAATGAAGATACCTCATCATTAGATACTTGTGTTTAATGTAGTAAAATCTTCCTCGCCAGTAATTTGGATAATTACAGGTAAGCAAGGATTTCTAGCAATCTGCAGAATGAATGCTTCCTGCTTGCACAAAGCCAAGGCAGAAAGCTAGCACCAAATGAATCCAAGTTGACAGAATTTACTTTCTGGAAGACAAGAGCCCAGACCTTATAGTTGAAAGTGTTTTCACCAGTCCACACAAATACAAAGCCAAAGGAGGAGATCCAAACAAATATCATCATGCTTGGAAGACAATGCAATTCATGCATGATTTCCTGATAAAAGATACCTTAAGATTTAAAGAAAAGTTTCTAAGATAATACATGCAGGTAAACTAAGATCAAACTTGTGAAATAAGACAGTGGAGACTTTCTGTCTTTCTGTCACCTTCTAGTGAAAGGTGTCCCTGTCTGTGGTGGGTCAGCTGGAATGAGAATCTTTAAGGTCCCTTTCAACCCACACTGTTCTATGATTCTATGAGAGGAACAGGGACACCTAATAGCTATCATATACAGCAGTTCAAGATAAAGCATCCTACAGCACAGAGTCGCACTGACAGATACAGAGAGAAGAAAAAAAGCAAGCAGAGGAGACACCTACTAGGCCTCAAACAATGTAGCTTTGTTTCAGTGATCTGGTGAGACACAGGCTTAAATCAGATTACTGACTGGTGTCACATAAGTAGCTAAAAAGGGAAGACACCACAGGGACTATCACTGATACTGACACGCACATGCCAAAGGAAGACAGAGAACTACTGTAAAGCAGAGTAGGCAAGTAGGTAACATTACTGATTTTGCTATGCAGTCCACTCCATCCTTCTGTAAGCCACCTTCAAGCTAAACATTGTGTAACCACATTAGTTTAGTGCTAAGCTCAACATACAAGCCCTCAAAGGGTCACAAACCTGAACAGTCATTTTAATCTTCCCATTACACGATGAACCTGCTGATTTTTCAACTTGAGGTTAGAAGGTATTAATTCACTGATTTTGCCCCTTCTATTAAGACTGTAAAGACAGCTGCTTACTGTGGCTGCTCTGATACTCTGAAATCAAATTAAATAGGAAAAACAATCATTTATTTAAATCAAGCAGCTGTCAGATGGTAGCAGTTTCCAGTTCTTCACTATCCAATCCAAACCAGGAGAATAATTTTCTCTCTGCCAATGTTTGTAAGCAACATTTTTTGGGGATCTTTCTGCATTTCCAAAATGCAACCAACTAGCATCAGTACACATTTTTACACATTACCATTTATAAAACCAGGTAGATACATAAGCATAATAATTCCAGTTTTCTATTGGTCTCATGCTAGAACGAATTGTTCCCGAACTTTCTGGCCACAACCACTATACTTTGCATGGAGCCTTACAGGTAACTATTACTTGTACAGCTCCCTGCCCTTTAATGGATTATAATTTGATCCACAGTCAAAACGACTACTAAGCTAACAGTCTGTGTCATCCTTTTCAAATTAACATGCTCTGTCAGATTCTTTAGTTCTTAAATCTGATCCCATTCCACATTCTGATACTTTTTAACCACTCAGTTTTATGGATCAGCAAAGTCTTTTAACTGCTACTTAACCATCTCTCAATCACAGGATCTTTTTCCTGCTATTTCATGGCTGGGTCACAGAAGGACTATCAGGAACTGTACATTACTGCCCAGAACTACAAAATGGTTTCTTTACGAAAAGTAGTTCATTGGTTTCCTCGCAATCATAGTTCACTTAATACCATCCCACCCCTAACTCTCAGATCTGAAATTCAAGAATCTGTACCAGTTTTATGAGGCTGTTTCCAGCCAGCCAGGTCATGGCCTACAATCCTGAAGAACACTTAAGCACAGCCACCTGGCAACAGGGGCCCTGTGTCTGTACTGCTGCAGGATCCCTCGCCAACTTTGTCGCTAAGTTACTTTCTTATTTCAGTAACGTGGTTGAGTGATCTGAGAAATACAGTTGCATGAACTTCTCTTGTTTCTTTCTTGTGCTATCGGAAAAAGTGATATCCTGTGCCCCTGCAACTCCAGAGCTCCCCTGGAATCTGACCTTTCCATATTGGTCCTGGAACACTTATAAAACCACTGCCAAAGTCTGCAAAATAACATGGACTGAACAATTAACAACCATAAAACGGTTCAAAGTTTCCTCCATACAAAATTTCCTCCTGTAAACAGGATCAGCTGACTATCCAAAACTGGATAGCTGTAGAAAGGTTTCTCATGGAAAAAAATGGCAATGTTGCCAGAATAAGACATTTAGGAGAACTCTACAAAGCACAAGAGGTATCACACAAAAGACACGCAGTCCTATGGCAGGCAGTATGATCCCTTTATGCAAGATGCTGTCACAAAATAACCCATAAACTTAGAAGATATTGACTTCTTTACAGTAGTTTTCTGTGGCTGCACATATTTAATAGGTTAAAAAAAAAAAAAAAAAGTAAGTAGAAACTCAGAGAAACGTTGAACATCCAAGGCTCTCTGCAGTGCTGAAGCCAAGTTCAAATTCAGAATTTGTTTTTCCTAAAAAAATTCTCAACACAATCTATACATGTTATGAAGCATTTTTAAAGGCTATTCTGAAAAAGTGAGGAAATCATTTATGATCTTAGAGAAATCAGGCAGGCTGGTAAGGAGACAGGAATAGGTGGGGGAAATAACCCTATAAATTAATATCTGTGTGGGAGGCAACTTAAGATCACTTTTCTATATGAAACATTTTAAAGGTATGATCAGCCATTATAAATTAACTATTAGAAGAAAATATTGGCTGCTTTTCAGATTAAGTATTTTATTGCCAACAGAATCTACTATTTAGGATAAATGGCTTGCCCAATTCTTGAAAAGGTGAAAGTAACTGAACAAGGTCTTCCATAAGCAGCAGAAGTGATTCTTCTGCATGTTTAACCACTTCAACAGTGTGGTAATTTTCAACTGCTTCCTCTTCCCTCAAGGCAACCTCTCTTATCATTCCTCACCTCTGCTCTCCAGCCACTGCCTGCTAAGACTTGCTACAGCCTTTGCCAAGTGCTGCCTGTGCCAGCTGGCTCTTCAACATAAATGGGCCAGTCACCAATACTGTGAAACTCATCAGACCTTCCACACTTTGACCCCTGAAAAGTTCAGTTAAAACTAAAAAGAGTCAAAACCAGAAGGGAAAAAAAAGAATGGAATGAGAGGAGAAACAAGAAAAGGGAGGGAAGTCAGGCAAACATAATCCTATGGCCATGCATGTACCCGTACTCCAGAAGCTAGTCTTTCCCAAATGTTCTACTATAAAAATGTGTAGAAGAAATGAAGTCCTGTAATTCAGTATTTTTAGCACTAAATGATACAATCAAATAAGCTATTGCACTGATGATTTGTATACCACATTTGATACTTGTATGCTAAGGTAGGTTACAACTGTAAGGTGATGCTGTGATAAAGTGGCACCATTCACTTGTAAAATACAGAATCAACCTCTAAACCTGTTACACAATAGTGTCCATGAAACCTCAGAAGAGTCAGGATGGCTTGTTTACACATTTACTGAATGGAGAAAGGATACAAATGACATTTGCTATAATTGCAATTGACATTGTATTTTCCCTTTTTCCCTTCTTGCAGAATTTGGAATATGCCTCTTTGCACCAAATGAGGCATAGAAGATAGCACTTATTTCTTGAGTAGTTAGGTAATTTTCTCTTTCCTTTTCAGAGAGGGAGACATATAGCTTCCCCAAGCCTTAGAAAGAACATTGTATTCACAGGTCTGCAAATTGCCCCAGAAGCTCTTCTAGAGACATCGTAACTACGATATCAGTTAAATAAAAACATTTAATCAAAAGAATAGTACTTCGGCCTCAGTTGGTTTTGTTGCCTGCCTCGCCAGGGGTGATGGAAGCACAAAATTAAGGGCCAAAAAGTATGCTCTTATTTTAGGCTTCAAAATTGAATCACAGCAGACATACTTCAAAGAAGTAGTTTTTTGCCTGTACACAGCAGCCAAAAGTGCTCATTGTTTCTGCAAATGATACTGAAGGCCTCACAACAGGCACTTAGAAAATAAATCTAAAAAATACAAGTTAAAGCTGCTTCAGACTTTTTTTTTTTAAAGGCATTCTAATTCTGACAGAGTGATTAATAGGTTAGTTCTCCAGGGCAGTATTTAACTATCTTAACCACCAAATAATCTTTTCTCTTCCTTTCACACTTTTTTGTCCTTTCTGTGCTATCCGGGTTTTGCAGCAAATGAAGTTGGGAGCTCTAGAAATAGTGTATTTCTCTTACATACTCATGACCCACCCAGGAAGTAGCAGCATGCAATAATCATGACATGAATTTTTAAACTGGGTTCCAAGGAAGAGTCAACAAATGGCAAAACAGTAAGTCTGATGCTGATACTAAACAAATTAGAAGTTTCCATAAAAACCAGAATGACTGGACAAAATAGATCACAGGAAAGCATCAACATGCTTTAATAAATGGAAGTCATGATTCTCAAATCTAGTCAGGTTCCTTGGAAGAGTCACCTGGCACACCAACAAGGCAGTTTAGAGTTGTTAATATAGACCGATTTTCATAGGGCCTTTGGTTGAAGTCTTTTAAAGAAACAAAACTACAGTAGGATAAACAGTAAGACCCTTGAGTGGAAGAAAATAATCAGTTAAAAGACAGAAAAATTGGTGCCAGGAATATAGTATTATTAGTTTCCAGAATTCATGTCACCAGGGGCATTTTCCACAGGCACCCGTACTCAGTCCTATATCCTCCCAATACACTGACATGTCAGATAAATGATCCAGGAAATGGGGATGAGAAGTGAAATGACAGGGTTTGCTGATGCTGCTCAGCTATTCAAGGACTAAAACTACTGACTGTAACCTGCAGAGGCACCTCAGGAGCAACAGAGTGAGAGCAAGGCAAATAAACTCAATATAAGACTGCAAGGCAAATCCTAGCTTAACAGATTAACTGACACACTCAGAAATGGTGTCTCCGAGATGCAAACAGTACAAAACCAATCCAACTCTAACAACCAACCCACTTCTATGTTTCTGAGCCGAGAGGTACCTCTCCTTTACGGAAAGGGTGGTCAAACACCGCAACAGGCTTCCTAGAGAGGCGGCCTATGCCCCATGTCTGTCAGTGTTTAACAGACATTTGGACAACACTCTTAATGACATTCTTTAATTTTTAGTCAGCCCTGAATTGGTTAGGCATTTGGACTGGATGATCACTGTAGGTCCCTTCCAACTGAACTATTCCAGTCTATTCACCAGCTGTTAAAAAGGCAAACCAAATACTAGGAACTTTTAGGCCATGAGCAGGAGATGCAATGGAAATTATGACATAAATTCACGCTGCATACAGCTTTGCTTCCCTTCACTTTATCTACTTGAGACAGACAGACACAATGAGGTCTCTCAAATGACTGGTAACATGGAAAAGCTGATTAGGGAAAACTGTTCACTTTCTTCCTACAAAAAAGCAAGGGAATATTAAGTGAAATTGACAGGAGACAGTCTCAAAACCAAATGAGCACAATCTCCACTCTGATGGGGGATGCTGTGAATGACAGACTTTCATATGGGTTCAAAAAACAACTGACTAAGCTCATGGGACAGAACCACAGGTGAATGATACTACTTCTCACTCAGAAGTCTGAGCAAAAAAATTACTAAATCCTCACAAAACATTTTGGGAGGTATCACAGTTGGCTTGTCCTAGCCTTACTGTCTTCATTAGATGCCTACTGCTGGGACAGAGAAGGAAAACAGAAGAGATGTTTGTTAAATGGACCTTTAACATGGAATTATGAAATACTAGCAAAAGATCAGAGAAAAACTGTAAAGCTAAGGTAGCAATATGCAATTTCACGTCTGCTCCTTATAAAGCAAACAACAAAAACCACACAAGAAATAGTATAAATATTGACATTTTAGTTGGCCAGCTACTTTGGAACTTTTAGATTACTCATTTAAGTTGTTTAAGCCTGAACTAATGGAGTATTTGACACCAGCATCATGTTGTGCCTCTCTGTAAATCTGACCACTGAACAGGAGTGAATGCTGGGTTTGCCTCAGTATTGGCTATTCACCTTAAATAAAATTCTCTTTTGACCTCACAGGTCATTTTCAGTCTCCACCCCAAAGATCCTTTGCCCAGCTGCTTTCTGGTCTTTGCCATCTCTCTCCAGAAATCACTGCTACAGCGCCTTTCAAAGTGCAGCATTTCCATTATTATGTTCTTTTCATCTTTTGATTCATCCTCTTTACCTTTTAGCTTTAGTTTCTCTATCTAACACAACAGATCTTTGTCAGGTGTGTCACTGCACCAATTGGCCCCCATTTCTAATCTTTTGCATTTCAATACCAATTTCTCCAAACTCTTCCTCTCCTTTTCAAGTATCAATTTCTGCTAAGAGATCAAAGACTGATTTGCAGATTTATTCACCAGTGAGTCTCCAAATCACAGCCTTTGATTACTTAGCTATGATACCTTTCTGGACAGGAGGCAAACACACTGCTCTTCAGGAGAGGCAGTGGAACTGTCATCACTCACAAGAGCTACTGCCTCAAAAGCTGAGCTCTTAATGTGTTCCCTCTTCCAAGAGACCACAACACAGCCTGACAGTTTCCCGTGTTTATCCACGTTAAACAGTAATGCACCTCACTGTTATGTTTGTATAGTTTGTAACTGAAAGCCTAGGGAAAAAAGTGTGTTTGAACTCATATACCCCAAAAATGTCTATGACTCCACACTCGTGTGTCAAAGGAAGCTCATTTGTACTGTGGCAAAAGGTTTGCTTCTGTTCTTCTACAGGATACCTATAGCTAAGTACTACAGTCTGCTGAAGCCTGCCTGGAAAGGCCAGAATCTACCAAGGATTTTCAAATCCTAACCTTTAGGAGTCAGTACAGAAGCTGGTCACAGAACAGCAGCTATGGAAAAACATCTGCTTTTGACAAGCATGTCAACACCTCACTTAAGCAGAGCAACAGGGAGAGGGATGCAGAGTCTGAACTTCAGCTGCAGAGCAGATCAGATCACAGAAGAGTCACGTTCACTCTGCAAACTGTATGTCTTACACGTGAGTTTGAATGCCAAGAGCTGAGCCAAAATGCAGAATTATCAGTAGATCACCTGGAAATGTTAAGGATGAAGCTTTCAAAGAATTGTTATGGAAATTTTCGTATAGAAAGTAAATGCTTGTCCAAGATTTACAACAGAAACTCCAATAGATTTTAATACAGTGAGTGAAGATATTCTTGAGATGATATCAAAGAATAAAATCAGGCTTATTTGTAACCCCACAGGGGTTCTGCTTTACTTTTCATTCAGAGTAAAATCCTACATATTACAGTTTGCTACAGGTCAGGTTTTCATTATTATTCCTAGATCAATATGTGGAGACTGATAAAGTAAGTTGGTAACATACAGTAAAAAGGTGGCACCTGAAAATGAGGTTCCTTGAGTATTCCAACCAATTCTGCAATATTTTCGTCTTTATTTACTAACGGACTGATGTCTTCAAGAATTTCATTCACCAACTCCAGGTTGTTGTCACTGACAGCCTCAAGTTTAGAATCTTCCAGTCGCTCATGAGCCTGTAAGATTAAATACATGAGAATATATTGTAAATAAGTTTCAAGAACTTTCAATCTATAAACTTTTAAAGTAATTTCTTGGTGCAACCTTCAGCGGGAAAGCCAGAAAAATTATTTAGGATGACCTGTATATTTTATCTTTATACTGCTGAAGGATTTTGCATGCTTAACTATGTGACCAAACAAACTTCCTAAGCAACACCTGTCAGAGAAGCTTGTATATCCTCATTTCCTGTAATCTCTATGCTATACACACTCAGCAATCCTCTCAGAACAATATAGTGCCTCAGGATCTTTTCTGCTTCAGAACCCTGCACAAGCACGCCTTTTAGAAGGACAAAAAAAGGAACTATGGGAGCTCAGAAAAAAAACCACCTCTTCAAGAGAAGCATTTACCCCAGACTCCTCCCACTGAAAATCTTCAAAACAGCATATTCTAAAGGAAACCCTGCGTATCTAAAGGAAATGCTACAGAAAAGTCTGCGGCAAAGGCAGGTAACAGCATCCTGAGCTGCATTAAGAGGAGTGTTACCAGAAGTGGCAGTGTTACTCAGCATTGGTTTGGCCACACATGGAATACTGTGTACAGTTCTGGACGTATTGGGGAGAGCCCAGTCAAGGGCCAGAAATATGATGAAGGGTCCGCAACATCTCACATTTGAGGAAAGGCTGAGAGAGCTGGGAATGTTTAGCCTGGAGAAGAGAAGGCTCAGGGTGATCTCACCTATGTGTATAAGTACCTGCAGATACCTGCAAAAAAGACAGAGCCAGGCTCTCTTCAGTGGTGTCCAGCAACAGGACAGGAGGCAGGGGACACAAATTGAAACACAAGAGCCTTCTGTCTGAGTATCAGGAAACACTTTTTCCACTGCGAGGATGACTGAGCACTGGCAGAGGTTGCCCAGAGAGGACGGAGTCTCATTCCTTGGAGATACTCAAAAGCTGTCTGAATGTGGTCCTGGGCAACCAGGTAGTCCTGCTTGAGCAGGCGGGTGGACCAGATGACCTCCAGAGGGTCCCTTCCAACCTCATCTATGTTGTGATTCTTTGACAACTTTTCATCTATTTCTAGAGCAATTCCTGCAGACATCACCCTTTCCTAAACATTGCAGATCCTCAAATTCATTGAAAGGTAAGAGCTTTAAACAGCAAGAGAAACATCTCATAAATCTGAATACTTCACTAATTTATTACAGGTAGTGCTGTATCACAGAATTAGGGGAAAAGGAGGTGGCCAAAAATAACTCAGATTCTCAACACACTCAATTAAGAGTTATTTCCACCACCGTAGCAACAAGAAATTTTAAAAAGAGCAATCACTTTGGCATATAAAAACCAAACAAATAGCAGATATAATTGAAACTCACCTATATATATTTCCTATATATATGATTTGAAGGTATGCATGCACTTCTACTTTCTCATTAGTGCTTTAAAACAGATTTTAAAATAAAATTTTGCTAAAATGAGAAAACTTTCGTTTCCTGAAATCATCTGAATATTAAATTCTACTTTGTATCTATAAAATGGTATTTCCGCCAGACTGATGATCAAACTCTGGAAAGGCTAACTTAACATAAAGACATTTCAAACATTCCCCAACACCAACACACACAAACCAAATGACTGTGATTACAAAGTCATAGGAAGCTTGGCACCTACACACATTCTCTTTAATAAGGGAATGCTATTTTGTACATAATACATATAGTAATCTGTATCTTTCTTTTAAAGTTTATTTCTTTTACAGCAAGTAAAAATACAAATCTTATGACTTTTAAACATAATTCAACTGCAGAACCTTTATGATATTAGAGAACATGGGTTACCTTCTTTCTCACACATTCTTTTTAGAAGTACTACCACTGAGTATAATCTAAATACAAATATCCTCACCCTTCACTCCAAAATCAAGGTCACATACATAGTAGGGAATGGAAAGTTTTATCAGTGAACAACCTCTGATCCTGTAATATATTGAGGAATAGCAGGATATGGACTGGTATGAATAATTTAAAAAACCAATAAACAAAGAGGAATACCTAACTTAGATACTGTAATTTTATTTTTTATTTCAATTCATCATTTCAGAAACAGTGATACTGAACTGAGTCTTTCAGTGTATTCAATATTTATTATATTTACCAAGTGTTCAAATAGTAAGGCTTTTACCTCCAACAAGATGACATCCTAAATACTGGACTCGAATTTTATAGATTATTCCTAAGATGTTTCCTTGGTCTGAGTTAGGCATTGTGTTGGTATGCTGCAGGCACATAGTGCTAAAAGCAATAGTGTGACTGCAGAAAGAAGATAAAGTTTTGAGGTCTGAAAGAATAGTTAACAATCCAGGAGAAGAGAATTCTGATAAGACAGTTCAGTAGCAAAACTGAATAAACTTCATGCATGTTCCAAGCTCAACGACTATTTTCCAAAAAGCAGAATAATTCTAAAGGCTAGTTAGGATTGAACACAAATGTCAGCACAGGAGTTGAAGTTGTTAAGGGCTGAGAAGACCCAATTGCAGCATTTAAATATTTAAAGGGGGCTTATAAGCAAGACGGGAAAAACTTTTTAGTAGAGCCCATAGAGATAGGACAAGGCATAATGATTTAAAACTAAAAGAGGGCAGACTGAGCTTAGATATAAGGAAGAAAGTTTCTAGGATGAGTGTGGTGAAACACTTCAACAGGTTGCCCAGAGAAAGGTTGCAGACGCTCCATCCCTGGAAACATTCAAGGTCAGGCTGGACTGGGCTCTGAGCAACCTTTTCTAGGTGAAGACACCCCTGCTCACTGCAGGGGGGTTGGACTGGCTGACCTTTAAGGGTCCCTTCCAACCCAAACTACTCTACCATTCTATAAAAATTAGTAACTAACAGGAAAAAACATTTTACAGTGATTACAGTTACTTCCCCTTTCTCCTACCACCTACCAAAAAAAATGGAAAGATACCATCAAAGAACTCTATACCCAAAAAGTATGCAATTTCTACTTCGATGCCTTTATTCTACACAGAAAAAGTGTGAAATGAACTTAACCCAGTTTTACAAGATCAGCCAAGCTTCGCACTGCAAAATATTATGAACTAACTACTATGCTTATTGTTTACCTTCCTTTCTTTTAAGGACTGAAAAGAAAAAATAAGTTTGTATGGATTGTGGCCCATTTCCCTAAGTTTCTTTTTGTCCTTTATGGCATAATTTATATAATTATTAGTCTTAATAACTGGCTAATAAAGGAAAATGGAAATAATTCTGTCCTGCTTTGAAATTATTCTGCCTAAATAATATGGCCATCTCAGGGTTCTGAGAATCACTACATACTGTTAAAGCTACCTCTTTTAATAGAAAAACAAGTTTATGTATTTTTAGGGACAAATGGATACTTGGGACAATGGATATCATACAAATGTATGAACTACACACACTTCAGGAAATGTGTTTGGAACTTACCCTTATGTAGTTCTGCTGGCTAAGACTGAGATTTTTTTCAAAATCATTATAAAAGAAAATGAGTGCGGTTGTGCCATGTGAACACAATTTAAACCTTTCAGCATTACTATATAAAGCATGTGTACAGTTAAGAATCTGTTTCCATTACAAGAACTTTTTTTACATCTGTTAGCCATTAAATTCCACATAATCGTAATTGGCCATTAAAGCACAAATTCTTGATAGGAAGAAAACTTTGCAATGCACATTTTCTTCATGATAAATATTAAATTAAAGATGACCTATGCAGCAGATACTTAAAGAGTTGTTTCCAACTTCAGCAAGAAAATGCTTTTATTTACTCTGGTAAATTTAGTACAAAATCTTTCCCTCCGCAGTCATCTCACCAGCAGATGAGGCACTTCTATTACTTCTAAGTTTATTACTATGCAATGTCTTTGACTTAAACCCAATTTTTTTAACAGCTTAACAGAAGTAAATTCTTCTATGAATTCTCATGGGAAGTTTTCCTTTCCAGATTTTTATACTGAGCAAAATCCCTGCACAACAATCCTTTAACTTACAGAGCATTTCACACCTGCCCAGAGGGCATTGCTTTCAGATGTCTATTCCTATTAAAGACACAGCTGCATTTAAGTTAACTGGGTTTTCCTCATGAAAGGAGCTTATTTTTATGAAATTAAATTAAGAAAGAATGTAAGTGCTGTACAATATTTGACTGCATTTCCTACTGGTAAGAACCGCTGAATTTTAATTACAGAGTCCAAAGATTTTTTGCAAATATCACCTTACGTATTCATAATTGATTGCTACCATCTATAAATAAAAGATTTTCATAACCCAAGACCAAAACTAAGGATAGTCAATGTCTCACAGAGCTGACAATCACAGGTAACAGAATTATTCTGAGATCCAGGAAAGGGCATGGAGACAATATGTTCCTGGGCTCATCAGAAAGTAGTTTTGAGCTAAAGACAAAAAGACAACTTGTTAATGCCACAGGAGAAAGAAGGTTACTGCTCTCACTTTTCATCTTTGGCACAAATGCTACAAGTCAGAAGGCATACGGGTTTTGCACACAAGAGTGGTCAGAAGACTACATTAAAATCAACTGCCTCTAATTTCAAATATTTTGACTTTTTCTTCATAAATAATGTAACCGCATTATTTTTGTAGTCTCTGAATTCTTCTTCTTCCTCTAGAGTCTCACATATAACAATTAATCAGCAGGCACAGAAATTATACTATACCAAATCTTCACCTTCAAGCTTGCCTTCAATTCTTTTAATAAAACATACCATACATGAAAGCCATTAACACCTCAATCCATACTCAATGTTCAGACAATAATTTAAGAGTTAAAATATTTCCAGATTCCTCTCAAAGCAGCAAATTTAAATACCTTAGCAAGTGATCTTACGATAGGGTTTTCCATAATTCCTTTAAGAAAAATCAGGTCTATTTCTTCAGCGCCTGTCGATGTCGGCAGATCAGTAAGGTTGTCTAAGACCTGCTGCATGGCTGCTGACAAAACAAAAACAAAGAGTAAGTACTGACCAAAACAGGCTTCCATGAGGAGCAAAAGCGCTGGCAAATACCACAATATTAACTTTAGAGATGTTAAGCAGTCAAATATGTCTACTGAGAACAAAGGAACGGAACAGAAAAAGAACTTTTGTGTGTGTGTTTCAGAGGTGGAAATAAAGGATCCATCCAAACCCTGACCACCAAAATCAACCCAGGCCCAGCACATTCCTTTCAAGACTCGCTACCACTTCAAGGTGGAAGAAAGCAAACAAGTACAAACTATGTACAAGGTAAGCATAATCTTCCAAATACGATAAAAGCAACTCACTCACTACTCTTCTCATTTAATTCCTCTTTCAGAAGAAGTTTCCAGCCCTTATACATACACCAGCCAACTACAAATTTTACAATGTTTGTATAGGCAGATTCACTGTTATTGAAATACCTATTTTTTTAAACCAAAAATTTGCTTCCAAGGCAGCTTTTACCTTGTGTCCATCCCCATCAGTCCTTTACAACCAGTTCTGCCTGGCACTAAGTGCAGATGCTAACACCAGCCTGGTCCCACAGCTCACTGCAACGGGAAGGATATCCTACAGTAAGAAATGTATTGTGCCTGCCCATACCCTCAGTGGAGATGTTCCTGGCTATCTACGGACTTGCAGAGAGAACTGCAGCAGCTTGGATGAGAGTGAACAATACTGCCCAAGAAAGAGTCAGATAATCCCACCATCCCAGCTGTCTTGTCCTGAGGAGAATTTGTTCTTGTTTTTAACTGCATTCTTTTGAAGCCCTGCGGAGTTATAGGTACATGATCAAACAGACGCATACACAAGTATACTAACAAAATCTCCTGTTGAGATCCCCAACAAGGTAAAAAGCCTTGGAACAACCACTGCGTTCTGCAATGCTCTGCATGCTGCAGAGCAGTATATACCAAGAGAATTAGAAAAGCTTATATGCCCCTTCTCCCACACAGGAATTTACCCTTAACTTTCCTCATGGCTTTATAATGAAAGCTATTATGAAACTGCACAGTAGCAGAACAAACAGCATTTCTAAACACCTACTTTCTGATTTCAATTCTTCCTTGAAAATTCCATCACAAGAAAAAAAATTCTGGCCATTCTTTCTGTCAAGTGGAACTGACTTTTCAATCAAATCATCTTGTGTGTCACATTTTAACTACAGCACTGTATGTCAAAAGACTACCTTATTTAAACGTGTTTTAGCCATACTTCTCGCTTCCAAAAAGTGAATTTTCTGTGAAACCATGAGTAGGAGGGAAAATGACACTTTATGCTTTCAGATTTTGAGGCAGCATTATTTCTACTTTATAACAGACAAAGTGCTGTCAGCAATCACACATTATGTAAAGTCACTAAATTGCCATGTAAACAGTCACAACTTCCTCAGATTAGGTATGTCCCACATCTTGACTAGTTCAGTTGCAGATGCAACTGCTTTATTTCATGTTTTCTCAAATTCCAATTACAGACTCATGACTCTTACTGTATAAATCATGCAAGCTATAATATCTGCAGAAGTAGACAGATGTTTCTCGTGAATTTACGTCATGTATTAGGTGCTGCATAATACTGTGCTATAATAACAAGCTTTCTTTACATTTTTAACAGTTCTGTAAATTGCTTCCAAAGGATTTCAGGTTAGCCCTTTGCTCCTATAAATAATCAGAGAAAATATAAAGCTTCCTTCAGGACAAAGCATGCATCTCAACTGCCAGTTGCAATTCCAGCACTTGACGGTAACAAAGGCATGCATAATACAGACATTCTTTAGACATTTCCATGATAATAGGCTGTTTTTTACTTAACTCTTTCAGAATTTTGCCTCAGAAACATCAAATTAAAAAATAAAGTCCCTACATAAAAACTTTAGAATCAGTGATAAACTGTTAAGAGCAACATTAAGTTTCTTAAGAATGTCTTTCAAGCTTTGTGCAAGTAGACTGGGTATTTTCAAATTAATATTTTATTTAATAAAGGTTTCACAAACATCTAGCAACAGAACTACTTAAGTGTATTTCAGCATTCTTGGAAAACAGCAACCAGCTTTATCAACATTCAGAGTTTAAAAAATCCACAAAGGCAGACTTGCATCCCAGGTCATCAAAACCAAAATCAGCTGTTTTCGGGAATAGCTTCCTATTGCTGTGTGTCTGATGGTTGCCTTCTCTCATGGTACAGCCATGGTGGCAAGAGTCTTCTTAGCTATCAATAGTGTTGCCTCAATATTAGAAAGCAAAACAAAGAGGCAGGAATAAGTAAGTCTGTATAAAGCAACTCCACTCATCCTGGATTGTTTATGTTGGAACACAGTAGGAGGCTCCCAATTCCCTCAGGATAATTAATGCTCCATCTTAAAGGGAAGATCTTTCCAAGGAGTTGAATAAAAAAATACTACTATTAATACCCCTTTATTTTAGCCAGCTACAATGTTAAGCAAAACATTTTTAACAGCAGAGAAAGCCTGAGCTTCAACAAAGCCTTTGCACCTGTTATCTGGCACATGGTAGGCAGAGGAACATTTATATTTCTCTGCTTTACATTCACCTGGCAAAAACATTCAGAACATGATAAAATGTTATTTTTCAAAAAGTCACCAAGAGCAGTTTCCAACAGGAATTATGTCAGCTGGTTTATTTAAGAAGAATAGGCAACAAATACATGGGTACTTTTTGTGACAGACTAGACTAAGCATTTTAATTTCAGTGTTTTACATTTATTATGCAAGTCATAGTTCCCATTTAATGCAAAATGCTAATATTTGCTTACATATGAAAATAACTTTGGAAGTCTAAGCAACGTACTGACCTACATATGCCTTAGATATTCATACATGTACTTTCAAACAATTCAATTTATCCACAAACTATTTAAGGGCACAGAAGGGAGGAGGTGAAGACACTTTGGGAAATGTATTATGGGCCCTCTTCTTGTGTATCTATTCAAAAGGCTTTTGTTTATTCATTTCTAGGGAAAAAAGATCTTATTAAAAAACAAACAGTGGGAGATATGCTGTTTCCAGGCTTAATTATAATGATTTTTCCGAATAATGTATATACACAGGGAATTTCAAGTAGCAGTCTTTTAAACAATTTCACTCTTTTCTTTCCAGGGGTAAAGCCACCTTAGCACTTTTAGAAGGATCTTTGAGCAGCAGGAATGAAAGCTGGAGATGGAAGTACTTATGTAGTAAAGTTTTGCTTAAAAGATCAGGTCCTATCAAGCAAGAAACAGATGGAACTGAGGAGTTTAGAAACTACCACATCTAAATACTCCATCAAAAACTGCCTTTTGAGCCTCACATCTCTTTTGCGGCAGATCTGCCCTTGAAATGTTGACAGAAGTTACTCACTGGAGGAGTAGAAAGCCCTGCAGAATAAGGACTAAATGAACAAACTGCATAAACCAGGTTGGCAGAAGTGCTCCTTATAGTTGAATGCTTTTGTGTCCAATTAAAAGCAAATGCGTGCTTTTTCTTCAGTGGAAAATTAATTGGGTCTCTCTTGCCCCATCATTTAGAGAAAACTAATAAGAACATACTAACTTTGAGAGCTCTACCATGCACCTCCTTCTCTCTCTGAAGACAAGCCTTTTTCTATATTCAAAGACCCATTTGTGTAAAACTTTAAACTCTCATCACAAAACAAAATGATTTGCCTTTGTGAGGACAGTATGAGATAGGCATCACTGACTACAACTAACAGAACCATCTAGGAGCACACATCTTACAAGAAACACACACTGACAACAGCTTCCAGACACAACAGGAGGAATCCAGCAGCAGAAACAGGCTCTCAGCTGAGGCAAGGTGTTGAAATTAAAACATTCCTAGGAAACAGTGACAATAAAACTGAGTCTGACCTGGGATTCCTAAGAGAAAATGCTATTATAATGGGCCCCTCTCCACTCTGGCCTCTGGCTTTGGTGGCAGGGAACACACACACACACACAGATGTAGAATTAATTTCCACAATCTTCAAAAAACATTTTCATAACCGTAGCAAGTTTAAAGCCTCAAGCAAGACTCAGCAGGAGACACTGGTCTGCTGTGTACATGCACTGAACAATTTAATCCCACTACGCATAGGACCCCTTACTTGGAGAAACTAGTTTGGCAGTTGAACCCCATAGCAAAAAGGTAAAAGGGGGAAAGACACGTTCATTATCTCTGTGGCAAACAGCATGCATCCTGAGGCATAAGAACACAGAAATCCCACTTACTAATGCAAAATTTACTAACCATAATTAACTCCTCCTAATTCACAAACAGCTCTTCAGACAACCAAAGGAGGCTTCAAAGGTTTAATCTACACACTGCACTTTACAACAGTAAATTCAGATCAAACAGAAGTAAAAGATCCTGTGATAACTCTTCTCTTCTTGTACTTGTAAGAAAAAGACAGGTTTTCACCAAGCTCTCTTCCATCAAATTTGATTTTACTCTTTCTTTCAGTGCCTAATTCTCGTCTACATTAATTCTATGTAAAGGAAAAAGGAAGCATACATTTAAATAAATTTTCCAGATTTGCAGACAGAAGACAAATGTGTCACTCACTGAGGAAAATTAAAGCTTTCCAGAGTGAATACCTTGCACTGATTTTTTTAGCTCAGTTTCATTTTATTAGTCTCCAAGCTTACAAAATAACAGGAATGAAAAGAAAATTATGTATAATATATTTAAATAAACATGCATATTTATTTCCACATGGCCTACTCATCTGGCTAGGAAGGTATAATAAATACCTCAAGGACTATTGGTGAGGCAGATGCATCACACACAGTCTAGGAAGTTAGATTAAAACCTTGTCACATACAAGAAACTATTTGCAAAGTCTCTGTGTGTCTTAAAACCTTTTCAAGAGGGATAAATCAAAAAGAAAAGTTTCACAAGCCACCAAATAAGCTCAGACAAAAGAAAATGAATTTTTAACTTCTCTAGCCCTTAATCAATGAAAACACTAACTTTTTCCCATTTGCATTCATGGTTTTAAAAAAATGGATTTATGCTTTAAGATAAGGCAAAAGAAAAAAGCTATTTTGTGTTGGGCACTTCTCTCCCCAGTTATAAAGTACAGTATTTTTGGCAGCCTAGAAAAAGAGTACCTATGGATGAGGTAACATTTTGAGAATATGTAACAAATTCATTCACTGACAGACTATCGACCAAGAGTGTATGAAAGACTAACAAAGCCGTCTGTTACTACCGCTAGAAACCAGATTTTACCACAAGTCTCTGGGAAAGCATTATGCAGTAAGCACATACAGCATTCTGGTTGTGTTTTCACAGCCAGCAGCTGTATCCACTGAGCAGAGATCACGTTCAGCAACCGCTCCAGAGAAGCACTATCCAAGTGATGGACCGCTACAGCTCAGCCCCTCTGCTTCTCTACACGGGCTGCAAATTAGTTACACCTAATCCCACACACATTGCTGACTGTAGTAGGGTAGGACAGCACTTGGGCCCCCAGGCATCCACAGAGTTTGCATCTACTATTTGACAGACACTGCCAAGCAGGCAGCATTGGGCCAGTGCAGCTCCAGCCCCGTCTTAACTCAGACATTCCTGGGCAGCAGTCCCCTGTAACAGGCACCTTTTCCAAACAGGACCTCTTCCTCATGCAGTAAATACAGTACATCTCCTCTAGAAAGACAGTAAGATTGCTTACTGAAGGAAGCTGTTGTCTGCAGCATGCACACTGCACTGACTGCATAATCACATATGGCAATGAATTTGCAAAAGAAGGAGGAAAAGTCTAATTGATAAGGATGAGTGTTCTGGATATTCAAATCCTGCCCACTGAATTTTTGCAGGTGAAAAGAAATAACATAAATGCTTAGAAATGTTTGCTAATCTTTTTAGTTCATTTTTTCCAAGTCTACTGGCAACCAAGATGGAGCTATTTTAGCATAGCTATAAATAGAAGCTCGAGCAGTCCCTACCCTTATCAAACCTGGCTCAATCTTACAAGCCCACTATTCATGACTGTGAAGGTCACAAAAGCTGTGGGGAAGAGCGAACAACCCTTTCTCATCCTGAACACTGCAGACATACTTCTTTCAGACTGTGAAGTTTGTCTAAAAAAAGATGAAGCACGAATTTTCTGATGAACAGATGGACCTCACAGCTGCATCTTACGGAAAGAAAAGCTCTATTTAAAAATTATCTCAGCAAAGATGAAAAGGGAACAAAGCATCACAACTCCAAAACCAGCAGAATTAAAAGGTTAAGTATTATTTGAATACATATATCATGACAAACAATAAGGTATCGATAAGAGATACACTAAAATCTGGTATTGCAGAGACTATGCTACACTTCTTTTTCTTAAAGGAAAATATTTCTTAAAGAAAAACATTTCATAAAGTATAAAGGTAATTAACTTGATGCTCACTAACTAAGCTTGATGCTTTGAAGATAAGCCTATACAGGTGTCAGGTATTACCACATTTTCTGACTTTTTTTAAAGAGAGGCAGACTGATGCAAGCCTCAGGCACAGATGTGATTAACAGAGGAAGCATACGCATGCACACACACACACAAGTATGCAGAACATAGAAGGAATTTAGTGCAAAATCTTCTTCCTTTTTACCTATGGATGTTAAGAAAGTATATGTTGATGCCACACATAGACTACTGTACTTTAAATGAATACTAGGACATGCCCCAGGAGAAAATTCAATTTTGCTGAAGACAGATTGTACTACCCTCAGTTCTTCAACTATTTTAGTAGTTCGAGTACTGGAGAATATTTTAAAACAGACTTTTAAATGAAGGCAAAACACATTTAGTGGATACGCAGCCTAAGATTCTACTTTGTACTCAAAGTTTTAGTACAAATTGAACAAAGTTTCAGGATGTATCCTGCACTCCACTCGACTTATACAATAGGCTCAGTTTATTGCATGACATCAATCATCCTGCCTGCTATTTTGCAAGCAGCAGCTGGATGAAGAAACTTGTATTCTCTGCAGTCACTCTGGTAATTAACGCCAGTATTTATGAAGTCCAAAATGCCAGCAAAACAGATGCAACAAAGCAACTACATCTTTTGAAGTATTTCTTTCTCTAATGTGCACCCTTCCAAATGAATCAAAGCTTTGTATCTCCATATTTCTGCCACAGGACTCAGAATTATTGATCTGTTGCAGGAAGACAGAGCCTGAAGACAGCAGAACTGAGAAAATACTAACATAAGTAAAGATCACAGTTATATACCCACAGGAACAAGTTATGCGTAACAAGCAAACAAAACCAAACAATCAAAATATCAGTTTATTGTACCACTTTTCTTGGTGGAAAAGCAGAGGCAAAGCCATGCAGAACTATCTATACAGTTTTATCCCATTAAAAAATTCAAGCCTGGGCCAACTGGAAATCAAATGATTTCTTTCTCAATTAGATCCTTTCCTCACACATGTCCAAAAAGTAGACCTGAAGGGAAAATAATGAACACCTTTCCAAAGGGAAAGCAGAATTCCACTCCAAGTGTTCCATGTTTGCAACTTGTTGCTGATCGCCAATCAACACTGTCTTTGTGCATAAAGGCGAGCTGTATTCTGTGCCCCGCTTCTGAGACCAGGCACCCCAACAGCAACTGGTTCAAGCTGGGCTATGAACATGTTTTTTCAAACATTTGCACTTTCATCTAAGAACACTAGGCAGGCACGGTCAAAGAAGAAAGCTAAAATTCACAAAGTAACATACCCTGTCATTGTAAATGTCATGGTTCAGAACATTACTTACAGAAGTATTTTATAATGTGGTTTGTGCATGTCTGCAAACAAGACAAGGTACTTTTAATAAACAAAATTAGATATTCCACTGCACAGTAAAGTAACAACACTGTGCACCTCCAGAGACCTATGATGATTTTGATTACCAGAGATGTTGCTGGTTCCACTGTCATTTGCATCTCAGGGGTCCTTGTATCCTTCTGAAAGGTCCATCTGAAAGGACCCGATCACTCAACGGACTCTCAGGAGGATACCATTAAAAACAATCCACTCTTCAGAAACTTGGGTGTTTCCTTAATCTTGGAAATCTAGGAAATCTATCTTAAACAATTCTTTTTGCTTCCTGTTCCTAAACCCATTTTTAAAAATATCATCTAGCAAACACTGCCTTGGTTCTCGTTCTTCTAACCTAAAGAGGGCAATTTTCTGCCCTACAGAGGACAACTTCTCCACTCCTATACTGACTGGGAAAGAAGCAAGCCTGGCATAACTTCCCTGCACCTCTTCCACTCTGCACCTTTTTTCAACACAGTCAGAACTACACAAAATATTTTAGATGCAAGTCTCATGAGTGCCTTGCCCAACACCCGAAATCCTCCCTTTCTACTGATACAGATAGATAATAAGATCTATTTTGTCCTTACAATTATGTCATACTGTCAGCTTAATCTACTGGTCTGTCACAAAACAGTATAAAAGATCATTTTGAACCTCCTCTTCTCCAAACCTTAAATTTGTAGCTGAACAAAGTGTCCTCTTTCTTCAGTGAAAACACTACAAGTATATTTTGTCCACTACTATTACTCTAGGTTTCAAATTGGTTTTGGGCACTTGCGTTTTGATCCTCTTTTGCTTCAGTGAAAATGCTTAGACAACAAAATCCACCAGAAACCACCCATCATCCAGATACTACTATTGCTTTAAACACAACTTCCTTCTAGCTTTAAGTGCAGGAGTCACTGAGGAATTCTAACAATAGGGAATTTTATGATGAAGAGTTTTGATATCAAGTGAAGCAAGGCTGTATTATACCACATTCTCAGACTTATTTCATAACAACAGCAGAATGCTTTTCTAAATGAAAGCATCCAAACACAGCACTTTCAGACTCTGATTGCTCCATTATGATTCAGCCACTTCAAAAACTACACCTATGCCCTTTTAACACAACACACCCATATATTAACATTTCATGCATGCCCTATTTCAGGCTTCTGTTACTGTGAAGTACTTCTTAAATTATCCTTTCCAACCCAAAACACTGGAGTATTTACATTAGATCTGTATCAATGCATGCCTAAAAATATTTCTGAGATTCTATTACAGATGCTATAAAAATATTCGAAAATCACTCAAATGTAGATGCAGAAAACAGAAACATGAGACAGCTTTTTGGAGCACAAAATAAATTAAAGCACTTTAGAAAATATTTAGACTATCTCAACATATTCTTTAATAGAGAATGAAAAATATATTTGATTATATTATATCTAGCCCATTTTTCTACAGAAGGAAGAAGACCCACCATACAGAACTTCCATAGGGAAGTTTTCAGTTAACTCAAAATCAACTTAATTTCACCCAGTTTTCCACTGCATCCCAGCCTGAATGTGAAAATTTAAGACAGGAGTGAATCTGAAAAATTTATAAATTTTAAATTAAATTATCTCTGTCCCAGAACCTCTGTTTTCAATTTTACATTATCATTTTCCAGGAGTTTCATTTGCAGTTCCTCTCTCAACTCTAACGCTCCCACTTCCACTAAACTCTCTCATGCAAGCACTCCCCATCTCTGCCCTAACAAACTTATTAGGAAGCAATAAAAGCAATTTGCTAAATTAATGATGTTATAGTTCAGGGTGACTTGCGACAGGAAAAGAGAAAAATCACTACCCTTGTCATATGACACAGTTCTTGTTTACTCTAAGAACACAGCTAAAGCTTTACCTAAAAACAAAATTTCCAAAACACACTTGGAATGTAGTGATGTAGTAGATAGAAAATGGCTTTTCCAAATCTGTTTGCAGAACAACACTGCTGACATTTCTAAATAGTGAAAAAATACCACATAAAATCTTTGTACTTTAATACATAGATGACAAAACATGATGGCTTGCTAAAGGTTTACTTGACCTGCAGGAGTGCCCAAAACACATCTCTGTGCTTCCCTAGTTAAGAGACTCTATTCTAAATTTCTGTTTCAATTTAATGCAGGTGAGATTTACATAATTGCATATTCGTTACCCTCAGCAGTCACCTGCCTTTAGTTCTTTGAAGGGTATGTTCAAGAACCCTGGAAAAGGAATAAAAAGATCACCTTGACACCTGTATTTTGAAGGGAACTAAAAAACTCCATGCAGTAAGTTACACTGCCCTTAGTCTTGTGTTTCACCTTTCAAACTACTTCCCCACATTATGCTATCAGGATTTATTTATGACTGCAAATGCTTAACGAGAAATGGGAAACCTAATTTAAATTTAATAATATCTAGGCACAATAACAGGAGGGACAAGTTTTTTCTAGTGGTCTTGGGGCAGCTTGCATTAAGAACTACATGTTTTTAAGGAAATTGCCACTTTGAATGTTCACCACCTTCACTTTAAAGTCAGTTTCCAACTTACTGCTGTAAACCCTGAATGACAGTGTTCTGTGTCGTGTAAGGTGGGCACAGGCAGTGAAACTGCAAAGGGTATCTTCTAAATGTTACATGATCCATACTGACATGTTGGAAATTTTCTACTCCATTTCCTCACAATACCAAGTTTGGTTTCATTAAGTTTTGCCTAGGAACTTCTGAATTTTTAGTCATGTACCCTGTCACCTCAACTGAAGCAAAACCAGAGAACTTTTAAGTAAAAGCTTACAGTGAATAACTTGTGACCAAATAGTTAAAATTTTTCTAATTACACAATGAATTTTAAATATTGTTCCATTCCAGTCTTTCTCTGGAAAGCCTTGGTTGCCCTTGAGCTTCACATTCTCCACCAGGAATCTCACTTCAGTTTATTTCTCTCCTCTGATAGCACCCATTATTCAAGTATATACTTCCACTCACTCACTTTACACAAATCACTCAATTACTGTTGCACAAACCAAGCACCGCACATTTTCAGTTCAAATATTTTCTTTTTTTTTTTTTTCCCCAAAAGAAGTACTGACAAATGCAAAGCCAGCTGAACTTTTCTTCTTGGACAAGAAGAAACCCAGTGAAGAATTATGTCTGTCAAGGCTTTTTATCATTTTCTGAGACAGGCAAATTGCTGTAAATCTGGAAGTAGAGATGTCTAAAACTACAACTTTTGCTTATTACATTATCTCTTTTATAACGTCTTCTCTTGTAAAAATAGGAACTTGGCTTTTTGACTGCATCTGAACCATGAGAAAGTCTATGGGGCGGGGGGGGAGGAAACTTTTAAGATAATGTTTTTCTTGACTTGCAATTGCTGTTTCTTAAAAGCAACTCATATATATCCTCATACACTCTCTTCAAACCTATTTATGCTGAAGCAATAAAAGCCACATTATCTTGGCTTTCACTAAAGTCCCTTTGTTTTGTTGTTTCCCTAGACGGCTTAGGGGTCTCAGAGAAAGGGGTGAGAGCAGAGGAGCGCAGAAGATACACAGTACAAGCAAGAACCTCTCTGGTTTTTGACAACAGAACTTCTCAGATTCACACAAGTTTTCAAGCCCGGTTACCTGGGTATCTATAGCCAGAACCACTTACTAATGCCATCAACAGAAAAGAGCTGGAGAGGACTCCTAAAATAGCCTATTAAAGTCCTCCCATGCACAATCAGAAATGGTAGGTTAGGGACCCTGATTCTCTGTCCCCAGCCTTGGAATTTCATTGTAATAATTCCACGTTTCAGCTTTTCCACAAGAAGGTTTTATGAAGTCTGGGTCCTGACCCGGAAAAGAGCAATCGTTTTGCCAACCACCTTCAGCATGGCAGTTGAGAGAACTGCCTCCTCCTCACACTGTGTGAGTTCTCAGAGCAGTCAGTTCCATTCATGCTACTTTCTGCTTATTATACTCCCCATCAGATTCCTCTTTCCCAGAAGAGTATTGGGCCTGCAAGCAATATAAAAAGAGAGCAGTGTAACCTCCTACAGATAAATTGGTTCTTTGGACACAACTAGCTTTAAGACTGTGGAATAATTTAACATGAAATTACCCTCAAGTCCCCAAGAAAACTTGAGAGGGCAATGATGTTTTTTTCCATAATGCTAAGATACCAACGCTCCCTGGGTGTTACAAGGTCAAAACCACATTAATGACATTCATAAATTCTGGCAACAAAGAAAACAAGTCCTATCTCAGCTGAGAGGTTATGCAGCACACAAGGTAGTAAGAAATAGATGGAGTAGTCAGTATCTCATGCAAATTCAGCACTGAAGTCAAATGGCCCCATTCTCCCTTAGAATTTTGAAAGGTCTGAAACAAAACACAGTCTAAAAATGCATTTTCAGAAAACATAAATTCATCTTTGTAGAAAGGAGATAAATCTGGTCAGTTATTTTCCAAATAATCAACTATATTTCTTTCATTTTCCACTACATTGTTCCTGAGGACATGCCCAAAACCCAAATGAAATCTTAATTTGGCTTCAACTTTTCAGAAACCCTATCAGTTAACATGGTCCCCAGCAGAGCTGTAAACATTCCACCTGTCATGTGGTTCAGGAACAAGTCCTACACTCAGGACAGAATATGGCTGACTGTCCGCTCAAAGAGCAGCTGATATTTTTAAGTACCCAGGCTTGCACTTCCCTAAATCAACAGAACCTGATAGCTCAGTTACATGCATCCTACAAGTCAGCTACTCGCGTGTGCTAAGCTGCAAGGTCACATGCTGGACTTTAGCTTGGATTTTGGTCTAGTGATGAGGGAAAAATAGGTTGAACAAACAGATCTAATAAAGTCTACCCATGCAGGTAGACTGCCAGAACATCTGTCCCCGGACAGATCCAGTGGCACACTAACCAAGGCACAAGCCCAGCAGCCTAGCGAGCACCCACTGGATTGCTGGTCCACCTACTATCATCAATCTGCATGTAGAGAGATGCATTAGAAACATCAGATCTTCAACCTGAAACTCCCTTTGGAATGGTCAGTTTGGACGAGCCCTTAGCAATAATAACACCATATTGCTTGGAGATTTATTTTTTTATTTTCATTAGCATAACAGCCTTTCTACAAATCAGGCTTACTGATGGCACCAAGAATTTCTCTACAGAAACTTGTTGTGGTAGAAATTAGCAATCACACTTGATCCCATAAGAAGGAATTTGTGTTCAATGACTGAAGCAGTTGAAACACGAAAGAAGCTTTCTCAATTGCAGAAACTCTGGCAGAGATTCTGTTTTTCCAAATACACTGTCAGGATTTAAATACCATATCACTTCTCAGCATAAGTTCAGACCCAGACAAGCCAACTTTCTTACAGAAGGAATCAACACTTGCCTTTTAATACCAGAGAGACTGGCTTGAATGAGCTCCTGCCAGTAGTTCAAAAAGGAAGCCAGGTGTCTGTACTGAAAAATTCTTTTCACAAATTAATTACCATCCCCCTGTTCAGAATAATGGACATCAAGGGCTATGAAGGATAAAGATACAATCAAGCATGCATCACATTGGCTCAGCACAGGATTAAATTATGGCTGAAAGGGTAGAGAATTAAATAGTCTCATGATAATTTTTTTATATACATTCTAAGTACCTGAAATTCACAACGCAATTACATAAATTTCACATGTGCTCAAAACTGATCTTCCTGTGCTCAATAAGTGAATTGTTAGCATACCAAACAAGTCGAAGCAGAGTGCACCAAAAAGCCCTGTAATTTTCTGGTCTCGTGAGCAAACCAGAGACGTCAATATAAACTGAAAAACATTTTCATCCATTCTGAACACCATACTAACAACACGATACTGTGGAACCCTTCCTCTAAAGACTTTTTACCAAAGCCTTTCAGATAAAGCACTGTCTGTCAGTTTTCCTAATTTTTTAATGAAGTCCATCACTCAGCAGACAGTTCTTGTTCCAGACAGACACCTGAGCCTAACCAGGTATCTTTTTGTGATAAAGGAACATTCACACAGTGCTGTATGTGCACACATGTCAGAGCTCTCATTTTAAACTATCAGGAAGGCTACCTTAAGCTCAAGACTTAATAAAATAAATAAATCAATGCAGTGATTCTACCAGCCTTGCTCTTCGGTTACGGGGCTTTCTAAGAACAGGTGGATACGGATTTTTCAGTATGACAGACACAGAAAAGCAATGCAAAGACTGACAAGACGAGAAGTGCACAGTGCAGCACAGCTGCAAGACTCTACCACAAATTTGAAGCATGGAAAGATCACTGCAACTGCATCCGAGATATTCTTGCTTTTCCCAAACATTTTTATTTGAATCTACAACACTCACAGCAAAGCAAAGCCAGTAAACCCAGTGTCCTGTGACTTCTGAGGAAGGGAAATAGACGCCACAAAAGACACATACCACCACAAGAGCATCCCAAACAAACTTACAGACACATCACTTCTGACACTTTGTAAAAGATGCCTCTAGAAAAGCTGACTTTAATCCTTTGAAGGTTTTTCGGATCATATTTTGGAAGGGGTGGAAAATATATTTTAATCAGTTTAAACACTACTGAAATAGAGAAATTCAAGATCATCTTAGTGTCAGATTATCTCTCAAGGGTTTTTTCGCAGTGATCTTTTCCAGTGTATACCAGCCATCCTAACACATGCATATGCATACACCCCAACATTAGTGCTTAAAACATTTAGCCAAAATTTAAACCCTACCATACACAGAAGAGTTGATCATCTCTCCAACACAGAAACAAATAAAACTTAAATTTTGTTGGAGACCCAAAATCCCAAACATTGTTTAATAGTGAATTATTTGAAAATGCATTGAATAAAAGGGAAAAAATTGGTAGAAAGTAGGCAACACATTATGATGACGTTAGAAAAACTAGATACAACAAAAAGAGTGGATCAGAAGGAAGAAGAAAAAATGTGAAATGTCATGTTCCAGCTGATGGCCCAGGAAACCACACCTGGTCTGTCATTTTTGTACACAGTCTAGCACTAAACCATGGTGCTTACACCATGCTGGATGGGGTGTTTAAATGGGACTGTCACCTGCTCCTCCTGTCTTCATGTACACTGCCTGACACTTCTACCTGGAAGATGGCATTACACTTCTTCCTTGATGAGAAAGAAAGGGGGGTTCCCAAAGCTGAGTAGGTTCAACTTGCCACTCCTTGTGCTCCTCTTTCAGCCTGCTGCCTTTAAAACAGTTGGGTTAGGCAGTATTAGAGAGAAGTGGAATTTGCTAAAATATTATTGTAAAGCATTTAATTGTATGTTTGCCCGCAAGCAAGTAAGTAGTCCCTGTGACTTCAAAGTTAATGCATATGTTAAAGTTGGTTTAGGGAATTATGCCAGGAAAAAAAAAGCAAAAAGGAAGTGACCCACTTGAATGAAAGACTCATTGGGAGGTTTATATGTTCAGATCCCCTCAAAATAGGCTGACAAGAAGTATTTGCATATATTTCCCTAAGTACAAACTGAGAAATGTCACACAGTATAACTCTTGATTAACCCTTTGGTTCATATATACTCAAGACATTTTCCACTCTCCTTCCATTCACTGTATATTTCTGTTCACTCAAGAAAGTACTCCTAATGTTTTCTAAGTATACAGAAATGCTTACGAAACAGCAGAAAATCAAAATGGCAGCTTAGCTGCAGAAAAAGCATGACCAGTTTGATTAAAAAAAACCTGTGCTGTAGACATTTAGAGATTTTTCTAACAGTTTAAATTCTATTTTAAAGTAAGATGGCCAGGATCTAGAATCCTCATGACTCCTCACTTCTTTTGCCTCCCTTATCTTTTTAACTCAGCCAAAAGCTGCCAATGAACTCTAAAAACTACGTAACAGAAGCCTTAGCAGGATTCTAATTTTGATCACAGATAACCAAGTATAGCAATTCTAGACAATATTAGCTGAGACTTATGATGCATTCAAACATCTTCAGATGTGCAAGAGTATTTTTGGGCATCACTTGAAAAGACAATATTCAGTGTACAGCTGGTAAATTTTACTTCTCTTTTTTCTCCTATTTCTATGTAAGAAGTATATGCGCGCTGCACTGTATAAATTTTTTTTTTCCAAAGGATCTATTTCTTCAGCAAGAGAAAATACAAGCCTGTTCAAGTCTCACTTATTATACCTAGTTTTGAGAACAGAAGTTAGCTATACCATTGTCATTTCTCTGAGCAATTAGAGGAAAATCTTCACTCCTAGTGCAACTTGGGATAAGACAAGTCAGTCAGTTTTTTTCTGAACGCCACTGTTATATTATTCCTAAACTAAATTAAAAAAACAAAACCAAAAACAAACCCCACATAATTATTTGTTTGTTTTACCTACCACTATCAAAATCTCTTCTCAGAAGAAGAAAGAGCACCTCCAAAAGCTTAGATCAAGTTCTTGGTAATGGAACTGCTCTTAGTTGTACACACTTCCCAACTCATGTTAAGCCTGAGAGCTTTGCATCTCCACTTTGCATTCCATTAGGCCAAATTCGGGGTTTGCCAGTGATTACATTTCTTCTTAAAAGGTAATAGGAAAGTCACCCTGAAAAAGTATTTCTTAAAACTTTTTTAGAAAAAATACAACTGTATTGGGGCAGTGCTTCTTTATTGCCTCCTCAACTGACTGATGAAGGGATCAAACATGAGAACCTTCACTTCAGCAACAAGTGAAAAGATGACATACTGAAAAAATAAATCTTTACATCTCTCTGAATCCTTGATACCACATAGTAGAAACTATCTCTATAGCACTACGCTGTTATTCTGCTTGGATTCTAAGACCTCACATTAAGCTGATTTCACTTAACAAAATACATCTCCTGTTCACAGTTAACACAAAGAGATCTAGAACTCCTGACTCCATCCTTCTTACTGGCATCAGAGGACTGAATCTAGAAGCTTAAAAGGTCTTTGCTTATTACTGTAAACTTGGAAGTGTTTTCCAAGTAACGCTGAATGTAACAAACTGCTAGCTACCTGTAGAATGACTGAAGTAAGTGAAAGATGATGCAGTTGCTACAGTTTGTTCCCAATTCGGAGTACAGATGTGGACAATGTGAGGAGAGACTTTAGGGAAAATGTTTTTAAATTACAGCAATCTGAAACAGTGATCTGTTTCCATATTATCTATGCATTTTCACAGATCAGTTGAAGATGCTGCCAGGTACAGGATACCATACTGTCAGTCTAACTTGAAAGAGCACTTTCACTGTTAATCCAGAAGTCTTCCCTTTAGCTTATCAGCACAGACATATAAGTTATCACCTGTTATCAGTACAGATATGTAAGTTCAAAGGGCTCAGTGACCAACTAACCCAAAATTCAAACTACTAAAATGTTATTCCTTTAGTCCCATCACACACTCAGTATCATTCTGTGTTCATTAAAACACCACACTGAAAGCAGAAGAACCTCTAAATCCACACCGGGATCTTGGCCAAAGCTAGGTCCAACCTTACACAGGGCACCAGCAGCAGTCAGATTTCTGGAGAGCAGGTAAATATGTAAAGGCATAGAGGCACCAGCGTTTGGAGGCTAAACATCTATTTCTGCTGTTCCACCTGGACACGTCATTAGGCAGAATGGAGCAATAGCCAACCATAGAACAATCTGTGGGCATCCTGGTCAGTCTGACAAGCTTCCTAAACTAATATATGGGTAATCATTAATCTGCTGTAAACTTGCCACCAGCTCTGTTACCAAAACAAGAACTAGTACTGGCTCAATCTTCACTGTAGGCTACAATGATACACGTATCACATCTCAGTTATCAAGCACTTCAGTGAAAACCCATGTCAATTATTTAAAGAAACTAAACAGTAATCCAATCCAAGGATAAAAGTTTCTCATGTTTAATCAAACAGATTTCCAGTGCTCAGTAGCAATTTATGTATGAATACTAGTCCATTAGAAAGTTGAGACTAGTTTTGAAATGGAAACATCTTGAACAGCATAAGCAATCCACAAACCTAATTTGGTTCAAAAAATCTTCAAGTTAAATATTAGCTGGATTCTGGGAGATTACCTGGGGAAAAAGTTAGGTATACTTACTTTGCTTTTATTCTTTCCTAGACAGCTCACAGATGCTGGGCTTCCTGTTTAGAGACAATTGCTGTTTTTATATACACACATGCATCTTAACACATATATATAAATCACCATGTTTTATTAAAAATTTCCTCTTTTTATTTATGTATACATATATGTATACAGTTGCATGCACACGTACAAACAAAATAAAACAAACATATTTTTTAAACCGCATTTAAAGGGCTGAACTGCCACTTACAACCAATTACTGCTAACAACCCTGTTCAGCTCAAATGGGTACTACCTTAACCCAGAGCAAGATCACATCAAACAGGAGAAAGGTTCTGATGCAAGGTCTTTCTTCAGTGCAATATTAGGGAAATGGAATCTTTTTCTTACAGGTAGCCAAACCCACAGCTGCTAACCTGTGCCTGGTATTGTAGTTCATCCTCTTGCACTTACACTGGCTCCCTAATGACTTGCAGAAAAGCAGAGAAAGTGTGGCAAGTGTACTATCCATTGTTTAAAAAGGGATGGACTTTCTGGAGACCTTCAAGTCTTACACCTTTAGCATTATCAGTCATTCAGCTGTCTTAGTTTTCAATCCCCTCTGCAAAGCCATCAGATCTTTTTGGAAACTGTTAATGTGCAGGCCCAGGGCAATTACATAAGAAGTTATTTTAGTCGTGAGCAACGCATTAAATTTTGGATTCTGACACTGTTGCAGATTAGCACAATGAAATTCTTCACCAGTTTTTGGATAATGATGTCTAGGCACTCAGGGACCATTTTATGCTTCTTTATCCCTATCTGGAAGCTGAATTTCAGGCTATCCAGACATTAATTTTCTGGCTCCAGCTCCTTCTCATCAAGAGACATCCATGGCTTCTGCTGTCTTGATAATCTGCTCAGAGATAATGTTAACAGGAGCGCCTGACAGACTCTGAATGGTTTCAGAAGTTGCACTGCATGCTGGAACAGAGTTAGATGGACCTTCAGTCTGACCCAATGAGAGGCCTTATTATTTGAAAACCTACTGTATTAAAGAGCACTAAAATACTGTCAGGTTTGCAATGGACTCAGGTGTTATGTAGCTAGGCTGCAGGACAACTCTTGCATTAGTACCTAACACGTCTGCACTTTGATACCAGATGCCAACTGCAGAACTAAAATGAACTGCCTCTGCAGATATCCTGGCTAGTCCTGTATTCAACACAACCAGAAAGTCATGTCCTGAGACCTCATAACACCAAAGATTTCCTTCTATTTCAAAACAGCACTATATCATCAAACAATGAGGTCCACTTACAAATTCATCTCTGCAGATTTCTCTCATTTAGTGCTTAAGAGTACTGCTACTTTTTTAAAGTAAGCAAAATCCAAATAGAAACAGGTCATTTTTATAAAAGCATTTGCATTTTGGAATTAGTACCCCACAGTGGTTCACAGTCATCTATCCAGAGATTTGCACTTCCTGCTGAAGTTCATGAAAAAAAAGGGAAAAACACTTTCTTGACTGACTGACTCTGCTTTTCTGTTTTTTTCAGACAGACTGGCTTTCTGTCCCAAGATTTTGTAACAGAGGTAAAAGTAGTAACTCGTTTTATTCATGCAGCTTACTGCCAAACTACTTGAAAGGTTTGCAAACGTAGAACTTTGGAAATACAGATTTAACAAAAACATTGCTCTAGCTACACTTGTTTAAATGTCACAGCTGAAAGATGAGTGTGCTTACTCTCTGCTTATTAAGTAAATATTTCCAGCATTTTCAAATTAAGAAACTCTAAAACTGAGACTAAATGAATACAACATAAGCTGTATGAAGCTGAAAAGTAGAATAGATGAAGGAAATAAAGTTACAGGTAAAAAAAAGTTTGAAATGCAAGTACTCTTAGCTGTCCCACTCTAGTAGTAAGGAAGAATAGCAAGCATTAAAAGTTATCTGAATTTTGAAGTAATTACAGAAAAATAAAATTCAATGTATTAACTCACCCTGGAGGAAAAACCAGAGTAATCTAATTCAAACTAGTCTATAGCTGTCCAGAGAGATTACCTTCTGGAAGTACAGTAATTATATTTGTAAAGTAAAATCACTTATGCCTGGGCTAGGGAGGCCCAAGGGATTTTCTTTTTTTTATTATTATTTGAAATGTGTAAAACCCTCCTAGTGACATACATCCGGAGAAGAGACCTTTGCGTACCAAAGGACACATTCTGTATAACGGCCCTTCTTGGTGGTGGCAAACAGATACACGTCACTGGTAAGACTGTATCACACCAGATGTCAAGGATGAACAAACACACAGTTGCACTTTTCCATACAGTGCCCATACATTCTAAGCTAAGTAGCAGACTGCTCTGGAACTTCTTATAAAAGTACTTCTTGCCAAATTAGTAATTATACTAATTTTTATAACTCTAAAGAAAGAATTCCTATGGGTTTCACTGAAAGTTTCTCTATGTAGGTTTTTGCCAGTACCTTACAAATAAGGTTACTTTAAAAAGAAAACCAAACACTCTATTCTTATGAGCTCAAACATAATTAATGAAGTGTTTTATATCAACAACTCCAGTTAATAGCAAGACCTAAGAGGACCATTCTGACTGTCTCACTGTGACATAAAACTGTTTCAAAATAGTTTGGTGGCTTTATGGAGGAACAAGGTGTGGTCAAACAAGGCCTAATCTTATGTCCTGTCTAAAAAAACCACCCCTACTAGAAGCCAGAAACTCAAGTTTTGAACAGTTAAAAAGAAACAAAGTAAAACAATACTAGAAACTTGAAATCATCTATGAAACATCTATGAAACCTTGGAAATCTCAAATTACTTATGACAATACACCTTGAGACCTTCCACTTTATTAGGAGTCCCGCTGCTGAATAGTCCGCCCTTCTCTTTTCCATTTCCTACTCATTAGTACCCATGAAGTTCTTCCTTCAGAAGGTCCCTGCTGTGTTCCTGAACAGCATGGAATCTGACCTAAGACTGAGAACTGTATGGTAAACTTGGTAAGAACTACACATTTCATTCTGCTGCTGTCTAGTTAGTCCGTGCTGTTTGCAGAGCTATTTGCCAAGATGCGATAGTTAAATGTGCACGCTTCAATTCATAGCTAATAAATTCCATTCAGCAGTAAACTTGCATGCGTCCAGGTGACAGCACAAACAGTCCCAGCAAAGAGACTGCACCAAGCTCCTCAACTAATAGATTACTGGATAGGAGAGTCACTTCTTGATCCAACTACCAGAGCAAACCTTCTAACTGCATAACATTTTGGCTACAGCAGATTTTTTTTTAATGTATTTATCTACAAATTTGTTAAGAGGCCCCGGCTTATTTATCAGTGTAATCAGTTAATCAAGCAGGCACCCGCACAACCGGAGCTGGCTTCTGTCACCCACCCAGAGCGGTGGCTCCGGCAGCCCCGGGCGCGCCCCGGTGTGGCCACTGGAGGGCGCGCTCGAGCCACCTTTCGGAGCAGACCCGGCGCGTTCGGGCTCCACACTTGGAAATCACTAAATAAAAAACACCTCTCTGCATCTTTTAACAACATCCAAATCCTCTTACCCTTCTCACCAGTGTACACACCCTGTTACTCTCCCATCCCAACAGCAAGATTTCTAACAGCGCCTGGATCTCTAAGATCTACCTCTTGGGAGATAAGTGGGGCAATGGTGGTGGAGGTGCAGAGAGACGGATGGACAGATTTTTTCCTATTGAATTACATGTTAAACTCAAGGGACAATTCGACTCCCAGCTCTTCAATGCTCTCCTACCCCTTTCCTACTGTTTCTCTTACTGCATTTAAGGCTTGTCCTCAAAACTGCCCAAACATTTTTCCCTTCTACCAATGGGAACACAAAGCAGATGTGATCCCCCCAGGCAGCAGCAGAACGATGAGGATTCACAACCATCAGTCCGAGCAACTCAAGCACAGTCATTACCTCTGCATGACCAGCTAATTTTACAGAAGTGCTGTTTAAAACCCAGCAATACAGGTTACCAGTTTATCTTGCTTCCCAAAGCACAGAGACTCAAAGTTAGTGCATCCATTTGAACCCCCTTGAGCCAAGACACCTGTAAGAGCTACCGATGGACAACTCGTCTCACACAACAGGCTCATGCCAAGGCTAAATTTTATCCATGCAGCAAGTGGGCCACCGCACAAAAAGCTACGAAAGAACGAAACAAAAATCACAGAGCAGGCCTCAGTACCACCAGAGTTTCACTTCATAAATAAGCCTCGCTTGAACACTGCTTTAAATACCACACACAGCAGTGTACACATAGTTTGCCCTCTGAGGGAAGATCACATATGACAAATGCCAGCAATGTCAAGCACTACACTTGTGGAAGTTCTTTAAATACTGCAAAAATTAAATCTACATAGAGGAGTTTCACTGGTCAGAAGTGACCAAATCAAGCCCTGCTCATCCCATTTTGCTGTTGCGTACCCAATTTAGTGTAAGCGGCAAAGCTGTACCAGTAGATCTGGGAAGCGCAACTGTCTGCCTGATTTGAATTCAGATGACTGCCTTACCATCACACACTCCATGAACATTAAGTTTCACTTACTGACTTCTCCCTGCCCTCATGCTCTTTACCAAAGAATGCGTAAACTGAACTTTAAATTGTTAATTACACCTCCTTCTAGTGACCCGAAAAATGCATGTGAAGCTGTAAACAGCAGTATGACTACGGCAAACTTAGTATTGTTCAAGCAATTTCTGTCCAGCACCACTGTGCTTTGCTACAGCACAACAGCTCACAATACAGTAAGCCAGAAGAGCTTGGAAAGGAGAAATAAAACTTTTCACTCACTTCATTCACTAGCCTACGGTTTGCCTTCCCAGTTTCAGAACTTCTGCTGCATAAGCAGTTTCATCTTGCCAAAAAGCCTCCTGTAAACTTCAACAGAGGATCAGGAAAGGCATGGGGTGGAATTTTAATAAGATACGTAAAGGCTGACTTACCAACTGGCTCACTGACTTGTTAAAAAAAATAAATCAGTCACAGAAAAAGTTGCTGACATGTTTTACATACAAAACCTCTCACATGATACCTGTGTGCAGACCTCTGAACAACTAATGAATGAACATAGCATCAAATTTTTTTTTTTAAATTATCAAGGAATAGAATAACACAGTCAGAATGGCTGATATATTTTTCTTTTATTCCCCTGCTGATTTACTTGAGTTCTCCCTACACTGTGCTACTAGTCTTACAAAAAAACTTTACCCACTCATTTTACCCTCAGTCTTATTTACCCTCAATATACTTTTCCCCATCCTGTGTTTAAATATTTAAAAAGGTATCACTTCAACTTTTCATTCATGCACATATGACCACTGGATGGAGATCAGGCTTTAACTAGAAAATTAAAACCAAACTATTGGAGTAGACACTCTACAGAAACAGTATTTGAATGCCAACACTATTTCAGTAAGAGAACATCAAGTGAACCATCTTAAAATAAAAATTTAAACTTTTTCTTACGTTCTATTTTCATTGTTTCAGCAGTCTTGACAAAACGTTTGCAATAAAAAAGTAAAAGCTTAAGCTTACTTGAAATCAACAGTTGTGTCTCCACCTACTGGAAAAATTAATTTAACTGAAACAGTAATTTGAACCTTTGGGATTTGGGTAAGTAAAAGAGCAATGATTTTTGCGTAAGCTACGAAGAATTGTGTGTGACATGTGTCGTCACATGTCATGTCCCAAACACAAGTTTGCAGAAACCACTGCCATTCCCTGCAGTCCACACGGATTCCACGAAGTCCCTGCTCTCAAACAGTTGCCTGTCAGAATGCAAAACTAACCTAACCAGTACTTTTAAAAAAACATACATATGCGTAAGTAATTTCTTAAATAACATTTTTTGCTAGTACACCTGAAATGTCATCGTATTTCAGTATCTTGCTGATTTCCACTATCCCTTCATGAGCCCTGTACACTCACATTAGAACAAGTTCTCTGAATAACTGATGTGTAAAACCCACAGAATGGTTGCTAATATGAAGCATTCTCAGTATGTAACACCTTTTTTCTTTTAAGCCAGAGACCTTGAAAATAATTAAACATGATGGTAAAAGTAGAGAACCTCCCACTTTTAAATTTTTATTATTTAACACGTTATGAAATGGCTACAGCTTTAAAAGATTCTAATTAACCCAGAACAAGAATGTAAATGTTTTGATATGGAAAAACACCTCTCCTAACCTCTCCTCTTTCTCTTTTTTTATCTCCATTATTCTTGTAAGAATGACATCAGCCATAACTACACAATTCAGTCTTGCTTTATTCTGAAAAAAAGCAATTTTAAGCCACAGCATAGCACATTACCATCGCCATGCTTTTTCGTACTACAGTTTTGCTGTAGTATAACCTGAGATCCAAATGCAAATGGTTATAATGACCATGGGATCAGATAAGTCCTCTAACAGCATTTGTGACCAGCACACCTGTATTTCAGCCTGTCCCTCGTATGTCAGCCTGAGTTAAATCTTTTCCAGGACCTTTTATGAGCTTCTTCTCTTGTGGTGAACAGTAAAACCACTTTCCCTCTAACAGACTCACTCTTAACCCTGCCATCATATTCTACTTCGTACTTCCACACAAGTAAGTCCAATAGTGTCTGCACCCCTCCAGCTGCAGGATGCTTCCAAAAAGTCAAGTTTTCACCACAGGAGCCACGTCAACCCATTCCAGTTTTTATCCATTTTTACCTCAAACACAGAACATAACAGGGCATTTTATTCAAACCTGTGAGTTCTTTACCTTTCAAATCTTGAAACAGTATAATTCATTTCACCTCTGTATGGAGAGTGCAACACCTAAATTACCACCACAAACACTACCACAATCCTAAGTGCATACCTGTCTCCTAAGCAAAAAGAACATCCTCCCACTGATCTCGAGATCAGTGTCCTGCACAGAGCATCAAAGGGCAGTAACGAGCCTGGGACACTCACACCAAATGAGAACTTTAAATCACCTATAACTGCAGCAGAAAGCATCGGTTTAGAGCAGGACACTGAACTTTTATAAAATTGCATCCAAACTGTAAGTAATTTCTACAAACAAACGCATTTAGAATTCAGGGACTGAGATACTGTACAAAGACACTCACACTAAAGAGTCTCTCCTTGTCATTGTGGTACTATAAAATTTTCTCCAGATCACTGACCTTTTTTTCTGCATGTAGAAATACCCAACACAAGGACCTAATATCAAGCTGGAGCCTGATGCTGGCCAAAGACAGCGCTTGAGAATAATGTCCTGATCACGTCCTTAACAGCTCAAAATTAAGCCAAATTATTTTGTAGATTACTTGGTTTTCCTGCTTTTACCACAGTTAAAACTCAAATAAAAACGCCGAAATTAGTAAATCATATTGCCGAGATTTCTGTTCCTTTCAACCTCCCTGAGGTTTGCATGCACAAGAATTCAGAACAAGAAAAAAAAAGACAGGATTAAAATTTTATGCTTTCAATAAGAAAGGTCCTAAAAGTCAGGGTTCCTGCAGACATTCATCCTTTCTATTAGCCTTCACTAAGACTCTTTCAATTAGCCGGGCATGTTTTCATGACTTCCTTTCTTATTTTTCCTTAATTAAAAAACAAACAAACAAAAAACCACCGCAAAACAAAACAACAAACCCATGATTTAAGTTAATAGCTTCCATTATTTTTTTTAAAGAAAAAAAAAAGGCACAAGAGGTAGTTCAATAAAGGTCAAATTGCACTTACATTGCAACAGTTTTTCAATCATTTTAGAGAGTTTCAGTATGCAGTTAGCCCACTAATACAGCGGCAGAACAGACACCATTCCACTGAGCTAGTACAGCATATTTGTCAATAATTTCCATATTAATTAGTTCTTGACTAGACAGGCTGAAAGAGCAGTGATCCATAGGATCTAAAACAAATGCAAGGATTCAGAATTCAAAGAAGCTGAATATACACACTTTTGGTTAGATGTCAAAGGTTCCATTAAAAAAGAAATAAAATAAAATAAAATAAAATAAATAAAAAACCTCCAAAACCTCAAGAATAAACCAAAAACCTAACAATGCTAGAGACCATACCTCAGTACTGCAGATTTTTCACAGCAACCTGGAACTCAGGTACTCTACATAGTGCAACACTTTGAGAACAAATTAAGGAGAACAAGATCATCAATTCCAAACATTTCAAGGGAGGGAACAGGAAATGAAAGATTTCTCTGAAGGGTCCTTTAAAAATCACATTTAAAGGAGCTCAAACTAGACTCCAATTATCAGCACTTTATGTAAATGACAATTCTGTCTATGTCCTTTCGAAGAAGAATTTTTTGGCAGATGTTGTATGGTCCAGCCACATGCAAAGTGTTAAAAGCCAACCACCTCAGCAGAAAAAAAAGGGTAATATTATGATGCTGGTGTCAAACCAACCAGTTTAACAGACACTATCTGTTCAGAAGCAGCATGCTAAGATTTCAAAGCCTCCTCTAGTCCAACATCTATTTATAGCTGCCCAGCCTCTCTACAATTTCTCGCAGCCTCTCCTCTCAAAGCCAAGCGGGAGAAGTTTAATGGATATAATGCTGGGCCTTGTGCCGCAGGATGGCCAGAAGATCTGCAACTCTCCTTCGGCGAACCTATGTGCATGAAGACCAGAGGTTGTGAGATGAGGTTGATCTAACCTACACAGCAGCCAAATACATGGCACAAACCTTCCCTCTCCGCTTTAGGAACACATTTTTTCTTTGCCAGCATGTTGACAGTAATGAACCACACCAGCATCAGAGCCTCTGCGAAACATACCTGCCTTCTTCCTCCACACCACCGAGCAACACCCCAAGTCAGCTGCCTTGCAAGCCAAGACAGAAGCTGTCCAAGTCAGCTTTGACCCCCGGACAGCAGCAATGTCAACCAAGCACCCTCCCAATTATAATGCTACTCCTGTACGTTGCACCTTCCTCAAGGAAACTCGAAGGCTTGTTGGCTTTTTTTCCGTGCAGTCTCTACCACTCAGCCACGCGTGTCTTTCTAAAGCACTGATCTAGACCAGCTCTCCTTCACCTCCATCAGATGTAACATCGCGGAAAGGGTGCAGATATTTTCCTGCATACGGAGCACAACGCCACAGGCTGAACTCCGCTACGAGCTCCGCACATCCATCCCTGGTGCCTCCTCTCCTACCACTTGCCTGTAGTACTCGTACGGAGACCGAGGAGATGACAGCACTGCTGGAAACTCCTGCCCACCCGATCACAGCCACATTTTCGTCCCTTTCCCCAGTCAGAGGCAGACGGAAGGGGAGGGTTGACTTCCTCGGGAGGAAAATAGGCAGGGAAAGGCCGGGGCAGAGATCAAGAGAGGAAGAATCACCCCAAAGGGAAAGGAGATAATCCCCGAGAGGCGAGGTTGCGGAGGAGCCTAAGCAGGGAGTGAGGGACAGGGACAGCGAACCGGGGGGATAATCCTGCAGAGAAGGGGGGAGATAATCCCCTCGGAGGGAGGAAGGCGGAGGATCCCGGAGAGGGAGGGGCGGGAAACCTGATAATCTCCAGGAGGAGAGAAAATACCGGGAAAGGGGGTGGGGGAAAGGGGGTGGGCGGGTGGATAATCCGGAGCGGCAGATGAAGCGCGAGTCTCCCGGGGACGCATCCGGAGGCGGGAGGAGGAGGGTTAATCCTCGTTCTGGGGGCAAAAATCCCTCTTCCCGGACTCTGGCGCTGCCATGTTCGCTCCCCTGCAGGCCCGCCCGGCCCCGCTACCTGCGGGCGGCTCTTCCCCCCTCACGCCACACGAACACGGGGCGCCTCCGCTCCTGCCGGCGGGGCGAGCGGCTCGATCGGGATGGCTGCGGGACCCCGCCTCCCACCACCATTTCCCCGCCGGCTCCGAGGGAGGGGAGAAGCGGGTGGACCAGCCCTCCCTTCCCCCCCGCGCACACGCGACCTCCCCGCCGGCACGGGGGGACTCACCGGCCGGCACCGACTCCCGCCGCTCCTCGTCCCCTCCTCCCTCAGCGGGCGCCGCTCGGCCCCATGGATTATCCCTGTCGCGCGGGTCTCCCGGAGGGACGGCGCGAGCCGGAGGTGCCTCCGCCGCCGCTCTGCGCCCGCCTCGGCGCGCGCCGCCGGCGTGGCTGTGGCACGCGCTCCCGCCGCCGCTCCTCCTCCCCCGCCCACCGCCGGGGAGCGCGCGCGGCCTCCGCGGCGGTGGCGCGCGAACGCCTCCCGTCTGTCCCCCCCCGCCCCCGTCCCCGCCGCTCCCGCCGCTCCAGCCGCTCCAGCCGCCTCCCGGAGAGAGCCCGCCGCCCTCTAACCGCCCCCCTCCGCGCCCCCCCCCCCGCGTGTGTGTGTGTGTGCGGGAGCGAGGGGGGCTGGGGGCGGGAGGGGTCGGCGCGTGTCACTGTGCGTGAGAGCGCGCGCGCGCGCGCGGCAGTCCGTGAGCGCGCCGGGGGCTGAGGGCGAGAGGGGTCAGCGCGTGTGAGCGCGCGAGCGTGTGACTGCGCGTGCCGCCGGGCGCGCCTGCGGGGCCGCACCTGTGGGCGTGCCGGGCGGGGCGCGGGGCGAGGGGACACACGCGTGTCCGTGTAAAGGCACACGCGAGCGAGGGCCGCCGGGTTTGTTGACGGGCAGCGCTGGCCACGGACGGAGCGAGCGTGTGCGGGCGTGTCCGTGTCCCCACGCCGCGGAGCGCAGTCGCTCCCGGACCGGGCGCGGGCTTTGCCCGGGATGGTTCGGACTTCCCTCGGTCCGAGTCCGGAGGGGACGCGCTGGCGTGACACGTGGCGCTGCCTGATCAGTCACCGAGTGCGAGAAACACTGGCAGAGAAGTCACGTATTTCACAGGGGAAAGGGAGGCGGGTAGTTTCCCCTGATGCCAATAACCTGCAAGACCACCGAGATGGAAGCAACACCGAAAAAACCGATTTTCCCGCACTTCTGCTCACCGTTTGCTTTAAACAATTCGTTTGCCTTGAACAGTGATAATAGAGTAGCTTTCACTTTTTGCTTCTATAGAGGCTTTCACCTTTCGATACTCTTGGACTTCGGGAAATAGCGGTTGCACTATGTCAGTCCTGCATGAAGAATTCTCCCCAACTAAAGGTGGATTTTTTTTGTTTTTACCCAAACGCAAAATTTGTCCCAGAAAATAAAATGTTCATATCCAAACCAACCCTTCATTCTGCAGCTTATTTTAATTCACTTTTTTCCTTCTCATGCCGATTTTCCTGAAATTTTTTTAATCCAAGTGTACAGTTTGACCGCAATCTGCTTAAAAATTTTGCTGTTTTAAGAATACCTGATAGCCTGCTGTGACATGGTAACCCTTCATTACAAGCAGTCTGCAGTTCACACTGGCTTTTCCTTTGAGAGCCACTGGGGAAAAGGGAAAGCCAGAACTATGTGGGGGCAGAGTTTGAACAGAAAATCCACTAGTTACCAATTTTCATTCTAATAGGTTCAGATTGTGCTTCCTACCAGATAACAAATAAGCTGATTTCTGTGCAACCCAAGATATCAAAAAAGCAGGCTGTATGTATGATGGGCATAATTACAGAAACTGTGGAATAGCAGTCAGCAGGTGAAAAACCTTTCTCAGATTGACCAATAAAGTTGCATCAAGTAAATAAGATCTTGTGGACCTCATCTTAGGAAACCAGCATGTAAAAATTCCTCCAGGAATTATTTTTACTTACTCTTAAAATTACAGTAGCTACCCTGTGCTCAGAGCTTCACAAGCATGTGGAATTATGCATCCCCAGGTCCAAAGAGCTTACAGCCCTCCTGCAATTTCTCAGTAAAAAAGTCCAAATTGAACATATTTTTGGTAATTTGCTTCACAAGCAGTTATCTTTTCCTTATTAAACTGAAAGGAAACTTAAAATGGCTTGGGGAATTCTAAGCCACAAAATGACCTACACCACCCTTTCAGTGTTTAAACCCCTGCAGCTACGATGGAAAAACTGACAGGCATAGAAAATCTTCACTCCCCAAAAAATAACTCCACATCATTCTCTCTCCTTTGCTCCTTGCTTAATTTTTGTGATGTTCTAATGGAAAATCTTTTGAACCAGAGTCACAAAATGCATAAATGTCATCTCATCCTGTATTTCACAACTCAACATTTTGTTGACTTCTTCTCTTACGGTCCCTACATTTGTGGAGACTGAACAGTATTTTAGTAAGGAGAAAGGGCTGTAGCAATTTATGCTGACATCTTTCATAATATCCTGACTTTACCTTTGTGGCCAATGAAAGAAAATTGGTTCAGTGAAAAACTTAGAGGTTCCTTATTAGTGTTACTCAAAGCTTGAATCCAAACCTGTGAAACATGAGAGCCTGTTTTTAGCTGTAACAGAAATATCTAAACACGGAGTACTTTGACTGTTCCACAGCCCTTTGAATGTCTTTCATCCTGGCCTCCACAGCTGCTATTTGGCTCTAGATACTGTGTCCCAAATGCTCACGCACCATATTTTGCCCACTATTTGATCCATTTGACCCATTAGGGGCAAGAGGGAAATACAGATGTATTGTTTCAGCAAAGAATTTAGAATTTGATGTTTACCCTCTGGCGGGAATTATCATATCCTTTTGGCTCTTTGCTACTTACATTCAAATGCTGCTCATAGCAGAAATCCCCTATCCAAGGATGGTCCTTAGGACCCTGTTGATCCTGTTCAATCTGATGGCTTTGCATCATTCCTGCAGTGCAAAAAGAACTGTAAATCTCTTTTATCCATTTAATGGGCAATTACTGCACTTCAGCCAAACCTCACCCTGTTCCCAGTTTAGGGCAGAGAAGATGGGGACCCGGCCAGGGCTGACTTATGTCCCTGCAGTGTCTGGCTGGTGATTGCGGTCAGCCAGCCATAAGTTAGAATAGTGCCAAAACTGAGTTGCTTTATGCCAGGGATTATCTCAGTCTCTGTCAAGCCACAGGATTCAGGGAGGATAAAGACTATATGGTAGGGCAGCTCCAACCCTCATACTTTTGGACTGATTGATTAGGATTCACTGGAACCAGAGTTTATGACTCTACAGAGCTTTGAACTCTGCCTTTGATGATACAGATCTCACTGAAGCAAAGGATTTCTTTTACTATGAAGTCTGCTGCTCCTTTTCGTAAAACTACAGGGACCAGGGTGGCTAATGTTGTGATAGTTCTGTGCTGATGCTGCAAGTAACAAAGTAGAGGTCTTTATCCAGGCTCTTCTGGTTTTGCTGGGGCTCCCACCCTGATGTCAGAGAAGCAGACACTCCAGTACAGAGAATGTGAGAAGGAGGACGATGTGGTTTTCAGTCCACTTACAGTTCTGGGTATACACATGGAAAATAAAACCTGTAATCACTACCAGCACTGCCACAATAGTGGAGAAATTATCTACTGCCTGGTGTCAACTATGCCGGAATTTTTGTCTCGTGCTCTGCAGGACTGTGGGTCTGGATTCTGAATTCTCTATCACTGTTCTGATGAGTATTTTAATGACAAAATGAACAGATGTACCCACAGAAGAGTTTCTTCTTTTGAGTCAGTTACCCTTTTCACATCTAGTTATTGTGGCAAACTGTTCTGGAGCACTTAGAGTGAAGGACTTTGAGACACCGTATATTTTTAAAGGAAGTTTTAAACTGATTGCTGGCATACTCAGCAAGTCCAGTGTTTTGTGTACTTTTATTAACCAATGTCTAGCTTGGATCAGTTGTTATCATCAGTCTTAAGACAGCTGGAATTCTAGACTACTTCTTTATTTGATAACCCCTAAAATATGCTTTCTTCGTGATCCTATAAATTAAGACAATAAAGTATCCGCTTCTTTGCTTTGTTTATCACCATTTGGGAATCTTACAATGTTTATGTATCCACTGGCACACCATCCAAGATATTTTTGATGAAGTACTTTGTACCAAAGAAATGAGCCAGGAGAATTTTAATTATTGTTATTACTTTTATTTAGTTTTTGGTGTACAGTTTGATTTCGTGTCTGTACATAAGACATCACTGAAGATTTTTTTAAAAACAGATCCAGTAAATGTAGCAAAATCTCTAAGAAATAACACAATTTTCCAAATTATCTCAGAGAAACTCATTAAAAGATCACGTAGATGACTGCAAATATTGATGGTAAGATAAAAACAGTTTTCTTTTAGGGGTGGATGATCAAACCCACAATAATTAGGAGACTGCTGATTTACGTGTAGAAGTAATATGAAAGAATCAAACAAAACAGCACCTACGGAGTTAAAAGGCTATATGTCTAATTCCTGTGCTATTTTCATCACTGAGGTCTGTTTGCAAGTGGAATTCAACTCCATGGGAGGAGATAATGAAGACAAATAGTATGGCTTTATTTTTAAAAGGGGTGGATAATTTCATGGCAGCTTACAACATTGGTAACTGGGCAAGCTAAGATAATAAGGCTAATCAAATCTCATGCTTCACAGCACTAGTTCCCTGCGGGGTCAGGAAAAATCTTTCCACTGTATACAGCACTATACAATTAGCAAGGTTATTATTGGGGAGCAGAGGTGCAACCTTCTAAAGAAACCAGCTTTTGCTGTTATCAGAGAACAGAGGCTGTACTTGGCCAGACAGAGAAAAGAGAATTATTTTCTTGTGGCACTTCTGCTCATCTACATGGGCAGAGTTTTAGGATTACAATTCTAATGTTTGGTTAAATAAAAAAATAAATTCCCCTGAACATGATTACCTAAGTGCATTACTGTCTGAAATCTATCAAAAACTCCTCCACCTGTGACTGGTATTCCAGTTCAAAAATAGTTGTCACTGACTAGACACGGGAATTGCATTGATTAAGATGTTGCAGGTTGCAAGTGCACATTTCCCTCTGGTTAGGTCAGTAATGTTACAGAATTTGCATCTTAGTAGCACTTCAGGCAGGAAGACAAAGCCCCAAATGATGATGAGCTCTTAGCTAGGAGAAATGACGTGTTTGGAATATTTAGTTTGGGAAGTACTGTTCATTTTCTTTAATTGCCTGAACATATTGTTGTAGGTGTTCTGTGTGTATACTTGTATTTTATCTTCCATCAGTGTGTGCCTCAGGGAAATTGTATTAGCTGCAATTGAAAATATTTAGCTATTTTTCTGCAAAATTTATGCTGTTTATATGAATGGGATACTCCTTATGAGTTGGTGGGTTTTTTTCTTACCAGGCGGAGGAAGCACAACAGCAGAACAAAATTCTTCATAAACCAATATTATGAAAACAATTCTGTTTCCATGAGCTATACCTCAAACACAAGAACTGTCATTACCCTGACCCCCACCTCAAATATATTTATTTTAAAAGTACTAATTATTTTCAGGTGGCCTATATTTTTCCCCTGTGCGCATCCTATGTGCATTCTCAACACTCAGCCCACATTCAGAGCACGGAAAAAGTCCACCAAAACATGACCTCGCCACCATTGAAACTTGGGTTACATGACAAGAAAATCTGAAAACATAAGAGGAGCTTGCACAAGGACAGTTTCAAGACTTCTTCACAGGTGCACTAGTGCTTATCTCTCTTATATAAAGAACATTCAGCCACTGTCTTTCACTGGACTTCATGGTCTCGAGCTGTAGAAGGTTCAGCTAAATGAAGTTGAATTAAAAATATGACTTTTGTTTACTCCTCAGGTCTCAGAAAAAATTTCAGTAAAGGATCTACTGTCTACAGTATTCTCCTGAATGCAGAGCTAGGCACAAAAGTTCCACAGAGCTGAACCATGAAAGTGTTCTGTTATTGAATAGGGTAGGTGATTTAGTGACAACAGACACAGCTGGTTGAGGTGATCAATGCCTTTTTTTTCCTTCATTCTTCACCAGCAAGGTCTCCCAGGGTTTGTGCAGGGAGAAAGAGCAGCAGATGAAAATCATGACAGGGCATACTTGCAAGAACTCATCTCATGCAAGTCCATAGGACCAGATGGACTGCACTGAAAGAGCTGAGCGGGCTGGCTGATAGCCTTACAAGGCTGCTCTCTACAAGGTTTGTAAAGTAATAGGGATCAAAGGAGGTCCCTGACAACTGAAGAATTTGCACCCATCTTCAGAAAAAGGAAACTACAGGAGGGACAGTCTCACTTAGGTTCCTGGGAAAGTCCTGGAGCAAGTCTTCTTGGAACACGTTTCTAAGCATATGAAGAAGGTGACTGGAAAAAACATGGATTTACAAAGAGTAAATCATGTCTAACCATCCTGAAAGCATTTCTATGGTAAAATGGCTGGATTTATGAATGTCAAGACTTAAGCAAGGCTTTAAAAAGCTTAATAAAATACAGCAAGTTTTCTGACACTGATTCTCACAAGTTCACACTCTCACCTGAGTTCACCCATTTCGGTCTAGATGAGTGGACGGCCAGATGGATTGGGTGGTCAGACCAAAAGACCAGTGGTTAGTGGACTATGCCCTTCTCAAAGGACAGTAGCAAATCTAACAAGTGGAGCACCACAGGAGTCTGTCCTGGAACACGTCCTGCTTCACATCATTAACAGTGACCTGGAGGAGTTCACAGAGTTGCTCAACAGATTTGCAGGTGAGAGCGGGTTGGGGTGTACCTGAAATACTGGTGGGAAGGACTGCCCTCCAGGAAGATCTTGACATAGTGAAGGAATGGGCCAACCTCATGAAATTCAGCAAGGACAAATGTCAAGTCCTGCACCAGAGGTAGACTAACTCCTCGCACTGATTGAGGCTGGAAGAAGATGCTAGTGGTTGGGCAATAATGCCTGGTTGGGCATCAGCTCTTCTGAAAAGGCCTGAGAGATGCTGGTAGACAGCAAGCTGAGCATGAGCCCTGGGTGTCTTCTGGCAGCAAAGAAAATCAGAAGCAACCCAGATCACATTTAAATACAGCCTTCAGTTTTAGGACCCCTCAGTACAGGAAAGACATTGAATAAACTAAAGCAAGTTCAGCAGAGGGCCACCAAGAGGGCTGGGGGCTGGAACACTTGTCCAGTGAGAAGAAACTGGAGGAACCGGGCTTGTTCAGTCTGGAACAGGGTTGGCTTTGAGCAGGGCATAAGGTCAATCTGGCAGTGCCTACTAGGAGGTTATTGGGAAGATGGAGCCAGACTCCTCAGTGGTGCATGACTGAAGGATGAGAAAAAATAGACATAGGTGAAATCAAGAGAAATTCACGCTGTAAAGAAAACAGCCTGAATTCATCATTAGGATGAATTCTTGTGTCATCATTAGGAAGCAGTGGAAGTGTTTGCCTAAGTAAGTTGTACAGTCTTCTTCCTTGGGGGTTTTGAAGGCTCAGCTGGTTGGACTAGAGACCCCCTGGGTTTCCTCTCTGAATTACTCACTGATTCAGTGACTCAGTAAGTTCACAGAAACTGTATCTACAGGGAAAGAAGACAGCTCTGGTATGGTTTATGCAATGAAATGATAAATCTTATACTGGGAGCATGGGCCAGAATCCAAGCTACAGTTGCCCAGCTGTGCAGTAACAAGTGGGCTTAATGCCATACTCTCCATTGTTTGCTTTCTTTTTGGCCTCAGCAACCATGCACTGTTGGTTGCTCTGCTTTAGGAAGAAGGCTCACATATCTGAAGTCTTTTTTAGCCACCAGAAAAGGCTTAGTTTTTTTCCTTTCCATGGCCTCCTTCCCAGAGAAGAAGGCCCCCCACTCCCTAAGTGAAAGAGAAGCTTAGCAAAATTGTGAAAATAATGCTTGCAAAATGTCCTGACAAGGAACTCATAGCTGAAAATAATTTCTTGAAAGAAAATGTAAAAATTCTCCTACTTCACAATCTTGTCTTCAGTCCAGACACACAAAGATGAAATTTCAGAAAAATAGAATACAGACATGCTCATTTTCCCAAAGGTTTCCTTTATATTGTTAAAATTATGTAATTTACACACACTTCAAAATTCTTTTACACTATGTGATGGCTGTAAAGGGACCGCAGTTTAAAGAAAAACCAAGTCCCAAGAAATCTTTGTCACATTCAATAAAATCAGAGAACCAATAGAGAGAATTTTAATTAAAAACTTCAAATAAACTCCAGGGAATCAAATCATTTGTGAACCTAAGCATATCAGAAAAGCCACGGCTCAGCAGCCTACATGAGTAGGCTCAGCTCATTTCCTAACAGTGTTCTTCTCACAGAAAGTGTTGCCAGAGAGACTTTGTATCCTCATGCTTCAAGGCCAAATTAATAGTCAGCTGAGGGCAGGAAGAAACACCCCTTACAAGAGAGAAATGAACAGCAAATTATCAGCTTCAGACTGCAAAGTCCTCTTCCCTAAACTGTTGTTGTAGCTCTGGCTACAAAGGCAGTTCCTTCCCCAAACTCTTTGGCTGCAAATCTTTTCAAGACAAAATACATTGCCATTCATGTCTCCAGCTCAATGGAATACCAGCGAAAAAGTGTGTCTCCAGTGAAAATTTATTAAAAGATAAACATTGTCAGTAGCAAGCATTGCTGCCTGTTCCCTGCTATCTGCCACAGCAAATTCATTTAAAGGAACCCACAGGTCAGTCTGGCAGAGATGACAGCAGCATCAGAAGACACTTCTCTGTTGATTGAGGAAATAAAGACCAATACTGGAGAAACAATACAAGATTGTTTAAAAAGGTACATAGATTGGAAAGGGGAACAAAGAGGAAAATAACTGCTGATTGGGTATTTTACTTTTTAGAAAGGAATCATTTACTTACAGCCACATTTAGGGATCAAATTCTTATGACAAATATGATACCATGGAAAGAGTAGTTAAGGAATTATTTTAACAGTATTGATCTTATGTAACTTCCATCTCCTCTTTAATTTTCAAATGCTTGTAAGACTGTAATATGTAATTTTAAGATCTGAGCCCATTCTAAAATTCCTAAAAGTATTTGAAAGAAATCTAATTATGGCCATCAGACCAAACCAGGCTTTAAAAAACAAAATTGACTGTATGCATATGTAATACAATATCTCCATTTAAAGACCAATTGCTTATACAGCATCATCTAAACAGATCCCAAATCTCTACTTTTTGTTTCCACAGTTAATTTCTTTCACAAAATTGCTTCTCATTCGAGAAAAGTTGGCTCATAGAACTAATGGTATCCTTTTGTCCTGAGTTTTATGTCCAGTCAAAACACTATTTTTGCTGTGGAGTGCATTTTGGAAAGCCAGGGAAAATACAGTCTCCTGAACCTCTTTGTCCAATTTCTTCTGGGGAGAGGGGATTGTTACAGTACAGATGTATTGAGTTGTGCTATACAAATGTGTCTGTGGGAGCTACAGACAAAGCTCTTATTTCCTTTGCCTCAGAAAAATTTCTGGCAGAGGAGGCAAGTGAGAACAAGCTGACTAATTTGGGGCAGCATCTGCCAAAGGGGAGGTACAGGCTAGTTATTTTATGTTTTCCACAGGACTAAGGCTGTTGGCAGGGTTGAATTTTTGCTTATTGGCCAAACTCTCTCATACAAGATATTATTTTTGCAAATCACCTAGGAAATATGGCAGAATTTCCAGCGTCATCAGTCTTTGAGATCCTTCAGACTATCAGAAGTATGGTTCATCTTGCCTTGAAACAGGGACAGGGACTGTTTGACTTTTGAGATCCTTTGCATTCCTAGTTTTCTGTAATTTATAGAAAAAGATTTCTAAACCAAATAGAGATTATATTTATCCAGTGTTTTACACTGCACTGGATTACTAAAATAGCTTCTATGTTCTTTTACACAAAGAAAATATGTTTTAAAGGGGCTTTACTGTATAAAGGAGCTATCCTTTTTACAGTATTTATTAACTGTATACTCTTTTCCTTGTTGTTTTTCAGACTTATTTACATTTAAGATCCATAAGGCAAGGATTATCTTCATTCTGTGTCTAAACAGTGGCTAATGTGTTACAATTCCACTTCTTTTTGGCCCACAGGCACTTTTATGAATAAAATTAGCAAAAATAGTAAATTGTGGTTTTTAGATTCTACCAACATTACGTACAGGGTGCTCGTTTTTGTTCTGACTTCAGATTTTAGCAGATGCCCTCCTAGGTGTTCTGGAGCATTTTTATGCCTTTCAAAAGCTGTGTACACATCACAGGGCTTCCTCTCTACTTCTTAAATATTTTACTAAAAATCAAATGGTGTAAAGGTCAGGACTTGTCTTAAAGCAAAATTTAAAAGCAGCAATGCCTAAAAGTCACAGCTGAGTTAGTTCTATCAGACAAGGGTAAAAATCCTTTTTCTTTCTGTTAACAGACTGTCAGTGATTTAAATAGCACTTCCTTCCTACCTGGCTTTTCATTTCTCATTAAAGGAAAAAAACCCAAACCAACAAAAAATTAAATATTTCTTCAATCAAAATTGGGTGTTGGCAGTAGTAGTTTCCCAGGCATAAGATTACTGAAAGGAAAACTAGATAATAGCGGCAACTACCTGTAACCTAGCAGTGTATTGGACTTCAGCCTATGAGAGACCAAATTACTTTATAAACTCATTTATATGTTATGCAGAGATACTACCTATTTGTCAGTCAAATATTGGACTCTGGAGAGGAGAAAGGTGAAGGAAAGAGGATGTGCCATTGATATTCAACAGTGCACAGCTGTTTCTGAAAAAAAAAGTAAAGAAAGTATTCATCTGTAGGTTGGATTTATGAAAGTGGCGCACAGAACTTGGTCAGGTCACAAAGCCATGTGATATTTTTCTAATCACAACCTGATTGTTGTTTCTGGCCTCTGAATTTATATCTTATCTAGATTCCCATCTGTGTCCGAAGAATGCAAGACACGGCTCAAAGGCAAAGGGGCAAAGTGACTTCTAGCAAGGCCAGGTGCAACCACTCTATAGACACAAAGGCATACTTAGCCATGTGCTACTTCCATATCATGGGATCCAGCACGCTGCACCCACTGGTACAGCTGTGCTGTTTCTGTATCTACACCAAGTTTGTGGATGTTTGGGCTGGACAAAATCACTCTTGTCCCAGTACAGGACAGAACACAGTCCACTACACACTAGGTACAGAATCCAGGACTGATTTTCAATTCATTGATTCTTCTGGGAGAGCTGCATAATCACCAGTACCACGGCTCACAAGAGCTCATGTTTCCGGTTGTGCCTTATGCCACTACTGGTAAGGCCAGCAGCTGAGGTTTTGTGACAGCTAATGTGTTCATTTCTTGATCTGGAAATTAACTGGGGTCTTCCAAATGCAAAGCACCCAATGTCAAAACCAGGCATAAAAGGCCAAACATCGAATGCAGGTATCAGCTGGTAAAAAAATTGAGTTCTTAGAAGTCTGAATCCATCCAAGGTTCAAATTCTTTCCCCAGTGGTGAAGGCTAACCTCTGCCACTTAGAGCAAGCACAGATTTTTGCAGGGGAGCTGTGCCCTTCAGAGCTCCAGTCTCAGGAGTAAGACTAACCAGAGAAAGAAAGGGATTCCAAATCATCATAGGAGATATGGCCTAAATTAGCCCTTCCAGGGTAAGAGAAGTGTTTCTGTGTTGAACTGAAAGCCAATGCAGAGCTGGCAGTCCCTACTGGGGATCCATCCCGTTGCTGCGATGTGCAGCTGTCTGCTCTCTTCCGCTCACAGAAGCAGAAGGGAGCATATGGTTCCGTACATTTATCTTCTGTGGCATGACCTTTTTACCTCTGCATAAGGGAAAAGGAGTCTTGGAAAAATCCTACCTTTTCAGTGGTGCATTAATAACCAAGGCAAATCTGCAATCATCTGAACTATACACTTCAGTTTGATTTTTATTTAACAGAAATCTTAGCCCAGCAAATATGATTTGTGATTATCACTTACATTTCCCATGTACTATATTAAAATGGTAGCTTAAAAAAAATCGTTACAGAGTGCACTAGAAGCCTTCTCCTTTTATAGTAACCTATTTTTCCATAAATAGGAGGATGAACTCATTGAAATAGATTTCATTAAAATGGATGTTTACTGATAACTATTAGAGAACCAAATTATTATTGGAATAGCACGCAATAAGGCATGTATTACTTGACCTTTAGTTCAGTTTTTGGGCAACTGAAGTTCCCCAACATTGAGTTTTTTGAAGCACAGCAGGTGAATTTTAATAGACCATTAAAACACAGCATCTTGTGTCTTTCTGCATTATATTATTGAGTGAAACAATCTGTATTTCACTGAGACCATATTGACTGCTTTTGGCCTAAAAAATGGATGAGAACACTGTGTTCCATACATGTTGGGAGAACCGGCAAATTGTGGCATTTCTCCCTGATGACACAGACCTTCATGGAAAGACGTGACTCATACTGGGTAGGAAACCATTGCCTAAATGAAGACATTTTTGACATTGCAGGGAGCCTGCATGGCGTCCAGCTGTCATTCCAGAAGGTGCCAGCCTCTTCTAGATCTCTCTTCATCTTCACTGTCATTTCTACCCAGATGTCTTACATACTTCATGTCATCTGAAGGACTCCATATGCACACTTGTTGGCATCTGACTGACTACCATTGCAACCTCTACCTTCTATAATAAACCTTCTAGACTAATGCAAAAATACTTCAGCCATGAGCTATGGATAGAGAGACGTATGGATAGAGAGGTGGATAGGAAAGCTCTCTCCAGACTTTTCATGAAGCTTTGATATTGAGGCATTCTGGTTCTTCCAAGGTGATAGGAAATAAGTTACTGAATTGTTCCAGTGTAGCTGAGCCAACTGAGCCAGCTGATGTATTTCTCACCAAGAACTTTTGCTGCCTCAAAGATTAGTTCCTGCAAGGTCTTCTCCGTGAGTTTTCTTTCTAAGAAGGGACTGAACTAAGGAAAACTGCCAACTAACACCTTACTAAGCTTCTAATGTATTTCAAGTGTCTTCTCTGTCGATATCTAACAACGACAGGAGTTTCAACCCAATGTGCTGAGGTTTCCACATACTGTCACAATTCAGGCAGTCTTATTGGGGCTCAGAATTGCATTGCCGCCAACTGCTGCACATACTGGAAAAAAGGGGAGAACTAGCTCTTAAGCTAGAACAGATTAACTTAGAAATGTTCTAAATGTGCCTGTTACTTTAGTGGTCTCAATACATATTTTCTTGGTTTAGTGTATAAACTTTTATAATAGAGAGTTGTCTATATTTGTGTCTAGTATTCTATCAGATCTTAATAAACATATAATAATATGTTATCCCAAACTTGTATGCTGTGATAACTCACAAATATGGCAAGGCTTTTGAGTTTTCTGGTGCATTAAAAAAAGATTACATTAGTGCTTCAAAAATAGAGTGAAGTAAATAAGCTCTGACAGTATAAAGAAATGTTGGAGAGAATAGAATCAAGTTAGTAAAAGAGCATCTCTGTTTATTCAGAACAGAGTTTGATGTTCTAACTGTTAAACATTAATGTATTATCTTGATGGATTTTGTACCTACACACTTTAACATCACAGACGAAAAAGCTTTAAAAATAGCGCACTGTAATACGTGCTTCATTTATTAAAAATGTATGGCCAAAATAGGTTGCATTTTCCATCGTCTTCACATTCTTGTCACTGTTCTCATAGTGAAAATCACAAATTCTGTTTTGAAGCTGAAAATGAATTGCAGTTGTCATTAAATGTGGGTGTTTACAGATGTTATTAATTGACAAAATAGTACACTGTTCTCAGCAAGAGAATGCTTCATTTATACTCTGTAGAGCTGAAAGCTACCCTAGAAGAAGAGAAGAGCACTTATCAGCTTTTGAGACATGAAGATCTTGGCTCATGAAGAACATTATCTCTCTCTTGCCTTTTTTTATTAATAACCTGAAATAGTTCTTACTGTGTTTCAAATATTTGCTCAAATTTCACCAATAACTTTGGCAGCCAAAACAAGGCTCTAATCCTTCTGATAACTCTTACTAAGTGTTGAAAACAGGCAATGTCCAAGGTAGATGCTGAAATGAAAAGGATGGAAAGGATTCTGTACCTTGTGTCCCCCTTCCAGTTCTGCTAGTGGCCTAACCCCAACAGCTGTCATTAAATTCAGTAGGAGATTTGAACTCCATCCATTTCTAGGGATCAAGACATCAATTTCTAGCAGAAATGTTTTATATAAAATACATCTTCTATAAAAAATAAAAAAGTCTTCCCTATTTAAGAAATATTTTGCTTCAGAAATTTTTTTAGCAGCTTTGTATCAATTGAAATCAGAATCAGCACTTTTAAATCATGATAGGAAACTGAAGGCAGGATTGGCCTGTAATTATCTTGCTCATTCCAAAATAATCTGAATCTTAATAACATACAATTGATTGTTCTCTTTCAGGAATCAAAATACAGGCAATTAAGACAGACGTTCCATTAAAGCAAGTCTGTGTGTAGATTCTGGCAGGTAATACAAAACAGGCAAAGCACAGAATGAACAATGTCTATATTTAATTTTAAAATTAGCCTGTTAAGGTTTTTCAAAATGCTTCTTTTGGTTTAACAGGAAAATACAGAATGCCTCTTGTGGTCAAAACATTGTCTTTTAATTCCCTCGTGTGGTACCTAACCCAGCACATTTGAGTGGTAACATTACTTACCCTCTGTACATTTCAGTAGTATCCAGTAGCACCACTGTGACAAACACATATATCAAGATGTCCCTCCCTTTTTTTCCTTATATGTTTTTTGTATGTTTTTTGTTGTGTCTTGCTAATTTTTGAAGGACAAATATAAAGGCAAAAAGCAGTCTATGTAAGAATAACCAAATGAGTTTAAAAAAATGATACTGCACACCGAGATGTATAGCTCATATCTGCACTTCTTCACACTGCAAAACCACTTTCCAGCATCGTGGTGTTTTATAAATATGTGTTTGACAGCTCAGTAGCAAAGCATATTCCTGCTTTGGGTGGAACATTGCACTTCTGCAGGATGTTGATTCATTGTGAGTTAGTCCAGTTGGCAAGTTAATTAATGTCAGTCAAAAAGAAGAGTTATAAATATCTTCGTGCACTATACTCTTCCTTTTGCTTCCTGAGCTCTACTGCATATGATGGTTTTGATCTGGCCATAATCATTCGTTTAACTTGAATTGTGTCTTGCTTAAGTTGATAATTTAAACAGTTAGCCCTTGTTTAACACAGTGGCTCCTACTGAAGGGCACCTGAAATCACAGTCCCTTGTGGCTCAGCAGGAGCTTACAGGCAGATGGTGTGTGCTTTTGTGCTGGAAAACGCTTGAAAAAATAACAGACCAAGATGCTTAAACTAAGATTCCACCTTAGTCACATCATATTTCTTACAGGATTCTTCAACAATGTTTCTCAAACTGGAGTTCTGATGAACACTGTCAGGAAATGGCTCTACTGGGTTTACAAAACACTGGAAATGAATGTGATTTCACCAAGTCAGAGTACTCTTTTCAGATGAGATAGCAGCACTGTGTGTTCATAGAGCTGGACAGGGAGAAACACTACAATCATGTTTGTGCAGCAGCACTGCAAACATCTTTAATTTGCATTTGACAGTTTGCAGGTCCCTGGTCCATACAAACATCTGCAGATGACATGTACATCGTTCTATGTACCTGAGGGAGTAGGTACCACCTGAGAGCTCTATGACTGCACACCTGAGCTCACGCAGCTTGGGCTTAAATTCAGCTTTGCTGAAAGCGACCGTGGAAGGCTTCCTACATTCTCTGAGACCTTACATCAACAGCAGTTTTCAATGAGCTTTTTTAGCTGGGTTCTTTCAACTGAGACATTCCTCCCAACAAGCTGTTTTCTTCTTGATGCCTCTTTCTTGTTTTAAAGGGGAGTGCTGCTCGTATCCCTGTAAAACAGCTGGGCAAGGGATGCGAGCATGTGGTGAGAAAGATTCATGTGCAGTCAGAGCATTTCCCATCAGCCAGTCCCAGGAGCCTTTGTTCCCTCCGTTCACTGCTACAGATCCTTTCCAAGCCCTCAAACTGAGTTAGGAGCTCAGGTGCTTACCACAGAGCACAGCCTCCCTCTCTCTGGGCCAAGTTCAGGAAAGACAGACTATTCAATGCCTCAGATTAATTACACACATTATTTATTGGCTCCCACATCTTTCCATTGATTGGTATGTCAGAACCTAATTTAACAGTAGTGGAGTGACAGGGAACAGAGGACACCAGGGGCTTAAGACACTTGTGTTGTGTTCTTAAAATATTCTGAATCACGCTGATACTTTCTTTTCTCTCTAAGGAATGGGAGAATATATATTAAAACCAGAACTAAATATCTTGACACAAGAAGTCAAGGAGAGTTTTGCCATCAGCTTTAGTGCAGCATGATTAAACTGCAGTTGGACAGCTACTAATAGAGTAAAAACGTCTTCATGTGTTAATACATTTTCATGACATCCAGATGTGTATATCTACCAACCCAGGAAAAAACGGCCTTGCTAATCTGAGTTGCAGTCTTTTCTAAATTGACAGAAGCGCTACTCTGTCTGCTACTCTTTAATATGGGGCAGATCCAGTCACCTGACAGAAGGACATCTATTCCCTATATTCCATTTCTTATTTGAAATATTTATGTATCATAATAAATTGAGAAGAGCTTTGTTGGTAGAAAAACATACTAAACAGAAACATACAAGTCTAGAGATGCACATTCTAGGGAAAAGCCTAATTTTCTTATGAGGAAAGCTTCACAGAGCAGCTGAAGTCAAATTGTGTAGAAATTTGAATGGTTTCTCTCGCTAAACTGGAGACTACTCGCATTCTGAAAGTCAGCCATCTGATGCATAACTGTCCCATTGGAAATAAAATCAGATTCTTCAATGTCCTGAAGTTAAGGTTCTTTCATTTATGTATAGGCTGTTGTATCATTTTTTTGGTGCCTTACAGGAAGATGAGTCATTAGGAGAAACGAACATGGAGACAGCTTGACACTTTGGCATGAAGAGGACAGGAATAATGAATATGGGTGAGGAGATGGGAGGAGAAGGCAAAAGAGATGACTAGACTGTTGCTATTGCTTGCGACTGACAGCCTCAGGAAAACTAATTAGGGCTGAGGAAGCTGATGAATTCCATATGAGAAAATGTAGTTTGAATATTAATAGTCTCTGCTCCATTATTGTCCAGTTTTAAACCTGTTAAATTTGAAGGGGCTCAAAATTTGAGGAAACGCATTTTCTTACTCTTGTGACATGACGAACAATGCAAGGATTTGGAGATAGCACTTTTTGCAAGGATCCAAACCCATGTATGCACTGGGAGTTAGCACATAGTTAATGCACAGCTGAAGTCCCACTTGCATAATACCTTTTTTAATGGTGTCCATGAAACTTAAATGGAGAACTGGGCTCTATTTCTGAATAAGCTGGCAATGTCACTCAGAATTTGCCATCAGACAAGGAAAAAGTGTTGTACAGTGTATTTTTCATTTGCTTTGCTATTATGCTGTTTTAAGGATAATGATTTGCTATTGCTTGGCTCTGTGATTCATTTGATTGTTTTCTCTCATTTCAAGATGAATCGTAGTTTTTAATCTGTTTGCTGTCATGTCTCATTTCACTGAAACACACATATTGCTCTTATTGCTGTGCAAATAGGTTCTACATAAATAAAACTTATTATTATGATCATTAAAGTAAAAGAACCCCTAGTCCTCTGTTACACAGTGTGCTCTTTGCCGGTCTCAGTGCTCACGTTCACAGTCCGTCTCTCCACCTCTGCAGGCAGCGCTCTGGTGAAATGGTGTTTCTGAGCCATACTGACTGAGAAGCATCAAGAGGACCACAGTAAATGAAAGTAGTGGGGCAGATTTGTTACCGACACTTCCAGAGAATTACAGCTTGCTTTCCTTAGGCAAAAACCAACAAACAGGATACAGATGTGAGTTTTGAGCTCATCAGACCTCACAGAATGGAGACAACAGATTAATATTCAGGTGAGAAGCCTCCCAGGAGCACCTGTAGCCACAGTCTGGCAACTGTATTCCCTTGTCTCTCTCCTGCACTTACCTGCTGGATGCTCTCCTGCCTCAGCTGCCTCCCAGAGGAGTAAAAGCAGCAAGTGCAGAGACGCAAAAGCATCTCCCCATCTGCCTTTGCCCAGCTTTTCTTCAGTCAGGGAACGCATGGAAGAGGACACATGGGGATATTGGATGCAATTCTGATGTGGGTACAGCTGGAAAGGACTATAGATCCTCCGACTGTCAGCATTGCTGTAATGGAATGAGTGTATTTGAGTGTTTGAACTGTAAACTGAACTCTTGGAGACACAAATGTGACAGTGAGCCATCTCTTGCTTTGCTTAGAAGGATGAGGATGCCTGACATGTTCACTTCAGAATGACATCTGCTCAAAGATAAGAAACCTCAAGGAATATATTTTGGAGTGCTGTCTGCATGGGTGTGTTGGGAGGTAGTAGGCAGAGATCTCACTTACATTCTATTAATCAAGTTGTTCTGCTGTAAACCAGAATATATTTTTGTGCAAAATTAGGCCAAAAAATTAAATGTGTTTCCTGGATGCCTCGGTAAAAAAGGCTGATCAGTTCCAGGGGCTCTATATCTGCTCCTTCCAGGGGCTGATCTATATCACCTCCAAACATTCATTATATTCTCTGGACTCCCAAGAGAGCCTAGTTAGCCTGCATTGGTCACATCTTGCTGCTGCTGCCACTTTCTCTGCTGGCATGTAACGTACCTTCGGGCACTAGATTTCCTAATTACTTATGTTCTTACTGCAAGCCAAGACTAGCCATATTTTACAGTGTTCCTGAGGGAATAAATATATTTAGCCTGTTGAAGCTGAATGCTCTCTGGCTTCTTAAAGGTTTTCTTATCATTCATCCCAGCCACCAGCTGGGGTGTAGTGTGATCTGCTTCTATTGGAGTCCTGATGAGCATCCTGAGGACTGCATGCAGGGTCTATACCAGGGAGCTTGCATATGCATTACAGGGGTATTTTAGAGCAGAAGGAAAAGCCTGGCGATGTGTAGGACACAGGGAGAAGGAAACTGCCAGACTGCAGTAGCTCTTCATGACATGGAATTGTTATTTTAAGATTTAGGACAGGACACGTGGAGGATTTTAAAGCCCGGTATATATTGTATGGGGCAAAGGGAGCGTGGAAGGCAGGACAGCTGCTTAAGGAGACAGGTTTCATATGATACAGTCTCAGAGGAATGGTTTACTCTGAAAGAGGAATTAGGAGCAGGAGGGGCAAGAGATATTTAAGGTATTTGGAAAAAAGCAATGCTTGAGAGCACAGAGACTACAATGTATGCTTGCAGTGCCCTTTAACGCTGACCTATAGAGACACACTCCATACCACAGCCTCCTCTTTCCTTGCAGGACTCTAACAGCTGATGGTGGCACTGTCAGGCTGGGAGAAAACTCTCCTGAGCCCTGGCAGTGGTATCACACATCATGTCACCAGTAACATACAACATGTTTGCAGAATGCAATGTGGAGGACTCTTCACCTGAGAGTGTTTGGAGGCTGACAAGAAGTGCATGGTGTAGAGAAACCAGGAGACAAATGCTCACAAATACCTTTGTCATAGTGCAAAAGGGCATGGGAATCTGCAGAGCTGGAGCTGCGGTGTGGACACGTTTGACATGAGGCTAAAGCACTGCAGCGTGGACAAACTGTGTGAAGGCAGTTAGTACAGTGAATTTAAGTGCTCACTCATGCTCACTGCTCCAAGTGGCAGGGCTGAGTCACTCCCCACTAAGTTGCTCTCTCCACTAAGGCTGCGGGACACAGACACTGGGAGTTTGGTAAGAAACAACACGGCTTCCTCAGAACTTGGTAGCGATATCAGGACTGCCTCGGTTCTCCACCCTAACACCTCTGCAACTCAAAGGCGGCAGATTACTGAGACCCACTTCTGCTTTTTTGATGCATTTCTGTTCTGGCATCTGGTGAATCCTTGAAGAAACACTGTATGATAACCTAGAACAGAAATATTAGTGTATTTTTAATAGTGACAGCTTTTTTACCTACCTGGCAAGTCATCCAAAACTACCTCTGTATTTGTTCAGGAGGGTCAGAAAAGAAAGCTGCCAACTGACTTCCTTCACAGCTCTGCTTTTAGCTAACATGTCCCAGTGTTCCCCAGTGTCATCTTTGTCCCGGTTTTTACAAGTGATCCTCTTTTTAATCCAGTTTTTCATAGCTACCCTCAAGGGTGGTTATAACTCTACTGGTTAAACGATATCAGCTCCACAGCACCTGCTGCACCTTCCACCTTCCCCATCTCCATGTTCTGCCTCCCAGCAATCAGAGGGCAGTGACTTTTTGGTGGCAATCTCTGCTCAGCAAGGAAGGAGCATCCCCAGAGATGCCTGTCTTGCTGGAGTGGTGCTTGATTCATACCAGGAGCATTCTGCGAATTGACCGAATTTCATTGATGTGCCAAAGGAGAACAGCATAAAAGTTGTGGCTTCCTTCATCCTAACAAGAAACTTGTCTTTCATAAGTAAAACCCAGGTCTTTTCTGTGAAAAATGCCTATACTTGCTTTGATGGAACCTTTAAATACAACCTGATGACATTTGATGCAAGGTAAAAACTATCAGAAAATTAAAAAAAAAAAGGCTCTGGATGTATTGCTGATTTAGACAAACTGATGCTGAATCATTGCCAGCTCATGTGGAATGCAATAATCAAAATTTATAATTTTAGCTCTTTCCTGGTTAAGTACAAACCCTGGAAGAGTTGTACATGTTCACTGAGTTCTGCTGTACAATGTCGAGGGGCAATTCAGCACGACTCCCAGCTGCTGAGCACCTGCAAGGCATTTATGTTGGTCTGAAGTAACCCTTCATGTCTTGCAAAAAACTATCTTACATACTGCAGGAGTTTTCTGGCAACTCACTTTCTCAGGTTGGGCTGTTGTTTTTAATAAAAACTGACATTTTTCATTTTGATTTTCAAGGAATTGAAAGAAATATCAACAAGAAATACTGAGATAGTCTCAAAAACAGCCCACAGGCAAGAAAACCAAACAAGGAGGATTTGTGGTAGAAGATACCTGATACAGACAACGCAAACATCCCCGTGAGTGGCTATGCTGCTTCAGAGCTGAGCCTCCAGAGCCAAATGACTTGACCTTGATGGATCCAGATGGACTGTAAAGGCAAAGCTTGGGCTTGCCTCTATATTTGGATTTTCCTGCCAGGAAACCAGGGTGCTTTCTTCAAGCTGGAGGGAGCAGATGAGACAAAATTGCAGACAACTGAAGATAAGCAGAGAATGTCAGGGAGTGAGAGTGCAACCACAATGAATGAACATGACTCTGTACATGCACCTCCCAGCTACCTCAACGACTGTGAAACATGGGATTTGCTGAAAAGATAAGGGGGCTTAGGCAAGGGAAAGACTAGTTAGCTCTGGACTGAAGAATGGGGAAGAAGGGCCTTCCTCTGTCACTTCAGAGAAAATCCTACCTCTTGTTGAAAGTGGTTATTTGACAGTGTGAAGTCCCTTCCAAAATTTCCATTAAAAAAAATTATCATTTGTATGGCTGAAGAGTCTTTCTTACACACAAATGTGGAAAAGAAAGGGGAAAATTTATATGAAGTTGATGAAATTTTAGTTGCCACTGAATCTTAAAGACTTCAAAACTGCCGTATTCCGCCTCCCATGACAACTTGCTCAAGAACTAGGATATCCATCATGAAATACACTCTCTAAAAAAAATTCCTCTGCAGAATTTCAGCTACTTCAGTTGAGCAATTCAGACTATCTATATCCCAGTAACATCTGGTATATGTGTTTGTTGCTCAGCTTTGGTTTGTAAATATGTTTGCTCTTAGCAGCATTTGTTAATATAATTTTCCTTGTATGAGTGGATTATTTTTCACTGTGTGGTAGAGTTAAGAATTTCCTATTTGTAACAACATATCTTAGCAGTTCTGTCAAAATATATACAATCATTTAAAGCTAATAGGTATCCAGTATTAAATTGCACTGAATGTTGGTATGTTCTTGATTTAAGTAATCCTGAGTAGAGGCTATTGATTTTACTGAGCTGTGAACGTTCAGCACTTCTGAGACCTGGGTCCATAAAGTGATGTTGTTTTTATAATTGTCCAAACTAATAGCTTTAATGCCTAAGAATTGTTCTTTCCTTTCTTGGAAACAGCAATCACGTTCTTATTGTGATTCTTACACCCCCTTTTTGACTTGCCAAAAGACCAGGGTAAATGACTACAATTTCTAGCATACCAAAATTTAAAAACAGTGTGATAACATTGGTCTGTACATAATCTGTCTTTATCACATCTGAGATTGAAACTTCCTGGCAACTGGAGAAAAAACCATTAATACTCATAGCCTTGTATTAGCCAAGCCAGATTTGTTTTAATTTTCCTTTGGCAACAGCAGTAGCTCCTTGAGACTGCACAAGCAGCTACACCTGAGCAGAATCCAAAAAGGACACCTTGTTTCCACCCACAGGAATGTTAACTCTTGCATGGTGTCTGTGAGAGAGCTCCCACTACTTTGGTGCCAGGGGAGTCCTCCTGACAGTCACACAACTAAAACTGACTGTCGCATGCAGCACAACCCTTATTTTACTCAACATAACTGTGAGGGTGAAGATTCATCTCACCTGCACCACATGCCATTGCTGAAAAAATTCTCATGCTTTTCAGAGGCAGACACTCCTGGTTTGTTCCGCTTGTGAGAGAAGCACCAATGCAATACTCCAAATGCACAGTTTATTGGTGGTATGAAGTCAGGTATTTGTAGAGACATAAATAATATCATGAGGTAATAGTTTGGTTCTGATTCTGCCCATTTCTAGGCGATTGGTTTTTTCAGTCTGAAGTGTCTTCCCTAAAACATGGGGTTTGTGCTACTTGTCAAAGCTGTGAGTTTGCAAAATCATTCAGACCCTCCCTTGTGGAGCCAGTTCACCTGAACTGTTAGGTGATGGCGACTCCCCTGACAATTCCTTTCTGAAGATGACGGCAGAGCTACCTTTATCCAGTCTTTTCCCCCACCAACACCAACTATTTTTGTATTCTGTTCTCATCACATTTCTAGTGAGAATCGTGCTTTGCAAACTAAATAGGCGAGAAAATGCAGTACTATCTGCGTTCATTTTTATTTTGTTCACAGTCCAACCACTCGTCTTAAAAACTTTGAGCTTTTCATTTTGTTTGAAGCCAGCACATTAAGGTTCATTTATACTTACAAAAATATGTATGTTGAAGTTGTTGTTGTTTAGAGCATCTGTTTGTTATTCTTTGACAGGGCTGTCACTAGAGGGTCCATTTTGAGCTCATTCATTGAAAGCTGTGGCAGCAACAGCAGCCAGCCTTAGCTCAGTTCTGCCTCCAGAGATTTGCAGAGAAGCTATTTGGAGTTTATCACACAGTTTTGCAAAACACTACAGCCTCGGCAAGCTGTCATAAAGAGCCTCTCTTTCCAACTGGGCTCGTTTACAAGTAGTATTTTATTACTCTCTGCTCTGTTTTACCCTACACCTAGCAAAATCTTTCTTCACCTCTCTTACTCTGCTGATAGATTGAAAAATTCTGAAATATGACTCTGAAAAATGCTTGGTATTTTTAATGCATTTATAATTCAAGAACTCTTCAGCTCCACTCAGAGTAGAGCTCTTTGATGCTAAGCTCTTCCACATCCTGAGCCTCCGTGGACAGGACCTGCAGCCGAGAGCCTTATCCTGAGCAGAGCCACTTCCCAAAACCACCCTGCAAACCCATGATTAGTTCCCACCCGTGACATTTGCTGACAATCAGTCACTTCCATCCGCTCTTTTCATAAGAGAATTTTTAACTGGAGCACCAAAAGCCATGGGTTTTATCCCGTAAAGAGGATATTAGAGCAAATAAAAAAAATCCGTGAGGCTGATTTCACTCCTGTACCTTGCTCTGTGTACATTGGCTCTGCCACAAATCTGTCTCCCAGGGGAATTCCACTGGGAGCCGGCCCAACAACTCCATAGTACCCTTTCCCCAGCATAAAGTCACAAGGAGTTTGAGGGTGTTCTGGGTTAGAAGCTCAAATTTGGGGTTGTATCAGACTTGTCATCTTAAGTACACTAATCTGCGTCAATAGAAAGCTAGTTGTGCCCCACCCACAAGCTCCTGGCACTCCAAACAACAGTGCTGCCGAATCTCACAATTTTATCTCAAGACACGTAAGCGTTTGGTGCTTTTCCCAAAGTCTCAATTCCTCGAATCAAGTGATTATGTGCACACACCAGCTTGTAAAGGTGAAGAGCCAAGTTCTTGCTACCACTCTGCCCTTTCCAGCAGACCTAAATGTCATGGGAAAAGAAGCAATATGCTCTGTTTGACAGGTGAAGTGTACTGGATGACGTGGTTCTTGCAAGCCAGGTGCACGTTGCAAGCACATCACTGAGGCTCTCAGACACATGTACCAGAGGCAAGGACACAAATGAAGGAGCTGGGTTTGTGCAGCTGCCCAGCCCCCTGGGGATGCTACGATTTTAGTTCCACGTCCGATGCAAACCCATCCCACAATGCTGTGTTTTTCGACTGGGAGAGAAAAGCAGCTGCCACTTTAAAGTTGCTATTTTGCACATGACTGCCTTCTAGCTAAGCTTCCCTCCCTTCCAGCTCTTACAGTTAACTCCTGCTCTGTTTTTCTGTATCTCATAATCCTCAGAGGCAGTATGTCCTCACATACTTTTTCAGTCGAGAAGGAACTGTCCTATCCCTATACATCACTTTCATCAGTCCTATGAATTCCATGTGAGACTTAAAAACCATTGGCCTGCATGGAATTCTTGTACCTATTTAGTGACAGCCTGTAACAAATGCATTCATACTGGGTAGATTTCATTAGCATAAATTCCAGCTCCTTCATGAGGTAATTAATACCAAACATTGCTGTCATTTTATAAGATCATAATTCTGAGAACCATTTTTTTAACCCATGTAAACAATGATGATTTACAGCTTTGGAGATATGTGACTAAAACCTGCACCTCTTTTTTACGCAGAGGGCCGTATTCACTGTAAAATTAAGTTTTCTCAAAATCAAGTCTATAAAGCAGAGTCAGGTCACATTAATTCATTTTTTTTTTCCTCTAGGACTTCCTTGTACTTAAAATAGTGGCTCCTTCTAAAACCATATATTTGTGTCTCTGATGCCTGTTGATATGGCAGCAATTTTGTGATTGCCAGCAGTAAGTTTTCTGGGTGATAACACCAAGAGTTTCACCTCTCTTTTGATCAGAGAAACTCAGCTTCCTTCTCCAGCCCAGTCTGGTCCTTCAAATTTTTTTGTTCTTCCACCAAGATAAGTTTTGTTTCCACACAACTTGAGGAACTTAGCAGGTAGGTCTGCTCTTTCAATTCTCTTTTCTGAAACAAGAAAAAAAAGAAGCTGAGAATATCATACCTGATGTAGAAAACTTTTCATGATGTCTGAAACCTACCATCTCATCCAAGAACCCCACTACTGAGGGCTGCCAGGAGTTTGGCCATTATTGCAGTTAATGTTAGCATTAACCAAAAAGGTTTATGTTTCCTCTCTTTCCGTCCCCTCTTAGTCATTTCTGCCTAATAAGAAGTGTAACTGATGGTACGGCTTGCAGTTGTGAGAGCAAGGACAGCCTTCCCCACATTGCTGCCTAAAGCCCCATCCATCTGGATGTGTGTTTCTGGATCTCTTTGCTCATGTCCTGACCAGGCTCTGGGGTTGGGAGCAATGCAGTGCAGCGGTACCCACCCTCTTCTGGTACCCCTGGTGACATGACCCCTGTGGGTGGAGCTCTCTTTTGTAGAGATATATGAATCCTTAGTGGAGAGTTGGTGGGGACAGGTACCCCCAGCCTGTGTCACAAGCAAAGGCTGGCAGGGGTCTCAGCTGGGGGCTGTGGGTGCAGATAAGCAGATGTGACACCCATTGCCTGTTTCATGTGGAGTATAGAAGGGCTCATCATAGAGCAGCTTGTGATCACTACCCCGTTTGGATGAGAGCCAGAAGCAATGACGTAGAGATGAAAGCTTCTGTATCCCAAAAGCAATCCCCTAAGCCTTGCAAGTCCCTCTAAAGCTTTGACTGTGTGCTAGCTGAAGAGTTTTAGGTTGGTTATGTAGCACAGATAAGAGTGAAAACACTACTGTAGAGCAAAACAGCGTTCCTTGTATTTTGAGTGTTCAGTCTGTTTCCTTTCCCAGTATTTATTTGTTTGTTTGTGCTTGCTCTGCCACTGCCCTTCGAGCAATTCATGCCACCTTCATAGCAAGGGGGGAATTGGCTGGCTTAACTTCTGAAAATGTACTACCATAGGTGTCTCTTTTTTTAAATCAAACAGAGGAGTCTTATTAGTATAGATTGTTCTATTTAAATTACATGTTTATGCTGCTCAAGTTTATGGGCTTACATTAGCTTTAATTCTTACACTGAAATAATCAGTAAAATGAAAAACATCCAGTTCTGCCAGGGTCACATTTTTTGGCTGAACTGCTAAGGGGATAGTAAGAGTGCTTTGGCTTTTTTTTTATAAATTGTCATTTTTCTTTCTCCCAAAGTCAGTGAAGAAGTGGTATTATGTGTTTGTTTCTTTCACCTCTTCATAAAACTCAGTGTCTTTTACCGCCTTTGGTATAGGGGGTCCAAGTCCACAAAGCACTTATACATGTACAGAAAAATCCTCAGAGCAACTCCCGTAAGCAGCTGATTAAAATCAGACTGATTTAAGAGGCAAAGAATATATCAATCTGCCTGATTTTAATCGGCCTGTTTCAGGAGATTGGTCTGACACTCAATCCCAGTGCTACATGAATTTGCTACTACAGCAGGGTTAGCAATGTGATATCTCTGGTGAGATCAGTGGGAGTTTTGCTACTGACTTCAGTGGAATCACGATTATCCAGTGATATAGCTGGGGGTTATCTGCTTTTGATTTGACTGCTGCAGCATTCCCCCATTTCTCATGCCAAACATGGATATTTACATGTATTTGCCATCTGTGGGCATCACTGACTTTCACCAGATAACCCCAAAGCAAACACTAAGTTTAACCATTTAATCATTACAAACACTAAATCTAAAATGATTCTATTAGTGAGGGCATAACATGCAAATATCTGTAACACCATTTCATTCTCGAGCAGATTAGTCTTTGTGAAGAGGTTTCATGAACTGTATAAAGACCATTAAAACCACTATACAGGATTTGAGTGAAATAGAACAGCTCACAGATATGGACTCTTATGCAATGATTTAAGTTTGCAGAGCAAAAGCTATCCAGGAGATCTCTATCAAAATTTCAGATGTACTTTTTTTCTTAATCACACATAGATTTAAGTAAAGTCACACTCCTTAGCACTCTCACCACCAGATTACAATGTTTAAAAGATGCCTCTTTCAATGCATAGCTAGAAACATGCCAATTCACTGCTAGATTCACTAGAGAAAGGAACGACACAGCTTGCTGTTAAACACCTTTCTCTGATCTGCTCAGTTGAATCAGACTGGTGTTGCATGCTGTGTAGCTGGTAGAATTGGTCTAATTCTCTGGTGTGGTAGTTCAAGGGCTTTAATAAACAATTCTATACTGGAAAGTGTACAAAGATCTAAATAATTTAATTTACACTTCAGATATGCAAGAATCATAAATAGAATTTAATTCATTAATACAGTCATTTGGCTACATTCACAGCAATATGCAAACCCATTAAAAGCTCCAAGTCAAATTCTAAATAGAAAGTTGAGGGTGGCTCTACATTTAATTTAAAAGCTTTTTTTTTTTAACTAAGAGTCTAACTGTATGGTGGGCGGTGTGCTTCTACTGCTGAATAATTTCTGAACATCAGAGCCCTCAGCACTTCAAAAAAAAAAATGATCAGCAATTCAAAGAACATGGACCTAACTCTAGCAAGCAAGAGTATTTTTATCATTTAATGTTAATGAAAACCAAATTTCCAGTAAATATTCAACATGCTAATGAAACTCATTCTGGTGGTAGTGGATTTATGCTCTATTTATTATTTTTTATTCAAGCAATTTCAATTACCTAAAGAGAAATGGAGATTCATACACAAGTTATTAGTTTGAGCTGTTAAAAAAAATCCTTAAGAACTCTATAAATCTGCTTGAAATTTCCTTTAACTTTACATTTCTATCAAGGAAAATATTTTAATGAGGAAATGAAAGTGTAAGTATGTCATATCTGAAGTTTTAATTGAGTTTGTTGATGATACCTGAACAGCAGAAGCAAAGTACAAGCGAGGACTTTGAAACAAAGCCAGTGAGTCATTCAGCTGATGAATGGCAGTTTATATGCAATTGAATGCATAATCATATAGAATATTTTGTCCTAGTTTCCATTAATAAGAAAGTGTGTGTGAGAGTGTGCATATGTGACTATAGAGCTTGAGTCTGAGACTCTGGAACCTGCATCCACAGTTGAATAAGTCTGGATGTGGTCCTGATTTAGGTCTCAGTCATGTAGTTTTATCAAGAATTGCAGTACACAGAGGGGTTGTTTAATTCAATCTGCACCTACGGAGTTGGTGGGGACATCCCAGCTACCTGTGCTCCAGTGCCTGAAGAGCAGTTTCTCTAGACAGATACTGATTTACCAAACTTGCACTCATCTGCACTGTACTCCCGGGTCAGAGGCTGCTTTTGACAATATTTGCTTTAACTGTTTGTTCAGGGCCTTTTTTTTTCCATTTGCCAAATTAAATGAGTACATTAGCAAGTGTCCTAATCATTGGCTAGTAGGATGTGATGTTGGTAGAGTAAGGTACAGAATTAAAAATGCAACTCAAAATGACACCTTCAGCCCTGCTTTTCTCATCACCCAGAAGAAATAAATCTGAAAAACTTGGCACATTATCTCTAAACATCGCCAGTGGTACTTCTCATATACACACAGCCAGGATCAATATAAATTACTGGCCATACCAAACCATTCAGAAATATACACACTACTAACAAGCTGACTTACAGCTCAGTCAAAGAGGAATCACAGTTTCCTTGTGCTTCCAAGTCTTATGTAAAATATGAGCTGCTTCTGACCTCAGAGTAAATATGTGCTTTTGTTATCAAGCACCTGACATTTGAAGGATAAATCCTGTGTGAATTTTAAAATGGAGAATGAAAGTGAAAATCCTTCTCATTTGATGAAAGGTAAACTGAGTAGTTCCTGGGAAGAACAGAATATTCTGCTCCTGAAAAGAAGCACCTGGGTATCGTCAGGGCAACTTAATTGTCCGTTTCCAGCCGATAACAAGAAACGAACACTGCTCAGCTCTGTTTGTGTCACTAGTGTAGATCAGAAATCTTTCCCATAGAATTGCTGAGATAATTCAGAAACAGACTTTAGTATAGGAGGAAATCAAATTTCTCTGAAATATCATGTTAAAAACTTCCAGGCCTATACAACAACATAACTGTGAGGCAAGGAAAAATAGCAATTTCCCAATTGATTTGATTTTTAAATCAGAACTGTAATGTTTACTTCAATCTTGGTATTTTTGGTACTTACTTTTGTAAGTTCCATATCCAACCAAAAGAATAAGTATAATGAAACAGAATCAGATTATGTTTTGCTGCCATTTATTGGTAAAATTAACAATGTATTAATGCAAGACCTGTGCATTGCAAAAACTTAAGCCCTAGTGACCCGAGGTTAATATTCATGTATTTAGATTCCTGTCAGTTCCCAGGATTTAAGAAAAGCCTGGGATTTAACAGAGTGGTTAGAGTAATCATAAGAGGCTGCTGTTAGAAACGCTGGATTGAGCTTGAACTGTCAATCATGTCTAAAAGTAATGTACGTATAAAAACAAGGTTATCAGGTGACCATGAAATGTCTTTTGTCATCAGCTAGCGAGAGCTTCAAGAGCTACAGGCTCCTGAAGTAGCAAAACTCTTGGAGGCTGGGTCAGAGAAAGGTCTTGGAAAGCCCTGCAGATTCCCCAGTGCAGTGCAGACTGAAGAGAATGTCTGTATTCCTGGCTGCTTCTGTGGCAAACATTGTTCAGTTATTTCTTTCAGCTGAAACAGTTCTTTAGAAGTGCCTATGTTAACAGAAGAGAAAGTCGTAGTAGGAAATCCAAGCTGATTCCTTCACAGGAAAATTCTTAATGTAGCCATACAACTACATGGGTAAGGAAGGACCTTACTGCTTGCTTAGTACCACATATAAAGCTTTACACAGGGAAAAGTTTCTGTTCCAATTATATCACATGTCGATATATTAATAATGCAGGGAAAAAAACCAAAGAAATATTAGTGTCTTGCTTTCATCTGGAATAGAGTTAATTTTCTTCCTAGTAGCTGGTAGAGTATTTTGAATTTAGTATGAAAATAATGTTGATAACAGACTGATATTTTCAGTTGTTGCTAAGTGGTATTTATAATAAGTCAAAGGCTTTTCAGCTTCTCATACTCTGTCACTAAGAAGGCTGGAGGGACACAAGAGGTTGGAAGGGGACACAGCTGGGACAGCTGACCCCAAACTGGCCAAAGGGATATTCCATACGTATGATGACATGCTCAGTATATAAACTGGAGGGACTGGACAGGGGCCGCTGCTTGGGAACTGGCTCGGCATCGGTTGGCAGGTGGTGAGGAATAGCACTGTGCAGCACTTACTCTGTATAACCTAATTTTTCTGTTGTATTTGTTGTTGTTATTATCATTATTATAATCATTCTCATCATCATCATCATCATTATTATTATTATCTTTCACTCTATCCTATTAAACTGTCTTTATCTCAACCCAAGAGTTTTCTCACTTTTGTTCTTCTGATTCTCTCCCCCATCCCCCTGGGAAGGGTGAGTGAGTGAGTGGCTGCATGATGTTTAGTTGCCAGCTTGGGTTAAACCACAACAACTAGAAAATATGTGCAGAAGAAAAAAAAAATGATTTATTTTCCTGAAGGACTGTACTATGAGCTTCAGTATCAAACTGTTCCCTCTGATTTTGAGTGGGAGGGATGAAAGCCTGACATAATCTGGGGCAATGGCAGGGATCATAATTCCTCCATAGCACTGCCCCTCCATCATCTGGATAAAAAAGAAGATGCCCTGAGGTATTTCAGTGGGCCTGGGGTAATCAGTGAGGCAGGAGAGACAGATCAGGAGACCAGCTCTTGTCTGTAGCACTGTCCTCAGCCAACCCCAGGGATTTCCAGCTGGAAATCAGAGCTACAGCTAATGCTGCTTGACACAGAATTAACTCTCCCAGGGCCTCCTCTTTGCTTCTGCAGAGTTGCCGTGGAAAAAAAATCTGACTTGGACTGTGTGCTCCCCACAGGTTTGTATTGCAAGGAAGACTAGAAAGACAGAGGAGAAATGGGAAAGGAGAATCCCTTAAAAGATCCATCTTGTGGCCCCACAGGATACGGTCTGAGGGAGAGTCCATAGTTTAAAATTATATAAATACCATATATCTTCCATATCTCACCCACAGGAATAACAAAGGTCTGCAGCAAAAAGCAGCATGAGTTCTGTATCATCATTCATAGTGGTGTATTTGGATAGAAACTAGAAAATAAACTTGGAGTTTCATCACCTTTTCAGACTTTAAACATGTATGTAGGCACTGTTTTCTCTCTCAAAATTGCAAGCTGAAGCAAGTATTTTAACTGTTATAACCAATTTACCACTGCTCGTGAGCATTACAATTATTTCCTCCTCAATCACTTTATCATCTTAGTTTTTAGGTGCAAGTCATTATTTTATAGATTGGCTAATTCAACATGCACAAATCTCTCCAGTAGAGAATGGTAACAGGAACTTCTACGTCTAGAATAATGTGAAATTGCTCCAAAGTTTATCAAGACAGGAAACACTTGTGGTGTGGAGCCTCTGGGATTTCCTCAGATGCAGCGTCACCGAAGCTTGGGTCCCCCGCAGGGTGGCAGGGACCTCAACATATGAGGCATCCCAGCTTCTCTGGCTTCCTGGACATAAGTGCTTCCGCTCAGGCAAGGACGGTTGGTCCGATGGTGTCTGTCAACAGAAAGAGCAGGCAGGCGTTTCTTGAAGTTGGATGAGAAATATAGCATTTCAGACTGCAGAAAGGAGCCCTTCTCAGAACCTGGGTGAGCCAAGAGGTGTCAAAGAATCAAGCAGCAAACCCTTCAGCTGAATGTTTTCTCTCCTTTGCAGTGAGATAAGATTTTCTGTCCCGTGAACTAGCCAGGAGCCATTTATCAAGAACTCAGTACAGTGCTGGACCTCCAGCTAACTGGAGCGTGTCAACCCTAGATCAGTCAAGAGCTGCCTCAGCAGTTAGAAGGGCTTAACCTTCGCCCATGGAGCCCCGGTTCAAACTTGTTAAAATTTGCAATCAGTAATGTAACAGCACAGATTCTTCCTCTGACGCAGAATGAAGAATTTTCAAGGGATGTTGAGCAAATCATGGTTTAGCCATTGCCCTGGAAACACCCCTGGAGCTCTCTGAATACGCTGTTTTGGTTTTTTTTCCCCTCCTGAAAAAGAGATTTTTGCGAGCCATGCAAGTGAGTGAATTCGGCATATAATTACAGAGCAGTATGCAGCTCTTCTCTTACCACATACACAGACACTGTTTTTAGTGCATATCATCACATAGTGATTAATGGCAACATGGCATATACTCCAGGGAACGCAGCCAGCTTAAACATGAAAACCCACATAGACTCAGATGGACAGACAAGCATATAAATTTTATTTATTTTGTCAGCCAAGCAAGAAAACTGTAAAAATAAGAATACAAAAATCTGCTCTGATGTTTGCTTTACTCAGGGATAAAGTGATTTAACAGAATTACCAGCCATGATTTTTTCTGAATAGGGTTACACACACTGGCCTGTCACTGCCCCTGTAGCTAAGCTGTGCTCGGCACAGTACCAGATACAAGAGAGAGAAAAGAGAGAGGGACTTTCCACTGTCTGTTCTTTTCTTTTAAGAAAAGATGCATAAAGATACCGGCCTCAGGAACAACCTCAGTTATGGCCACACCTAAGAGGGCTGTTGAACAGCAAGGGGTCACTGACCTAGAGTAGCGTTTACATGGTGCTGCCGCCTCCTCATCCATGTGCTCTGTGGCGAGAGCTGTCACTCGGGGCCCTGCTGGGATGGAAGGGCTCCTCGGGAGACCATTTAAGTTGCTTTGTGGTCTTTTCTGTTACCCTGGAGTTGCAGAAGTGCTATATATATTAGAAGCCTGCAGTTTGAATTTTGTATATATTTCGTCTTTCATAGCCATCAGAGACTATCAATGACAGACTGGCTCTCCAGATATTAAATGTTTAGTGCCACTGATACAAATAAATGAAAAGGACAAAGGTTTGTGCCATAAATATGAAATACAGAATGCAATTGAATTAGGTTATTTTTACATCTCAGATTAAAATTGCCCTTTCTCCTTAATTTTTCTGATTTTAACTTAAATCTTTCAAGGCCATTGGTTCTCTGGGGTAGTTTTGTGTTATCTGATATGCCCTTTCTTGATTTTCTCATTAGTGTTCCTCAAAAGGATTTTCTCCTAATCTTTTCGTCTTCTTCAATAAAGGATTTTTTTTTTCTGAAGTTGTTTCAAGACAAACAAATAAATCTCTTTTTACAAGAGGTGCTTTTTTTAGGTAAAGATTGCTTTCTGACAGAATTATTCCTTGTAGCATGGCATTATAATTCAGTTTTGCTAGCCAGCTACAAAAAGAAGCATTTGTGAATAGGGTTGAAAGGACAAGAGAATAGAAATCAGAAGTCTAATGCCATTCAAATGTGCTCCTCTAAATAACATTTTTGTGATCACTTTCTCCTACTCTGACTAGAGTCTCAGAGGTTATAAAATATATATATAATAGACAAGTATTATTGAATATATAAATCTTAGTTAAAGTCCTTTTGAAGGAACATAAAATCCTCCATTTATCTAGTTTACATGAGTCTACATGAGCATTTTGAAGGGAAAACATACTCATTTTGTGCTGGGAGAAAGGGGAGATCCTTTGTTCTCATCACAAGAGATATTTTTCATAGCTGTCAATTCGTGGCTGAATTTTAAAATATCAGTTTTCCAAGGGAGTCAAAGGCAAATATAAAATCCCTTACATTATTCAGGCACACCCTTGCCATGATCCATGCAAGTATTTGTTTATCTTGGATACCTTTTCCTGTTTGATGTTTTAAATCCAGCCGAAGTAGAGAAATAAGACTAACCAAATTATCACACTGTGCTACATTTCTTTACATAAACACTGCCATAATTTTTACTAATGAACTCCAGATAACAGGAGACAATAATGAACCCCTTTTATAGTATAGACTTCATATTCTGTGCAATTTGCAATATTATCAGGAAGCCAAATTTCTCACTAATACATTACGGACTTCTCAGCTATTTGCATCCAACAGGGATATTAGAATGATAGTATTTTAAGAATAGACTCACATAACATTTTTTAGCGTAATCAACCATGGATGAGGCCCATCTGTCATATCTAGTCTGTATGACTAATTGTTAGTGGTCTGTAATTGAAATTTAGATTTATTAAATAAACAGAGATGCCATTATAAATGCACTAATTCAATATGTGGAGGAGGGATGGCAGGATATGAAACTGGGCAGTAGGTTCTAAGCATTGTTTATGTTTATACACATTCAGATTAATGTGTTCCCGTCTACAAGTGGGCCAATCCTCCTGCAAAGCACATCAGAGCTGGCTGGCAGATGTCTAGATTGTGGCAAACATTTTCTTTCTTATTTTTCCACATTTCGAAGGGGTTTGTGAATGGAAGTAGAGCTTAGGCTTTTTTGGAGGTTTATATTTTATAGGAGGTCCTAGGAAAATAAAAAAGAGTTCCTTGTTATCATTATAAAATATTGTAAGCTCCAGGGGAGGACCTGTGGTTCATACACACTGTAACAGTGGTCAAAGTCAGCAGTATGCCAAAGAATAAGTTTGCAGACAGCAGACAGGTCTGTTTTACACACCTAGGATGAAATCTTAGCCAGATTGATGGCAGAGCTCCCATCAACTTCAAAAGAATCAAGATTTCACTCCTTGGAAGTGAAACGCATTTCTGCAATGTGCTAAGCATCCTCAGCTGGCATCAGGTAAGCTCATCGAGGAAGGAGGTCACTCAACCCCTGCAAAATTGAGTTCTTCATGCCTAGAAAGCAAAGCAACATCTCCATGCTCTAAAAGAAAGTATTTTCAGGATGACTACATGGCTAATTTTTCTTCAGTGGAATAAATAACCACTGAACATACACAGATATCATCACCAGATGCAATTTCTCAATTAGTGTCACTATAGAAGCAGAAAAATCACTAGTGAGCTCTGCATTGCTTTACTGTGGTCACTTCTTTTAGCAACCCCATGTTTTCTCTGCTAATTTGTTTTATTATGGAGATGTTTTATCTTTCCGTTTGGAAAATTTCAAGGATGTAAGATCACGCCTTCTGTGAGAGACTGCACTAGGAGCTTGATCCTGCAGCCTCCTGAGCAGCTTTAAATTATAAGTACTATCCTGAAAACTCAGGGCACTTGGTGCCCTGCAGGGACTGCCAAGGATTTCACAGAACTGGCACTTTCAAAAGAGTGCAGCTCAATGTTTTCAGAGATGAATTTTGGGAATCCTGCCACACAGAGGTTTTTTCCTGAGTTTTTTTCTAGTTGTTTTGAAAGAGCTACTTTTTTTATATAAGAACTAAACTAAATCCACTCCAAGTAAAAAATGCTCATTTAAATAGATAACCACTTACAGCAGATGTACCAGAGACAAGTGTCAGAAAAAGGCTGGAAATGCTAAGGCTATTAACATAAGAGGTCAAATCAGACACTGCTCTTGGATTTGGCAGAGCCTCCAAAAACAGCTTATGACCAGAAAAGTCTCCCTTTTCATTAGGTATGTCGTTTTTGCTTTTGAGCTCTGCCTTGACCCTGTTTATATTGGCTGTGGCAGCACTTCTTTCCAGAGCACACTTGCAATTAGGGTAGGAAATTCTGTGGGGCTGTTAGGAGACTGCAAGCAGTTTTCACACTGAAATAAGCAAGACCAAGGGCAATGTTTTGGAGAAAAAAGTAGTATATGAATATGGATGTTGTGGTTGTTCAGTTGAGAGGAATGAGCAGCCACTCTGGAAAGAGAAATCAGATTCCATCTTTGTGTGCAACATTTATGCCCCTAATTCTGACTGTTAAACATAGAGCAGGATCTACAGCCATTTCATTACCGATAATCATAACTACCATGCCTGCGTGGTTGCAGCTTAAAAGGATATTTTCATATTCTACTAAGCATTCCCACTGTTGATGAGAGACATTCTTCTGAAAGCGTGAGTAACACAGTCCTTTAAGCTCAGTTATTATGTCAGGTGAAACAATGGATAAACCCTGAACTCATTCCCACCTAAGCACATAACTAGGGAAGGACAGAGTGGCATGGGCTTTTGCTGAAGGGGAAGCTCATCAAACAACTTCATTTTCCTACTCATACCATATCAGGCTGCAACAACTGTTTGTTTTATGATCTAGCCGGCATTTTGCCCACTTTGGGACATGAAGCCTTCCCTCTGGTGTGGAGCTCATACAAGGCGTTGCTCTTTCCCAGGATTTCTGAAGGGTCACATTTGTTATTCTGACTGGAAGAGACAAACTTTACTGTTTCGAGTAATCTTCTGTACATCTTTCTTTGGATACTTCGTGTTAGCTTCCTGACTTAAGGAGTTTGTGATACTTTTTCTTTGTAAGACAGTGTCACAAATGTCAGCAGTCTAGATCTGGTCTTCATTATTCTCTTGTTCCTTTTCCAAAACTGGATTTTCTCTTCTTGGCTCTTTATCACTTTTATGGTGACTTACTTATATTTTGAATCCTAGGATTTTGCTTACTTTATGCTGGCAATCCTTCTTGTAAATTACAAATTATCAAAACAATATAGTATTTCAGAAAAGTGTGTGAGATGAACAGAGGGGGAAAAGGATTTTTTATTTCTTTGTTTTGAAAACCCAGCCTCCTGCCTGCTTTTACTCTCTCACTCTTCCATCAGGCTGTCTTTCTAAACCTGAGGCATACTATTTTAAAAGCCTTCCAAGTGACACGGAAGTAGAACTTAAGGAACTTGAGAAACTCGAGCTGATAATTTCCAAAGCATTTGAAAATGTTACTGTCAGCCTCAAAGAACCCACTACTTGAGCTGTCATCCTGGTGTCATCTCATGCGATCTTCTGCAGTGAATGTGTGCTAATGCCTTTCATTTCACTGAGCTGCATGCCACAAAATCCATCCTCCACTGCCTGCTCTCTCTGTAGAATACATTCCTGCTCACCAGTCCTCAAGTTAAGGCCAAATTTGCCGTCCAAACCTTGCAGACTAGATTCCAAGCTATGTAAACTGGCTTCACACTGCTGACTCAAAATCGTAGACAAAAAACTTAATACTTTAGACCGAACAGTCATGTAATATTGATGCAGTGCTCAGGGTTGGGAAAGATCTTTTGCTTTACGCCTCAGTCCCTGAAATGTAACTAAGATCTATGGCATCAATAAGCCATGAATGAACCGTCTGATACTTTTTTGTAGCTATTTTAAGTTCTTTTTCCCCAAAGCCCAAGCCTGGTTTGCTCTGCCCAAGCCACCTGCTGGGAAGTTGTGTGCCCTGCAGCTTGTAGGCTTTGCAGGCTGTCACTCAGTGTTCGCTGTCATAGGATATCAGCATCTTCAGATCCGGTAAATAAAAATGAGGTCAAGCCTATAACATTTTCCACTGAGTGAAAATACATAAACGTTGCCACTGTGATTAAACTCCCTCTTTTCTCCACTCCTCTTACAGATTTATTGCTTACACGCAAGCTTATCAGAATTATAATTCATTCAGTTTTGCACCTATGCCTCCTAGTTTTTATCCAATTATTTCAGCTCTCTGGTTTTGTAAACTTTTATTTCTCAGGCTGTGCCCCTTCCCATTAGGAAACGTGTTCTGGGGTCAGATCTGAAAGCAATGCACTATGATTTAGCCTCATGCCTTCCATTAATGTCAGTGGGAATCAGGCTGCTAAACCTCTGAGCACTGTCTTTAAAACGTAACCCACAGTCATCAAGCTCTCGCTGCGTTTGTAAGCATTTATTCTCATGTCAGACACATATGTGCTGGCGGACTAGCCAATGTAAATGAAGGTTTTTTTCATTCTTTTTTTTTAATTGAACTAGCAGCGGACGTGTACGAAAGCCGGGGGGGAGTGGAAATAAAAGGGTCAGACAAAGAAGGTTAATGCTTTCTGTGGAATCTCATCACAGGACTTAGGAGTGCTACAGCACAACCGCAGAGGAGATTACGTGGCTTGGTCAGCAGCGTACACAGGACAACAACATCAACACTGAGCTAATTAAATGAACACAAATTACGACAGCTTTCAGGATCAACAACTTGCCTGGTAGCTCGTGTTTAAAACTGAATTCACGTGTTACCAGAACAAGCAGCTCCATGTAAGATAAAGCACAAGATGTTTACAAAACTGTCTACTACTTCCTTATGTCTCTTCCCCCATTCTACACAGATTTTGCATACAAAAATTTACGCAAAGTACTCAGTCGCTGTTAGTAATGTTTCTGTAATGATCAGCCTGCCTAGACACCCCGTCCCTCTGCCAGGGAAAACTGAATGAGGGAAAAATACTGACTCAGAGAAATGTTTTGAAAAGATTTACATGGTATTTGCTACCATCCCAATAATCAGCTGTGTAATTGTGCATTTTATTAAAATCCCACATGTTTGTTCGAGCTGCTGGAGTTGTTACACTTGATTAACAGAAGAGAGGAAGGCAAAGGCCTGCCTTAAATTTACACATCCAGACCCAAATCCTGGAAATTCCTGTGCACCTGCTTAATTTTATACACTTGAATAACCCCTCAGGGGTCAGAGCTACCTGGTTGTGCTGTTACAGAGAGGTACTCCACTGCCAGAGATCTGCACTGAAGTACCTGCAGGCTCCCGAAAGCACCCCAGGGGCAGCTAAGTTTCCGACCTAGGATGCACTTGGTTCCACTCGTATTACTGCAGCTTCTGTAGTGCTGGCGTGCTTGGCACCTGCAGCCTGCGGTCACAGGAGGTACACACGATGCTTGGGCAAAGCCAGGGAAAGAAATTAAGGTCAGTGGGATCATACAGACAAGAAAGCCTATTCAGGGAGCCACAGCATCTGTGTGGAGACAGCAGAAAGGGGAAGGACTCCATGAGGAACCTTGATCAGCTTCTAAGAAGTGCTGCAGAGGACCAGATGATTGGGGTCCATGGGGACAGCAATACTGTAGGTAAGCAAAAGCAAGGAGAGGAGAAAGTGGGAGAGAGATGACTTCAGCAAAGCTGAAGCTCTGAGGTGCTCACAATACGGATTTTTCTGAAATGTTTTTGGTATCCATATGCTGCCAGGGAAAGAGAGAACATTTAATGCCTAGTTAATAAATAAGGTAAAAGAACAGGCATGTGTAGTCTAAGTGAAGGCATCAACATAACAGACTTCAGAAATACAGTGGAAAGAGGATGGTAAGTGGGACACTGTACTAGCAAATATTCAGCAAGTTCACACTAGGCCATGCTAGAATCAATAAAATTAACAAACTAACTACATCAGCATGAAACATAAAGTCTGTGTGGATTGAAATTTCAGATCTAATATACTGTTACCACTGTAGCATGGCAAAAACATTGTGTGTGATGCTGCCTCTGTGACCAGGATGTTGACACTGGCTACAGAATACAGGGGAATTCCAAGATGCCAGCGGGGCAGGAAAGGCAATATCAAACACCAGACTCCAATTATTTACACGCAAATGGGCCAGGTATTGTGCAAGAGTGTAATATGAAACAGTTGATAACTACTGCATGGAGGAAATAGTTAAGGATATTGATCAGAAAACAGGCAATTATGGAGTTGGCTTAGAGGAAAAACTTATATAAATGAGGAACTTTGTTTAGAAGAAGCAAAATGGGACAACGAGGAAATTTTATTGTTTCCTTAAGATGTGAAGTCTGCTAGAGGATGGTGTGCTGAAAGCACAAGGCCAGTGCACATTATTCATCAAGTAGGCTTGAAAATGGGCAGTACATCGTAGCTTTGAAGACAGCAAGATAAGGGAGGTTATTAGAAGAATAACTGCAAATCCTTCGAACAGCTGATGTTGGATCCAAATGAATAAATTAGAAAGTAACAGACACTCTGGAAGATTACATGTACAATGACAATTAGACAGCCAAAAAGGGGTTTGATGATTTTCTAGTGAAAGGAATCAAAACTAGCAATAAATCTTTATTCCTGAACATCAGGATCAGGAAGACTGCCAGAAAATCAGTGGAGCCCGTTGATTACCAGAGTTCAAAGGAAACACTCTGAGAAAATAAAGCTATTAAAGAAATTAAATTAATCCTTTGCATCACTTTGTTCACCGTAGAAGAGTAGACTCCCACAGCAGAACCCTTTTTGGAATGGGGTGACTCCATTAGGAAATCTGTCTGAAATAGCTGTACCCAGGAACCTGGTCTAGGAACACTGAAACATGAACAGCAACAGTTTGCCAAGAAACAGATTATATCACCCAGGAGTTTCAACAGCCCTTTAAGGATGAAATCACTAAATGACTAATAGCAGATTATAACTCTATGCTTAAAACTCCCTTGATATCCGAAGAGTGGCTATCAAATATCAAATATCGAATGCCAGCTTTTTTCAGCAAAGGTTCCAGGGGAGATGTGAGAAAGAACAGACCTGGAAGTCTGAAATCTGCAGTGGGCAAATTAGCAGAAAGTGTAATGAGGAACAAAATTCATTGACACTTCAATAAATTTGATTTACTTCTGAAGAGTCAGCATGACCTTTTCCATTTTTACAGGTTGGAGTTGTTTGACGAGATCAATGAATATATAGATAAGAGCAATTCAGTTGATACAGTCTACTTGGATATCCAAAGACTTTCAGCAAATTTGTCCCTTGATTCTCCGTTACAGGCTTTTAAGGGAATCAAGCAGCTACATCATGAAAAGGAAAGTCACTGCATGATAAAAAGACATTTAAAAGATAGGAAACCGAGGAGAGGATTGGAGTAATTCTGTAGCACTGTGCAGTGCAGCCCTTGCTGTCAGGGTGTTCATAAGCAGCATGAGAAAGGGAGTAAACAGAGAGGAAAGTTTGTTGACAACTGCAAAATATTTATGCTGTTAACAGCAAAGGCTGACTTTAAAAGTAATACTTTAGTAGTACTTTATGAGACTTAGTGACTAGACAATAAAATGGTAAATGTGATGTAGTGTGGATAAATATAAAGGGATACACAGGGGAGAAAAAGCGATCCTAGTTTCACAGCTAAAATGGCATGCTGTGAGATGACCATTGGCACTCAGGAGCAAGATCTTGGGACTTGACAGTTCCATGAACATGCCAGCTCAGCATTCAGTAGTGGTAAAAAATCCCTCAAATAAAGTATTAGTGCACTGCAGGATGCGAATAAAGAATAAGAGAGGAAAGAACATTATGCTAGTGTGTAAACTCATGACTGACCCACATTATGATTAGTATGTGGATTTCAGGTCTTCTCAGCTCAAAAATGGTACAGCAAAATCAGAGAAAATTCAGGCTAAAATAATAGGTATGATCGTCTTCAATCTCTGATTGTATACAGAAAGCTTCAGTTTAGGCAACTACTTTACCAGGACAGAATATTCCAGTTTGGAAGAGACACAACTTAATGGAAGCAGTCTACAGCACGAAGAGTGCCTTGGTGAGGATGCTCAGAAACCAGTCACTTCTCCAGCACAAGGGATGAGGGTGTGGAGTGGTGTTAATACAGAGCCACAATAAGCTCAGAGGACATTGGAAGACACACCCAGATGGGAAAGCCTTTGGAAGCTAGAGAATACAAACCCCATATCTATCTCAGGAAGTTCCTGACAGAAAGTAGCTTGAAATTCTGAGAGTACAATTTTGGGTATCAGGAGGAAATTTCACGTAGGTTCATCCTGCTCTTACTCTTCACTAGGCATCCACTTAAAGCTGCTTACTGAGAGGATACTGAGCTAACTCACTTTTTTGGTTTGAATGGGTGTGATTGTTTTTTGTGCTTTTACGCTGTCAGCTACACACACAATCAGAGTGGTTACTCTCATCCCAGGCTGGGCTTTCCTGTGCAGAAGTCCACACCAGGAGGAGCATAACCTGCACCACAAACATATGCTCACACAACTGCACCTCCAGCCCTGTCCATCCCTGCCATTGCCATGCAGAAGCCATGGCTCTTGACATAAAGCCAGGAGAGAGAGATGGGAGATCTGCTGGCAAAAACAACCAAAAGAAGGGGGCAGCTCCTCCGTAGAGTTGTAATAATATGTCAAAGCCTGCCTGGAGAACACTGCCTATGCACTTCCCCAGCCTTTCCCTTCCCCAATCCCCTGCTCCATGCTGTGATCTGTCAGCAACTTCCTGCAGGTAGGTGGTGGCTGGGGGGTCCCTCTCTTCTGCCAGCAGCTAACAGACCTGGGGCCTAGCAGTGCGGGGTGGTCCTTCTCACCCAGGGACATGAGGAGTCCACACAAGGGTTACTGAGCCTGGAGGATAAGCATGTAATAAAACCCAGAAATAACACAGTGTTGTCAAGTGTAAAGAAACCTTTCCTTACAGCAAGCTGTACTGACCTCGCCCAGAGGCTGTTGGCAAGCATTAAGCCTTGAAAGCCAGCCCACTAGTCACAGCTCAATCCACAGGGTGCTCGTCACATCAGAAGGTTTGAAACAACAACAGACCATGTCTGCATGCAGGCTTAAGCCCCTTTTTGGGGCCCAGATCAACTACACAAAGTCCACCATTAGAAATGATCTTTAGATCAACGCATCCTTGCTCGTTCAAGGCCATCTCAGGCCAGTCCCAACCTCAGCCTTTTGAATCCACTCCACCTTCCTACTTTGTTTCTCTTTGGGCTTATAGAGAGTGCAGTTTGAATATTTGAGGTTCTTTATTGGCACTCTCTTACATCTTATTGTAACAACTCCTAAGGACATCAGAGATCCACACCCTACAGAGAGTTTATTTAAAACTTAAACTTAAGTTGAGCCAAACTTTCTCTCTGTCTTTTTTTAAAGTTATTATTCATATTTTAATGGAAACATACGCTGAAATCGGAATTTCCATTTTCTATGGAAGCAAAAAAGTGTGAGAACTCCCATGGGAGGGCCTGTTCGTATGTAGCGCTGAGCTTAATTTTTAGTCTCAAGTGGTTGAAACTAGTTATGAAGTGATTCAGATTAGCAGCCGCGCTCGGGGTACTTATCTAATTGACCTAAGCTTGGCAAGCTTTTCGTGTTTCCTCATCAGCGATACTGCTCCGCAGTACTAAGGATGTAGCTCAGCAATCATAGATCTAACTAAACTGAAAAGTACTTTGGTTTTTATGGTTTTGTTTTCTCCAGAAGAATGGAATCTTCCCACATAAGAAACAAAACTGATGACATCAAGGATTAGAATTGAAGTACCTGAAAAGACCCTATGCCCAAAACCAGGCAGCCAGCTTCTCCGAATAAAAAATACTTGGCAGCTCTGTCTGTCAGGCGGAAGGACTTTTCCCTCTTGCTAAAGCAGTACTTCTGATTTAGAGCCCTGCAGCTGGTTGAACTGCAGCCTCTCTGAGAAGAGAGAATGAGAGGGCATAAATACGCTCCAGCAGTTGCAACGTGGCTCTGAGCCCTGGAGAGAGAGTTTATTTCCAGTTACTGTCTGCCAAAAGCTTCTCTCCTGTCAAAACACAACAGATGAATTCACAAATTCCAGATTTACGTTCCCTCAGATTTGTGGGCAGGTGATCAACTGCAATCATCCTGCAAAAGGCTAAATAATAACCACTGTGAAAGCCAACTCCTGAGCTAAGTATCCTTGAGCTCTCTTCTGTTTCAGCCTTCTCTTTTTATGTTAGTAATCAAGTGGACCGAGTAAGAGGCTTTGCGACAACAGAACTAACTTCTGTGAGCCCATAGCAGCTTCCTATCCCTTCATGCCCAATGGGTCAGAGGCGGTTTTTTTACCTTTCTTCTTCCTAGAAGCCCAGCAGAAGGAGAAGAGTTCTTGCTCTCGAGGTTGAAGACAGTCTTCCAGACAGGGATTTTCTTTGTTTTGTCCTTTGCCAAGGAAAGAGCAATGGAAGCTGCTGGAAGTGGTGGTGATGTTAAAGGGACTGTATTTTAACAGTAATGGATTTTTTTAAATTGAAAAGATATATTCATTTTATGGAAGAACATATGCTCACAGTGGAAATGTGAAATATATAATTAAACTCTGAGCATGCAACAATACAAAATAGTATTTTTTATTTTTTACTTGGTTAAAAAGTTAAGATATCTCACAACAGATAAAATCAAGCAGTAGCCACATACATTCTCTGATCAGAATTTCAGTAACAAATTACTCCTTTTCTTCAAATGATGGTGGAAAGCTATGACTTTTAGCTCATTCAAGTTTAACAGGTTGTAGGTTGCTCTGACTGTAAGTATAACTTCCTGAGGTTTTTTTTCACAATACACTTCATTTACGTCTCTTTGTAAAGAGAGAAGTAAAAACTCATTAACCATTCTTGCATTTAAAAGCATATTATAAACTTAGTAATGCCAAAATCATCCTTCTGAGAGTTGTGTTTTTCTTAAAGTAGTCTTTAGATTTAATGTTCCTCTCATTCCCCTTCCTTAAGAATACATTCATAGTTCTAAATAGCTGTGAAGAAGAAAATTGCTCTTTCAGAGGAAAAAGTGTGTGCATTCTTCTCTTTCCCTGAAAATCAAATACACAGCAGTATCTCAAAGTGCCAAGTCCTGCACTTAAGTCACAACAACCCCACGCAGTGCTACAGGCTGGGGGCAGAGTGGCTGGAAAGTTTCCCAGAGGAAAAGGACCGAGGGGTGCTGGTCGACAGCCAGCTGAACCTGAGCCAGCAGAGTGCCCAGGTGGCCAGGAGGGCCAATGGCATCCTGGCCTGTATCAGAAACAGTGTGGCCAGCAGGACCAGGGCAGTGATCCCGGCACTGTTACTCGGCACAGGTGAGGCCGGACCTCATATCCTGCCTTAAGCTTTCAGCCCCTCACTACAAGAAAGACACTGAGGAATTAAGATGGTGGAGGGCCTTGAGACAAGCTGTATGAGGAGTGGCTGAGGTCACTTGGTCTGTTCAGCCTGGACAAGAGGAGACTGAGGGGAGACCAACTTCCTCATGAGTGGAGGAGAAGGGGCAGTGACTGATCTCTTCTCTGTGGTCACCAGTGACAGGACCCAAGGGAATGGCCTGAAGTTGTGTTGGGGAGGTTTAGGTGGGATATTAGAAAAAGGTTCTTCACCCAGAGGGTGGTTGAGCACTGGAACAGGCTCCCCAGGGAAGTGGTCACAGCACCAAGCCTGACAGAGTCCAAGAAGCATCTACGTGACACTCTCAGGCACATGATGTGGCTCTTGGTCCTATGCAGGGATAGGAGCTGGACTCGATGATCCCTGTCGGTCCCTTCCAGCTTGGCGTATTCTGTGATTCTCTGATTCTGTGAGGTGCTGGAGCTTGTCCAGAGAAGGGCAACAAAGCTGGTGAGGGGTCTGGAACACAAGTCTTACAACGAGCAGCTGGAGCAGACGGGACTGAGAGGAGTCCTTATCACTCTCTCCAGCTACATGAAAGGAGGTTGTAGCAAGGTGAGGGTTGGTCTCTTCTCCAGCTGATAAGTGACAGGATGAGAGGAAATGAACCAAGTTGCACCAGGGGAGGTTTAGATTATATATTAGGAAATTCTTTTCCATGGAAAGTTTTGTAAAGCACTGGAACAGGCTGTCCAAGCAAGTGGGGGAGTCACCATCCCTGGAAGGGTTTAAAAAATGCGTGGATATGGCACTTGAGAATATGGTTTAATGACGAGCATGGTGGCAGTGCTAGGTTGATGGTTTGACTTGGTGATCTTAAAGGTCTTTTCAAAATTAAATGATTCTATGATTCTATGATCTTTCAAGTGCTGCTTTTGCTTTTTCTCTTAGTGAAGCTCCTACATGCTTCAGGCTTTTTCACCTCTTCTGCCAAACCAAGACAGGCGCCAGGAGTGGCCCTGCCATTCACAGTTCTGTTGGCTGCAATGTCTGCTTATGCTTTCCTTCCTCGGTGAAGCTCCTGGGTACTTCAGGCTTTTTTTGTCTCTTCTACCAGAAGAGCAACTCAGAAATGTTAGCTTTCAGGCAGAAGTCTTTGGCTGAAAACTTGGGTGGGTTGATTTTTTCCTGCAAAAGTCCACCTGTGAAAGGGTTAATTCTGATGTGATACACACATTTTCATCCCCCCTTTCTGTAAAAACTGAATGTCTTTTATGGCCACACATACTGAGTCACGTTTTTAAAGATTTTATTGTAGAAAGTTTACAATACTGTTTTTTAGTTGAAATTCTTCCATAGAACATTCAGCCATGGACAAACTAGGTGCCCAATCACTGCTTATTAGAAATGCAATGGATTAGATAATGGGGTATCTCGAGAGAAAGAAAATAGCTAAATGCAATTATTTTAATTCTTTCAATTTCTTTCACACACACACACAACCCCCCCCCCCCCCCACTTATTATTAAATAGTTTCTGGCTACAGGAAATGAAATTCTTATCTGTAAATTGGCTCTTTACAACACAGATTTCCATACTGGATATTTCCATCACTGGATATGTTGGCTTATTTTGCATTTATATCAGGAAAAGATCTGTGTTTTTTTGTATCTGAAGCAAAAAGTCCTTCTGGGTACTGTATGAAGAGCAACCCATGACCAGGAAGAGGATTTTTTTCATCCAAAATGATCTTATCTGAAAGCCAGGGTTTTCTCAAATAGTGAGCTCAATTTGTGAGTCTGATTTGAGGAATCCAGTTAGAGGTAAAGGCGTTCCCTTTGCTTTCATTCAGGTGTTTCATTTTAACCATGATGGTGATTAATTTGTGTTCATCGTGCAGCCAAAGTTGCCCTGAATTCAGAGCACTTCAGGCAAACAAAAGATGCTGTCAAGGTCAGTGTAATTTCACCATGTGGTAATAGTAGGCAAAGGTAAATTGCTTTCTTCTATTTCAATCTAAATGCTAAGCGCTCAAGCACTAAAAATTTATGTTACTCCTCTACCGAAGAGGTGCCAACCAGGATAGCAAGCATGTTGCAAACTTAGTCAAGAAGCAATGCCTTAGCAGGAACCCAGGAAAGGAGTTAGTGCTACACATTCCCCACAATGCGTCTGACTACATACTGCTCTGATTCAATTTCTTTGGATGTTTGATATCCTTTCCCTATCAAACATCTTGGGAAAAATGTAAAAGCTAAATATCTCATTTACCCAAGTTGTAACACTGCAGGCTGCCGGCAGGGTTGGCAGCTTTGTTTGGGCTGAGTGGCACAGACATGGGCATGCTGACATAGCCCCATTTGAGTCAGCTGATTTTTTTCAAAAATCAGGGCACACATCTAACTCAATATGAGCAAATCAAAATGCCAATTTCAGCTGCAGAATTAAACACAGAACATAATAAGAATCTAGAGGAGATAAATGTAACCAGGAACCATGAGAGACAGATACGTAGGTACAATGTCTATAGGCACATAAATTTGTATATAGCTAAACACAATTAAGGGGAAAATGTCAGTGCAACTCTATGAGTGGGAGGTGGACTCCTTTGCTGTGAGGAGCTGCTGCAAAAAGGAGAAGCTGTAAGATGCAATATTCTTATATCTGATTCCCAGCCAATGGCTATGAATGTGTCCTCATGAGCATAGCAGAGGTGAACCATAATCTCAGAGCAACAAACTTGTACATGTTCCTAATCAACTACTAAAATGCATCAAGCCAGGCAAATTTCTGCTTATATGGTACTAAGCCCATACAAAAACTAAACATATCTATCTTTGAATAGTGAACACAGGACACTGGTACTATTCCCTCACTTCCAGGATGCTCAACCTCCGCTTCTCAAGCAGCCATGTCCCCTGACAGTACTGCTGCATTTTTCATTATGATGTCCTGCATATAAGATTTTACAAAAAAATTTATCACTTTGTCCCTGAGGCTTTTGCTCTTCACACTCTTTTATTTTCTTGATTTTTCTCTCTTTCTAAAATTAGTTGTGGCCTCCTATTCCCCTTCCTCTGATCAATTCCTCATTCCTTCCTCCATTAACTACCTCTCTTTTTAACAAGATTTGCGTTTTGTTTTTGTGACACAAACACTGACCCAAGAGTTTCAAAATCTTTTGATAAGTCTATTCTCACAACATATAGAGATATTTCCCCTATTTGAATCATAGAATTGTTTGGTTCATAAGGAACCTTAAAGATCATTTAGTTTCAAACATCCTGCCATGGGCACAGACAGCTTCCACTAGACCAGGTTGCTGAGAGCTCAATCCCACCAGGCCTTGAACACTTCCAGGAATGAGGCATCCACAACCTCTCTTGGAAAACCTGTTCTAGTGCCTCACCATCCTCAGAGTAAAGAATTTTTTCCTAATATCTAATCTCTTAATCTCCTAATTTCCTATCTATTCTCTTCCAGTTTAAAGCTATTCCCCCTTTTCCCTTCACTACATGTCCTTGTAAAAAGTCCATCTCCAGCTTTTCTGTAGGTCCCCTTTAGGTACTAGAAAGTGCTGTAAGGTCTCCCCAAAGCCTTTCCTTCTCCAGACTGAACAGCCCCATTTGACAAATGAGGGGCTCAGTGTTTCAAGGCTTGGCTGTTTAGATGCAGAAAAAGCTGAATTTGATGAGGAGTTAACTGCCTCAGTTCCTTCATGGTCCTGGGTTGCAGGGTCCCTGAGATCTTCAGTTTTTCTTCTACACAAAATTTTGACAGAAATGAAGAGATAGACTTGATGTGCTCTGGTGTTTGGGGATATACTGAATACTCTGATCACCACTTACAATTTTTTTTGTTGTTGTTCTTTCTGATTATGTACACAGGAGGGATTAAAAACCATATTTTCAATAGACAGAAGTTGAAAGGAAGAGAAATATTTCATATCTGAGCAAAACAGACAGGAAGGTCATGATGCTTAACAATAGGTGCCCCCTGCCTAGCTTAGATCTTGCCTTTCTTAGGCATACAAAGCTCTCTGTAAGTTTTGTGTGTACAAAAAAAAGAGAAATCTTCAAATGCAGCTGTGTTGCATTATATGGAATCTTCAGGATCCCAAGGGGCAGCCTCGTTTTCTCAGTAACAAATCCTTACCCGGCTTCTAGAAAACGTTTGTGGGAATGAGTCTCAGCTCCTTAAATCTCAAGCATAAATAGGTCCCTTCCCAGGAGTGGAGAGTTGCTGAGGTTTGTCTCTCAGGAAGCCCCAGAGCCTAAGGGACCCAACCTGTTTAGCAAGCAGGGAAATGCTGCCTGCTTTGAAGCAGCATTGGGAAGTGGGCAAGAAGGATTATTTCAATGGTTGTCTTCACTGAGCTCTCTTAGCCTGGCATGTGTGTTGGTGGGTGAGCCAAAGAGTGATAGACAGCCTTTTATTTGCATGACTTTACTATTTGGTGTCTGTGTTGGCAGGAGACAAGATCCGCCTATAAACATTACAGTGCTTTTACCCTTGAATATCTATCCCTAAATCACTGTGTAACAAACCAAATCCTTCACTAAAAATATTAGAATTTATTTTAAAAGTAGTGCAATTTCACTGCTTAATACTCCCTAATGGGATGAATTGCTGAAGTTCCTTGTTGCTTTAACAACTGCAGTGCCAAATGGGCTGAAGGAGACCTCAGTGGAAGAGCTCAGAAGGGACTCTCAGAAGCTGTTGGCATGTACAGTGATAACAAGGCAATAGCATTTTCAGAACTGACTTTGTTTCTATCACTTAAAAAAAAAAATCCTTCCCCTGATAAAGAGAGTTTTAGGAGGTTTCTGTATCAGCTAATGACATTGTAATGGAGATAACCACTGTTGCATGCTTCGAATCAGACTGATCTCACATGATAATCAAGACACTTGGGCGACAAAACCATTCAGGTTGTCGTGGATGACTGCTTTTGTATTTAACTCTCAACTTTATGGTTATTTTAGTAGGAGGTCAAGATGGTCTGCTTCAGCCTATGTGGCGGTCACTGTCACAGTGGCAGCAGGGGCCATGCTGTATGGCCTCTCACCCCCACAGGGGTGAGGGAGTTGCTCTCTCCCCACACCACCCTGCAAAGGGGATGATCTCTGCATCAGCCTGAGCCCAACTCATCTCCTGTTAACCAGGACTGGAGACAGGGTCACCAAGTCATGGTGACACATCTATCCAATTACACAGAAAACACAACACAGAAGGCACCTTTGTACCTGTGATCTGGAAAAACAGTCAGACAAGGACACCTTGTCACTTAACAACCTGCTGTGCCCAGAGATGAATTGTGAACCTGGGCGAGGTTGCACAGAGAGGCCATGGTCTTAATTTCTGCCACAGCCTCCCACTGGGCTGTGGGTGCATCTTTCACCCCCTCTGCACCTGATTTTGCAGCCATAAAAGAGAATAGCACTTCTTCCCTACCTCTCAGGCATGCCGAGAGAATGAACACATCGGAGAGATCATAGCTATTGAGACATCGCAGTGGTTGGGAGGGACAGTGGGAATACAGCAGCAACAGAGATAGAAACCTGTGGGCAGAGATGTCTGTGCATGTTATGCTGTGGGTTGGTTACTCACCCTGTGTGTTCAGACTTGATAGACACACACACACACAAACTGAGCACAGACTGTTTGGTTATCTGCCCCACACTGGCTTTTACAGACACAGTTGCATAACCTACCCAGATATGGGTAACACATAAGGCAGCTTCTCAGCTTCTTTTTTTTGATTCTACCTTGAAGTGGGGGAATAAAGTTCTCCTTGAATATTTTTGCTTTTCCTCTGTTGATCTATTTTCTATTTAAAAAGCAAGACTTGTTTTTTTTATTTTCATAAAACAAATTATGTACTCCCTCTAGTGTCAGAAATTGTATATGGGCTTAAACCACGTTTGATTAAATGTTGCTATAAATGCTAAAGTAAGGTGCAATTTCATTTCTCCACATTTCAAGGTTAGTAAGTTATAGTGATACGTAGAACTAACAACAGTCCTACTTACCGCTGCTCTGTCTCCTCAGCACTGCAGCTATAGAAAAGAAATATATTATTAAACAGTGAAATAAAATAAGTAATTGTCTTATTTATAAAGCGGGTCTTTGATTAAGACTTTTTGCCACCCTCTTTAATTCCAGTTCCAAACTGCCACTTTGAAAGTGAACATCTGAAAAGCCAAATTGTGCGACAGAAACGCTCCAAAGGGGAGAGGTAGGATCAGAGGAAAATCCAGAGGAGGACTATTGAATTTCAGCAGAGAATAAGAAGGAAGTCTCCTGAGTGCCCTGGGACCTATCATGGTTTAACATGCTTTCCCATATCTTCTTTTACCACAGCTTGTGGTCTCAGTAACAGAGGTCTTCAGGCTCTTGGAGCACCCAGGGCAGTTCTGTAGCATAGCAAGCCCACCAGGTTGAGCCCTTCAGCTGCACAAGCTGCTCAGTGCGTCCCTGCTTCTGCTTGAGGAGGGCCAAGGGCCGTCACACTTCAGGGGCTCCATGCTCCTCTACCCAGTTGTTTTGAATCATCATTGCTAGTTTTTTCCAAAAGGTCTGGAGAAACAAGCATCTTCTGTTGCACTCAGGAGAGCACTGCTAACTTCCAAAAGTGGCATATTGACCAGGATTTTGGATATCTTCCATGGTTTTCTGCTCTGATGCTGTTTTTAAATCATGGGTAGAGGTAACACCCTCTGTTTTCCACTAATTGGAAAAAATTAATGTCCCTGGCAGCTGGCCACCCGCAGAGACTCTGATTTTCCTGCCAAACAAGGTTACAGAAACACGTGGCTTGGTAGGGTGAGCAGTGGCAGGTGGAAACAGAAAACATAGGAGGGATTCCAGTTCCAGGGGAGGCTCAGTCCCTGTGTCTGGCCTTGGTGAGTGTTTTCATGCAGAGGTGGCTAAAGGCAAACACACAAATACTGAGGTCCTGAGTCTGGATGTCAGCAGGTGCTGACCACTCACAAACAAAGCTCCTTTCCTCCAGCCACCTAACCACTGATTATACACATCTAATTTTATCCACCCAGTCTGAAAGAACTATGATTACTCCTTGCCTAATCCTCCCTCTAAACATCCTGCCCACAGGCTGGAAGGCTCTGGACAGCACAGGGGAGGCAGCAGGCATTCACAGTGCGAGAATGAAGCTGCAGAGGGGAAGGGGGCATACTGCAACCTCAGGGACAGACCATGGCCCCAGGTAGGTCTGGAGGAGGTACAGAAGAATCACCAGTGTTCACCTGGGATCCACATCTATCCAGATCTCAGCAGCTTCAAAGCCTGGTCTTAGGAAAGTAACAGAAAATAGCAGACCTCAATACTGTTGATTTTCTAAAAATACACGAAGCTGTGCCCTTAAAATTGTACCATGATGTGGCTGGCCAACCTTCTTATGAAAAATATAGCCAGTACTGTGTTGTGCATCACCAAATGTAGGGGCCAGCACATCCTGCCTTCTCTTCACCTGTTTGCTGCAGCCAGGAGACACATAGAGCCAGGCAGCAAGCAGAGATCACTACCAGCTGGGGCTCCACCACCGTCTTCGGTGACCACCTGCTTCTCCAGACCCAGATCACATGGCTCAGCTGTTTTCTGCTTTTCATCATACCCATCTCCTTCCCCTCGAAACAAGATTAATTATTTAAAAGCATCAGGTACTGCACTGCTTATGGGAAGTTGGTGCTCTGTACTGGGTACTCACCCACAAAGCTGTGTGAACACCCTGAGGTACCCACCCTTGCCCGCCTTCAGCCGAGTGGTTACCCTCACTCAGGACCACACAGCTGCTTCCTTTAAAAAGTAAAATAAAATGAGTGATCTTCTTTGAAGCCACTGTGTTTCTTTACAAGTCACACACAAAAAAAAAGGTCCTTTCCCTGAACAGGGGAACAGGGAAGAGTTTCTTCACTGCAAACCTCAACTCACTTTCATTCAGACCCTGGCCTAAAAGTTTTCTTTCTCTTCCAGTGACTGCAAATACTTTTTCCAATATTTCAACATGACAACATTGTAAAGACCCCAAGGAACTATGAGGAATGCTTGGAGGTGCACAGCTGTAGGCTGAGAGGCAACAGAGAGAAGTTATAACAAGGGAAATGCTGTTTAGATACAAGGAAATTTTGTCACCATGACAGCCACGGTCATATACTGGAATATACTGAGAAGAGCAGTTGTGCAACATCTATTCTGCAGATATTCCAAACTCATCCAGAAATGGTCACAAACCATCTGATCTTTCTGAACTGTCTTTGAGCAGGAGATTAGATGAGATGACTTCCAAAGGTCTCTGACAAAAATGACACCATTATTCTGGGATTACATTCAATAAAATCACACAGCCACCTTTCAGACATTGTTGTGAACTCTATGTGTTGCATGGACAGCAGAAGCATTGACAAGAGAACAAGTCTCAAGCTGAACCAGGGGAGGTTCAGATTGGACATCAGGAAGAATTTCTTTGTGGAAAGAGTTGTTAAGCATTGGAACCGACTTCCCAGGAAGGTGGTGGAGTCACCGTCCCTGGAGGTGTTCAAGAAACTACCAGATGTGGCATTTGGTGCCACAGTCTAATTGAAAAGATGGCGATTGGTCAAATGTTGGACTCAATGATCTTAGAGGTTTTTTCCAACCTAAATGATTCTGGGATTCTGTAAACTAAAGATTCAGTGTGTTTGCCTATCGCCATCAGTATCCAGCTTTTTACTTGGCTGTTTTCTTATATGCAGGGTAGTTACCCGATCTATGCTAAAACCAACTGTTCTGTTACTGCTCCACTAGAGGGTGCTTTAGCAATATAAATCTTAAATGCTTGATTTAATGCTTCATAACAGACGTCATGCTATAGAACTACTTTGCATATGGGAGACCAACAGCTCTTTCAGACTGTCTGAAAAACTTTGCAATAATGGATAGAGGATGCTGCATTTGTGGATGTGTGATAAGCATGCAAACAACACAAATAAACTATATAAAAAAATGTTAAGGGTCATAATTTCTTTCAATAGCACCTGCCCTGCAAAATTGTCACTGTATTTTTTTCCTAGTTTGCTGGTACCTGGTATCTTGAGTCAGGTCTCCACAAACAGAGCTACGAATCAGTCTGCGTTCAGGGTTGCTGTTGACAGGATTTGCAGGGTTGTTAATTTTTGTGATTTTACTGTGAGTGTCCTGACACTAAGAGGTTTTGCTTTTGTTAGTGTTTTTAAAGGACAGCCCTTACAGCATTCTGTTTGCTTAGAGGTATTAATGTTCCTTGGCACAAAAACTAATGAAAATATAGCCCTTCTGAAATCATCAGCAAAATTGAGGAGCCATCGCTGGCAGACAGGCTTAAGCCATGACTCTTAAGTCTTCAAACTTAGAAGGCAAATACATCCTGATAACTCTCCTGAAGATTGTGGGCGCACAAGAAGGGAAGAAAAATGCTCTCCTTCAGCTCATGTCATAGGAGTGGTTGCAGATGTCATGTATAATCTTTTCACGTTATAATTGGTCACACAGAGTCAGATTGTTGGTGATGTTGCTACACCCAAGTTCTTTTACCTGCCATTATCTCCTCTGTTGCTGAAATTCAACAGAGACCTGACATTTATCATCAGGTAAATATGGCAAGTGGTGGCTGGGGCATTGTTCAGGTTCGCTCTACTGTAGCTTTTGAAATGCATGACAGCACAGTAATAAACTTGCAGGCAGTTTTATTGTAAGCTACAAATCTGTCATTCAGACCCATGAGAAAAGCATTCTGCTGTCGGCACGTGGTTGTCCTGACTTCAATGGGAAGAAGCCAGCTAAAAATAACATTGTTTTTGGAGGCTGTTGTGAAAACTTGTGCAGAATTATATATATATATATATATATATAAATTCAGAAAATAGAGTGAGACATGGTGGAATGAATAAAAGAAATAGTAGCCTTACCTTCACTTTTTATTCATAAGTGATGGATGAGTTTAAGTGCGTCCAGATGAGACCTAGGAGAAGTCCACTGAAAGTTCTCTGATACATCTGGCTTCACCTGGCTCTCCTGGAAGCTAATCTACTTATCTAGTCATGGGCTAAAATAGTTTCTGACGCCATTTCAGATGGATAAAAAAGTCTCTCCCTGGCTGTATCACAGCTAGTCTCTATTTTTTTCCTTGAAAACACTTCCTTGTGAGTTAGCAGCTTGTTAGACTCCATCAGTACCACACAGTTAAGTGTTCAGGTGTGGGGTCAAGGCAGAAGGAGGTGGATGAAAAAAGGAAGATAAAGGGCAATGTGCAGTGTGAGTGGGTTAAAAAAAAAAAAAAAAAAAAAGAGACAAACTGATATTGTAAAGAGAATGGGTTTCATAGGCATAAAAATTTTTGCAGGTAAGTAAAATCCTACTGGAAGTCTTAGAGGGAAGTGAGCTTGCAGGACTTGGCATCGCCTTGAAGAAGGTACATGAAGGACAAACTCCCTCTCCTGGCAGAGGAGGCTTTGAGACACAATCACAGATAAGCACTGCCAGGCACAAGCTCTTCTGCTGCCTCAAGGGAAGGAGGGAAGCTCCCAAAAACCTCATGGTGTGCACAGACATAAAGGATAATTGTGCAGAGACACAACTATAAAAGCACAGGAGCAAAACCAGATACAGCTCCCCAGGGACACAGGTAAACAGGGTATATTAATACTTTCGTAATATTGAAATTACTTAAGTAAGAGTCATCTAAACTTGTAATGGGGCAAGAAAATTATCTACTGATTGCATTGTGAAAAGTATCCTCCGTTGTCACTACGGGCCACTTGGGATCAGGTAGTTAGTGTAGTTAACACCAGCAACTGAAAATAAAAAATCAGGCTACAGAAGAGAATGAGTAGATTGACCGTGTTCATGGAAGTCTCTCTCAGCGCTGGTGGTTCAGAAAGACCCTGCAGGGTATTGGGCTCCACTCACATTTCAGCTGAGGGAGCATTGCTCGAGGCAGGTTAAGTGTTCATGGTGACATGCCAGCTCCCTTCCATCTTGGAGCCAGGCACTTCTGCTGCCATGGCCCCCTGAAAGAAAAGGCTGGTTTACAGCCAAGTCACAGTCCTTGGTCCAGCTCCCTACCCCCCAGCCATGCCCAGCAGAAGTGGGGTAATGGGTCAGGGACCTATGGCTGCAGCCACAACCTCTGCTGGGAAGTCACTCTGCAATTCAACCCTTCAGGAGGCAGCCAGAGCAGCCTCAGAGCTGTTACGGAGCTTCAGAGAGATTAGATAAGAGCAGATATCACAGCAGAGGAAGGTTAATGCTGTTTCTGCCTCTGAAAATGGGAGGAAGAGGGACAAAGAAATTATTGACTAGTCAGCTTATCTTGATTTCCTCTCCCAAATCTGGAGGAAATAATCAAGCAACTTGTAACCATATAAAGGAGATAAATGACAGCCAACATGGATTTGTCAATAATAAATCATGGAAAGTGTATTTCCTCCTATGACAAGGAAACAAGCCATGTGAATTGGAGAGAGGCACTCACTGTCATCACTTTATTATCTTCACTGTCACTACCCTCTCTTCACCGGCCTATACAATAGGCTCATAAGTGAGTGAAATGTATACTAGCTGGAGGCATTATCAGTGGTATAGAACTGTCTGGGGAATTCATACTTAAGTAATAGCTACCCATAGTTCACAATAAACGTGGAAAGATATAGCAAGCAAGATTCCCCAAGGATCTGTCCCCCATCCAGTATTATTCAATATTTTCATTAATGACTTAGATGATGAATTAACAAGTGTACTTTATTAAATTTTCAAGCAACACCAGTACTGGAACGGCTACAAGCATGTAGGAGGACAGAAGTAGAATTTAAAATATTTTTGATAAATTAGGAAAATGCCCTGGAAGTAACAGGAAGAAATTCAATAAGGACACTCAAATTTCTACATTTATTTCTCCAATTGCAGAATGGAAAATGTCTGGCTATGCAGCAGTAATGCAGAAAAACACCAAGCTTTACAGTGAATCACAAACTGATCATGAGTCAGAAGTATCACACGGTTGCAAACCAGGCAAACAGCATCCTGGTGTACCTGAGCTGGACTTCTGTCTCTGAGCCAGACAAAGAAATTCTGTCTGTTCTTGGTAGCAATAAGGGTCCCATTTTGGTTAGCACTAACCATGAAAAATAGTGGCCAACTGGAGAGGGACTGAAGGGGAATGGAGAGAATGAAAAGAAGTCTAGAAAGTAGGACCTTATGCTATGAGAAGAGATTGAAGAAAATGGGGCTGTTTAGTCCAGAGAAGAGAAGGCTGAAGGGAAATTATACCACTTCTCAAACATATCAAAGATAGATAAAACCAGAGCATAAATAAACTCTTTTTCGTGTCCATCCTCAGAAAGAGAAGCAATAACGAGTTGAAATAAAAGGAATTTAGAATTGCCAACAAAAACGGTCAAGTAATGAGGATGTAGAATGTATCAGACTGCTTAATGAGGATGTAGAATGTATTTAGAGATTTTGAAGGATGATTTAGACACTCATATATTAAGAATAAAACGGGTCTGTGTCACTCTGCCTGGGGCAAGGGAATGCTCTTTTGCTCTGAAGAAAACATCATAAGCTCATCTTTCTAAGACTTTTGACTGGTGGTATGGAAATTTCAATTAATGTTTGACACAGATAGAATTGGTTTGAAACATTTCTACAAAAACAGTCATTATAAGCTAAAGGGGAGATAAAGTTCTACTGATATCACCACAAGGATACAAAAAAAAGAAAAAAAAAAAAAGCCCCAGTATCCCAGAGTTTTGGATCTGGAAGTTGAGAACAGCTAACATTTCAGTCCTCCAGCCTGTCAGTGATGAAATTCTTACATGCCTCCTTTCTGTTGGGTCACATCATAGAATCATAAGATGATTTGGATTGAAAGGGACCTTAAAGATCATCTTGTTCCAAACTCCCCATGCCCATTCCAACCATGGGCAGGGACACCTTCCACTAGATCAGGTTGCTCAGAGCCCTGTCCAAGCTGGCCTTGAACACTTCCAGGGATGGGTACCACATAACCATGCTTTCTCTCAATACTACATTAAAAATTGTTCTTCATTGGCAAGTTTTGGTTTAAGATGCGCTTGTTTAATCTCCTGTGTTGAACATTCTGGAATGGTTTAGGTGGCATTTTATAAAAAATCCTTTCTAGACCTATTTGGAAACATAAACATATCAGAATTTAATATATGTCTATCAAAGTATTTATCTTATTTATACTAGCAATTCTGCCATGATCTGGCCTAACATTTCTGACTGATTTTGGTGCAACCTGAGATTTCTTTTTTCTGTTACACTCAACTGAAGACAGCACACCTGGAGACTTTCTTTTGCTGCTTCAAGGATCTCTTGTCAGGGAATATGTTTGGGTGGTCACAGTGCCCATAATGCCACCCCTGGCAGCTGTGCAACTCCACTGCTGCTTTAGATAAGCAATTAGGTTTCTGTAAACCATTCAGTTAAGACTGAATAATCAAGGCTAGAAATGCCAGCCTGGTATTTCTCAGCTGTGTAAGACTCCAGGGAGCTTATAGGAAAAAACAACAAACAAGTTTCTCCCGGTCATTAAAATCAGACACATGTTTGCAGGAAGCAATCTTTTGTGCAGGGTTTATCAATGGCCTTTTTGCAAGTCCCTGCTGACCACAGCACAGGGGTAAGCTGCAGGTAAGTGCACATGTGCTGTGCTCACACAATTTACTACGGTTCAGAGTCAGAGCAATTTTTTAAATATCCTTCCACCCCAGTGAACTTTCACAGTCAAGAAGAAGGGCAGGGACTTCTAAACCTTCTGGAAAAGCATAAGCTGCCTCTCCTCTTGGGAAGCTGCTCATTTCTCACTGTGCAAGTGTCGCTTCCTCCAGTAGGTCCAGGCAAAAGAAATGTCAAACAAATCCTTTCATTAAAAGCGTAAGTCTCTCTTTTCCTTAAACCACTAATGCTGTTTGAACCAAAGACAGTGTGGCAACCAGATTCTGATAATAAGTCATAATTTCTCATGTATATCTATTTATCATGACACCATAGGTCCTGTCTTGCCTCTGAAAACAGGAAGAGATTCTACCTATGTAATCCCATCTCATCAGAACAAACACCAATTCCCTGCCTATACTGGTCCTATATCCAGTAAGCAGTTTCTTTATTAAATATATTTACTTTAAAACATTCACTGAAGACATCTGTCTCACAGTAACCAAGAAACTGCATTGGCCAAACTCTACCAACTTGCAAAGTTGAAGAAGTTCCAAAGCCAAGGGCATGCCCATGTTACTTCATTTAAAAACGTTCTTGTGCACACTCAACATGACACAAGATTTAATTGCAAGGTCATACAGTATTTCTTCCATAGTACTGCTGGACAACTTACTGCCCAAAATGGACAGAGATCAATTAATGAGCAATTTTATTTTGTCTCAACCAGTGTGTGGCCTCTGGCACGTGTCGGATCCTGACCTGAATAAAGATTTAACTTTCTCATGGATTTTCTATGAGTGCTTCCTCTTAATGCCTTAGGGTTCAATTCACCATCATATTTAGGTGCCAAAAGTTCTGAGGAGCTGACTGTGGCTGTTGAAATGACGACATTTTAAAGCCTTATTTCCTGTCTGCTGAGCCACAGCACCACGTAATTTCTCTTGGCTGAAATAATCTCTTACACAAATGGATTACTTTCTAATTCAGGTCACTGAAAGTACCCAGTTTTCTACGGGAAGTTCCTAACATAAAGCATCTCCATGAAGCATGATGAAGTCACCTTACCAGGGACTTCTGGAGAGAACTGAAAGGAATTTTACAGGGACCTTTCAGGATGGGTATGGTAGGAGATGATGGGATTCACAGGTGCTTGGAGCAGACCTAAAGGGGTCTGTGGTGTGTAGAAAACCCTCTCCAAGGGAAACTGGGAGGCGGCAGGTTAATTATCCCTGGGGTTTGGGACAGATGCTATGAGGAAAGTGGGAGTAAGGGTGTGGAGTATATTTTAGCCTTGTTAGCCAAGTACAGCAGGACTTCATGTGCAGGACATCCAGACGTTTTTGAAGGGGGAACCCACCTCTATCAGCATCTTTTATCACTTCTGCATCCACTCCCAAACACAACAGACCGTGGCCTCATCCTCACTGGCAGGACTAGGTGTGCTATAATTAGGTTCAATCACAACTGACTACAATAAGTCCTTAATCAAAATTGCATTTATTAGAGAAAGCTGACTAAAAAGCTCCTTTCTTTTGAATAATATTTAAATCTATATATTCCAATCCTAATGGATAACTACGAAGGCATGTGTAGATGACAAGAGCCTAGTGAATACAGTGGTTACACGGGGACCTTGAACATGTTCCCTACAAATAGGAAGGGAGTAACAGATTTCATTGTTACACACTGTGAATGCAGCCTTTGGACATGTAAAAGAGTGGAATTAATGTGGCATTTTGCAGTGCAACTGCATTGCAATATTTTAAATACTGGTTACAGTATTTTATAGAAGTAAGAAATCGTGACTATTATCAAAGAGTGAAGAAACCAATATATGTCATTATTTTACCTTTTGTGCAAAGAAAAAAAAGGTAAGAAGCAATTGTTCAGCCTAATTGTTGTATTTGGTTGTGATTTCTATGCCTGTCAGATAGCAGTTAGCGGGACTATTAAAGTACATTAGCTCTCTGCTGGTGTTTGATGACAAACAGACATGGTCCATATTCATCAAGCAATTATTTATATCATAATCTTTTATAGAGCTGTGAATTACCCCTAAGACTTTTGCAGTGAGTGATATTTCTAATAAACTGTTAATTTTGCTCCAGAAGTTGTTCGTATTTTTAAGCTGGGAAACTAAAAACTGTGAAATTAAACCTACAGTGCAAGCTGTGAAAATGTGATCTATGAGACTAGGACACAGTTTCAGGTCACTCTAATGTAATAAAAGTGCATCATGACAACCAAGAAATTAAGGGGAGCTGCAGATATTAATATTTGCACAATAGACTTTTATGAGACTATATGTTGGTGACCTGCCAAGGTAAAGAATGTACGCATATTTCTTCAATGTTGCCACTGGGACAGGCTCAGAAATGGCATCTGCATCAGGCTTACCCTCAGATCTTCAGTTGCCTCAATTCTGTGAAACATCTTAACCCCTCATGGCTGCTCTGTCAGCTGCTTGCCATCAGGATGGAGCTGACACATGCTCTGAAGTTTCCTTATGTTAGCAAGACACTTCTCTGCAATTCAAAAAGTAGAAGGAAATTTTGGGACTCAGGTTATGCACTTCTCTGTAAGGCCAAATGTTCTCTGATGCTAATGGAGGTGCTGTCTCAGAGAGGAGCCCAAGCTCCAGGCACATCTAGTTCTTGTCACAACATTTATGTCCCGAATCAGAGACCTGTTTAGGCTTTGTTCAGTTCTGACAAGAGGCCTGATTTAACAGGTCCTTCACAAACTAATGTTTCAGACAGGAGTCTGGCTAGCTTATCATGAGCGGGTTTGAGCTTAATTTCCCACATTAAGACACCTAAATGCTTTAAGGGAAAAAAAATATGGTCCTAAATGACCTTGAGAAGCTCTTCCTCATTTTCAGAATTGATGGAGGCTCTGCAGACTCTGTCTGCCAGCCTGCAGAGAGTCATCTCCGTACAGATGGCTTTCCCCAAGAGCAGCCACAGAGTGCCACCAACATCCTTCAAACTACTGATCACCACGAAGCACCACTGGTGTCCAAGCCCCAGTTGCAGGGTGGACCAAGCCAGGTTGGTCTCAACCAAGGTTGAGCTGTTGAAACTCAAATGGCCTCTGGTTTCTAAAGCAGGGGCTGCAGTGCAGAATAGTAGAATTGTGAAGGTTGGAAAAGACCTCCAAGTTCATCAAGTCCAACCTTTGACCAGATACCCCATGCTCACTAAACTATATTGTGAAGTGCCACTACTTGTTTTTTGAACACTTTCAGGGATTGGGGATTCCATGATGGAGGCTGACACTGACCATTATATTATGATGGGTAATACTGTTATGCACATTGCTTCCTAAACACAATTTCCTGCTGGTGGATGTTTGGGTAATGTACTGATCTAACCAGAAATTGAGCACTTATTATTTGGCCAAAAGCCAAATAATGGATCTTCAACTAAAAAATTCCTGCCTTCCTGTAATAGGAATCAAACCCAGAAGAATAAGACAACCTTTCTCCAGGACTACCATCCTTATTGCTACATTACATACATACATACATTACAGCACATAGCAATGCTTCAGGAATGAGAAACAACTTCCAAAAAATGAGTTCAGAATAGAAACACTGATTTTACAGTTTTGAACAAGAACCTTATCATTTGCGTTTCTCATGAATGTTTCATAGCTTGCCAATTTTCTGTTCCTCAGCAATGTACATCACCAGAAATCTTGCCTCATTATGTGCTTCCTAAATGGATTTTCATTTTCTTCTCTATGCAGTGCTGCCTCATAGCATGTGACTGATTTAGCAAAATACTTTAAAATTTGGTGCAGGGCATTAAAATGTAGGTTATATTGACTCAGCAGAAACCCATTTCTTTTGTCACCTGACGCCTTGTGGCCATCCAAATTCCAGACTAAGAATCTGCAACATTTCAACAGTACGGGACTACCTGGGTGCTGAGCTGAAATAACAACTTAATTTTGAACCCTACAACTCCTATTCTATGATTCTATGATTCCTTTTGACAATGCCCTCTGACCCCCAAAAGATGAAGCATAAAGTAGGGCTTTTATTTTACCTTGCTTGGTTCCATCTAGCACCCTGGGAAGGGATGAAACATCATGCTTCCTCCTGTAGAGAAAGTGCCACATCAGGCAAAGTCTAAGCACATTTTATCTCTATGTGTAAAGGAACATTCAGGGAGAAAGGTAACTAACTGACGCAGAGCACCTATTCCAACCTCTCCAGCTCACACAATCATTTCATTTTGGCATTTATTGCTGGCAGAGCTAGCAATGACTTCTTCATTGCTAACTGTGTGCAACTGAAAAAATGATTCAGAAATTAGGTTGTGGTGGGGTTTTTTTCAGTATACCCACAAGGAAAAAAATTAAAGTAGCACAATAAAACCTGCAAAACCAGGCTGTTATGTTTTCTAGCTGTCCACAGAGAAAAGTAAAAATTATCTTTTCTTTTTGAGAAAAGTGCTTTTGTACAATCTTACAATACCTCACAACTTAATTTTGTTTCAAATTCCATCTCCCAAGAAAGTACCAATAAGAACTTAAAGAGAGTTCAGTACAGACCATATTTCTGTCATGAAGAAAATTTCTAATATGTTTTCAAGGCTGTGGTGATTCTAGTTTTTTGAAAGAAACGGAACAATTACATTACATTGTGTTTTGGTGATGGGTAACTGGAAAAGATTAATACTTTTGCCTTACAGTTAATGGAATGGTATACTCCACTTGTTTAAGAATACAGTAATACTATTGAATGCATTATTACTGGTTTGTGATCACTTCTGGAAATAAAAGATTAATTGACAAAGAGGGAAAAGATTTCTCACTTTGAAACACCTCAGGGTGGATGAGGAAGTATCAAGCAACATTTTGTAACTTCAGCCACTGATGTTATTTCTATGTAACAGACCCTTCATGGCCTTCCTGATGGCATTTTTCGGACTCTTGACTGTATAGATGTTTGTGGATACAAATGTAAAGGGACATTGCCTTGCAGTGATGAGTCTTTTTTTTTTCTTAGGCAATTGCCGTGTAATTTTTACATCAGTTAATGAGCTACTAGATAAGCCGCAGCTGATTTAGCAGATCACTGCTAATAGCCTCTTCCAGATAATTTAGCAGTTGACAAGACTTAAGGCAGTCTAGATTGGGTTGTCATATAGGTGATCAGTTTAGTATTTCACTTTGCTTCAGTGCTGGCTAAGAGACCACCATTCAGCAAAGACCTGCATACCTTTCTCAAGGAGATATGTACAGTATTTCACAGAATCACAGGACCACAGGACCATTTAGGTTGGAAAGTACCTCTAAGATCATCAAGTCCAACCTTCAAGTAATCACTACCTTGTCAATTGGACCATGGCACAAAGTACCATGTCCAGTTGCTTCTTGAACACCTTCAGGGATGGTGACTCCACCACCTTACTGGGAAGTCGGTTCCAATGCTAACCAACCCTTTTCATGAAGAAATTCTTCCTGATGTCCAACCTGAATCCTCCCGTGGTTCAGCTGGAGGCTATGTCCTCTTGTCCTGTTACTTGTTGTTTGTGAGAAGAGGCCGATGCCTACCTGGCTACAACCTCCTGTCAGGTAGTTGTAGAGAGTGATAAGGTCACCCTTATCCTGGTAAGCAGCTGAACAATTCCAGTTCCCTTAGCCACCATTCATACAACTTACTCTCTGGACCCTTCAACACAACACACATGATTCTGAGTTTCTCTTGGTGTTTGGCAAGATGTCAAGACACACCACAATGCCTTCACAATCAGGTGTTTTGTGCATTTCTACCCTTCTAAGCCTGAGTAGCAATGCCCCATCAATGCCAGCCATGAAACCTGACACAGAACCCCCCTGCAGAGCATCAGACGTGCTCGAGGTCCTGGGACCAGAAACACAGCCCGCAGGGAAACACAATAGAAGTTTTGGGAAGGGAACCTTGTATGTGCTGTGCCCTTCCTAGTGTCAGTGGGAAAAAGATTGATCAGTGTGGCCTGATTGTGATAGACACACCAGCACAAATCAGATATATCATTAGGTGGCATTCTAAGAAGACAAAAATCCATTCCTAGAGGCATCCGAATATTTGGTGTCATACTAAGATTAATAGCTATAATTGCCAGGAACAAAGACCACATGTGATTAAACATAAACATGGTCACTTCCACAGAGACTTCATATCTCCCATCATTTCTCATACCTGTGGGAAGAAAACAGGATCCACTACAGGATCATGGATAGCTCTAGGTTTCTGTTCTGGCTTTCTTCAGAGGACGAGAATTTCCATAGTATGCACTGAATAGCCCCTGATTTCTGTAGTCCCATGATTAGTTCTTTGAGGAGATTTGGCTATTATAGCTTGAAAGAAATTCTTGTCACCAGTGCTTGAATAGAATTTAGCCCTTAAAACTGACTAAGGTGTGAAATTGCTTTCAGAAAGGCCATTGCAAAAGAAATGGTGTCCTTGAAAGCTGAAGAATCCTAACAGCATTCTACTGACAATAGAATCAGAATTGTAGCAGAAAAAAAAAAAAAAAAAAAAAAAAGGAAAAATCCAAAACAACTTATTCCGTGGAAATCTTTATGAATAGAGACTCTCACAACTCCCCACATGAGAGACCGTATCATACATGCTCTGTTTTATGTACTCAGAAACAGAGCATGAGAGATAGGTATGAAGCCAGCTTTATGGATCCTGTGTAAAAAAAAAAGAAATCTGATTTTTAGTGATAGCTACTGAAGGCATAGGTACCCCACAACAGGAATATAGCTCTGGTTTATCCCTTGTAAATGGAGCTGTTGAAGTTGATACTGGAAATATCTTTCTTCTGAGATTTTTTCTGCCTTGAAATTGTCAGTGAACAACTTTACTTGTTAAAAATACTTAAATGTTAGTTTGTGTAGATACACTTCAGGCCTGGAATTAGTTGTAAACTCTTTTCTGGCAGGATTGACTCTTGTAGCCAGATTTCAGCTTCTGAACTGGGAGCCCTCTCATCCAGTGTGTAGCTGTGTGTGCAGGTCTTGAGAACCTTTTACTCTTCTTTGGAGTGACCAAAACCATCTGAATTTTAAGAAGGAGTAACAAAGGCCAGTCTTTGAGCATTGGGCACATGCTAGATGGCAGAATTATCCCTGACAGATTGGCACCCAAAGCTTTATTCATCCTGAAGACTTGTCTACCCAAGAGAAGGTGAGCCTTTTACAGTAACTATTTGATTAGCTGTCATCGCTGACTAGCCAGAGCCTCCTGTAAGAGATAACAAGTGCTCAGCATTAATCAAACATCGTCAGTAGCACAGCTTGAGAAATGACAGCCTTTATATAATATATGAAGTTCAAAATTACATGTGCATTTTAAATCCTGTTGAGAAAATTTGCATTTGTGCTGACTGGACATTTTTCCAGATGAAAATGTGACCTCCCTGTGATCTAGCAACAGGTAAAACTTTTCATCATAAAATCAGAAATGTACCGAGCATTGCTGTCCCAATGCTTGTAAAGGAAGAAGAAACAAAACAGTCAAAGCAGAATTATAGAATTTATAGATGTACTCATTTTGTATGAAAGGTTGTTATTTTAAATGTACTGAATTTGAGCAACCTGGTGGCATCCCTGCTCGTGGCAGGGGGTGTGGGAACTGGATGATTTTTAAGAATCCTTACAACCCACTCTATGATTTTAAATATCAGCCCTAGGAGAAAAGAAGTAGTACTACATCTATAAATTTATATATAAATGTCATGGCAAAAGTAGAAAATCATATAATCAATACAGAATGACCTGAGGCACTCAGATGTGCCTCACAAATGTCAACTCTCACAAAAACGCTGTGATATAGAGAAAAACACCCTCATCTCCCTTTCATAGGAGGGCAATTGACATCTTCAGAGTCAGGGGACAGGATTCACCTTCCTGACCATCAGATCTTTGAGCATCATGTGACCAGTGCAGAGATAGGCAGCTCCAAAACAGGAGTTGGTCTTGAAGTAAAAGGGACCTCCAGAGATGATGCTCTTTATTTAAGCAACTCATTTAGGCCCTTAATTACACCTCATGAATTTCAACCTGAAAAGCTTTCCAAAGAGATAGGAGCATGATGGTCTTACAAATAGGAAAACAGTTTTCCCAGTCTCTAATGCTTTATTTATTTTTGTTTCTTTCTACAAAAAACCTCCAGACTTCTTTAGTTTTTCTTTTTTTTTTTTTCCATAATCATGTTTCTGATCCAAATACAAAGCAGACAAATAGATTTAGCATTTAGTTCTCTGTGATGACTGTACAGACTACCCACTGGAATTGCTCATGTGAGAGGAGAAAAATGATTTAAATGTTTGCGGTCACTAGTCTCTGACTTTTTCACCAAGTATTTGCTATGAAGGATTTGCCACTGGCTTCTTAGAGAAAATGTATAGGTCCAGAAACGGTGTTTTGTTTTCAGCTGCCAGCTCTAAAGTAAACTTCTTCAAGGTGTTGGCTTGTAAGCAGCAATGAACTGGGACCTATCTCCAGCGCACTTCAGTTCTCAAACCTGTATTGCAGACCTGCAATCTATGCATTTCTGCTTCTTCTAACAGGAAGGCCACATATGCCAAGACTGGGTACAGTCACTGCTGACCACCTCTTCATGCACAGCAGGATCCCCCAGAGTGACCTTTTCAAACATCCCTGAAACATGCCCATGCCATCGGCAGTATTTTAAATGCGTTTCATACTACGATAGCATAATTCAGGTTAGAAGGGACAAGGAAGAGTGATTTTCTCAAATGCTTTTTCTTTCACAGATTTTTGGAAAGGTACCCTATACTAGCAGGGGAAGGGCCCACCCAGTGTCCCCTTAGACACAGTATGAACCACTCACTCGTGCAACAGCTTGGCAAAGGGCCTCTGGATGAGTGTTTTTCACTGGACCTCTGGACAAGTGTTTTTCACTGTTGGCAAGGAATTGCCTTGGAGCAATTTAGTTCCCTTTCTTCTTATATTAGGAGTAATTGCAGTGGGAGTACAGAAGCAGGAACCTCAGGTTCTGACTAAACTCCCATTCAGAGCGTAAGCTTTAAACCTAACAAAAAAAAAAAATAATAATGGAAGGAGCACTAAAGTTAATTTGCAGCACAAAAGAGCCTTCCAGGAATTTGCAATAAAACACAAAATGCTATTGTTGCAGGGTTGCTTACAAAGCTAGGAGTGCAACAGGGAGGTAAAATGGAATTGGAATTACCTTATTCTCTTCAATAATGAAGGGTCAAAGCGTGGGCATGAAATTGCGCTGCACTGCCCCGTTCCCCCTTTTACAAAACCCAGCTTTGTTGCTTTGATACTGTTTGCATGAGAGTAGTTTCTTCCACTGTTTATTCTATCTTTTTTAAGCATATTTTCCTGATGAAGTAGTAAGAGCTATGTGTTGAAAACTGAAGCTCCCAGAAGACATGGAGATCACAGAGTAATACATCCACAATATATCTAACTTTTGTAAAAGGCAAGAGATTTGATAAGTTTTGTGGGTTAGGAAACAAATAAGCATTCATAACCTGTGTAAATCATACTGCTTTCTGAAGGACTGATCCAAAATTCACAGACATCAATGAAACCTTTTCACCCAATTAGACCAACTTGGAAATCAAGATTAAGTGTTATTATTCCTAAAATAATAGCAACTAAAGTGACTAATCTAAAACTATTATGAGTAATTTTGAAATAATTAGAAAGATTAGGCATATATAAATATTCAAATTATTTTATTATATTATGAATAGTATAATTATTCCTAAGATAATAGATTTCCTAAAACATAGGAGATCTCTCTCTCTCTCTCTCTCTCTATATATATATATATATATAGCTATGGATATATAGATACAGTACTGCCTAAATAAGATATCTATAATCTTTAATTATAGCCAAATGTAACCAATTATAAACCTTTTAAAATCCTTCTCAGTCTTGTTAGGAATTCTTCCCTGCTGATGCAAATTATGGCCTGTTTTGGGGTAATTTTGTGGTTCACCAACTCATTTCATTTAGTCAATTCAACAGCCATCAAAAGCAGCAACATCTGAATGAAGCACATAATCCTCAAGTGAAAAGCAGCACATGCCATTTTCAACCTCCTTAGCCATCTGGTCTCTCATCACCAGATTATTTTTAATATTCACAGACCACAGTAATAAAAACTACTTGGGGAATAGAGAAAAAGATAATTAATTATCATGACCCAAACTACTTTTTCGCTACATGGAGGACACTGATTGTTTAATTAACATTTTGCTTGATTGTTCTGAAAGGCTGGAGGGATTATTATCTGGACTTAATTATCAGCATTTCATAAAGCACTACATACTCCTATCATAACTGTTTACAAATTGATGAACTGATCCAATACTTCTGTCTGGTGTTTAAGTTTGTTACTCCTAATTAGGTGTCCCTTGAAAAAGAATGCCACAACAAAGCTTAGGATGGTAATGACACAGTGGATTGACATAATTGCCTCTCTAAAACCAAAGTGAGGGAGCAATATGCCATTTCCTGCTCCTCTGGACCCAGCACACACAAGGCAAGTGCTCCCTCAGATGCCCAGATGGGAGCAAAGCATGATCACATGCACGCGTGTGTGTGTGTGTGCAGACCACATGTGCTGCAGAATATCAGGTCTGCACCAAAACATCACAGGGCTGCAGAAACTGCAGGTCATGGGTGTAGTGTTTTTCTAGGAGGTCACCAGAGGGAAAAATCTAAGGTTGGACCTGAACCAGAAGTGACTACCACGGATGGAGCAGTAGTCACTAATGGGATATGAACATCCAGGGCCAGACAGATCACAGAAATACCTCCTGCTGGGGCTCTCGGCCATTCCTGGACACACACTGCCTGAAGGGGTCCAGCCTGTGATGGGCATGGATTTCATCTGGCAAAAATCTCTGCATGCCTTTGAACTTACAGCCCACCATCAGATGAGGAAAAGTGACCCTTGTGCTCACGCACAACCCGAGATAGCATTCCCTTACAGGCCAGAACGGGTATGTGCGTGAAGGCAAGAAAAGGAAGGGGAGGATGTAGTAGCTCAGTGAAAAGTCATGGCACAGAGACTGAAGAGGGCTGTCCTGAAATACCTCTGGTGCCCTGGTCAGCATCTTGAACTCAACCAAGATCTCATCTATAGGGCCTGAGTTGCTTTCAGGACAGGATCTGGGCACCATGATGATCTCCCTTTACCAGAGCTCTCCAGAGGTACAAAGCAGCAAGCAGCGACTCTACTCACAGCAAGCCCTGTGAACACAAGGGGAGTTTCCTTCTGCTCCAGCCTCCTCTCCATTTCCTGGAAGGATCCAGCCCCTCCTTCAGATCTTTCTATCAACAGGACACCTTTTCTTTGTCCCCCAGGCCATGGCAGAGGTGAACTGCCCTTCGCAGACAGTGCATCATGCTGCACAGACAGCAGTCTCCATCCTTGGAGTGCTCATTGACTCCTTGCTGGATGGTTACAACACACAGCCAGCAGTGCCACACTGCTGTGCGGGGCACTCAGAGGGCAAGGGGCCACATTGACAACTTGGGCGGGTGATCCTTAGAGGGGCAGATGAGAGAGAACAAACTACATTGGTCAGTGGATGCTCAGATCAGGGAAGGCACCCAACCCATGGGATGTGCTCTGGCAGCCCATAGTGAGCTGCTTGGAGGGTGTATGAGTTCAACTGCATTGTTGGGAGCATGGATACCATGGACACACGTACCTCCCAGCCAAGACCACTCCAACTGACTGTTTGCATCCAAGTAAGATCCCAGGAATGTGGAGCCAAAGACTGCACAATGGAACTGACTGTTCCTGAGAGCTATCACACTGACACCACACATGATGTTGCCACCTCCTCTTCTCCTGAGCTCCTGGAACTCAGCAGCCCTCCTTGCTCCAAGCAGACACTGCACACAGTCGCCACTATTTGCACAGGCTCTGCCACACCTCAGTCTCTGCCTTGCTCTTCAGAGATGGATGGGGAGAAAGGGAGGAAGGGTGGCTGTCCTCACTAGTCTCTTTCAAAATACTGTTGGTAATTTTGGGATCGAGAGCAACCTGCAGAAGGCAAATCTGAAGTCAGATGTGTTTCTTAATGAACTCTTCCATGGCCTAAGTAAGGCACTTCTGGGAAGAACTGATTAGACGTAGTAACTCAATTTCAAATACTAAGATTAGACAATGATCTAAAGATAGCTATAGTTACAAGGCTCTGTGGTATATCAAAGTTAAGTAAGGCAGAAAGGATATATTTGTTAAAAATCAATATTGTGACAAAGAAGTTAACCACAAGGAGACTGACAAAAAGCTGTACAGCCCTAGGGTGCAGTGAAGTGGTTAGTAATCTGATTCCCTTCAGGGTAAAGGGAACAAAATGATTAAATGATCTTTGAAAATAATAAGATCTGTGGTCTAAATTCCTAGAATAATGTGATTAATACTTTTTCCTATTTGTTATTAATATCCTCCCTGTTCTTCCACACCTCCACCCCCAAAACAGATATTTTAAGCTGAAGAATATAAAATGGAAGTTAAGAGACAGTGAGGGGAGGGACAGGGAGGGGAAGGGAGGGCTGCTGAAGGCAGGCCACTTCTTCTAGTCTGTCTCCAAAACTCCTGAATATTTCTCTCATTGCTTTCTGCTGCCAGACAAAGCCTCCTCTCTTGCACATGGGGGGGGGAGTGGGAGTAGTTGGCTGCTAACCCTAGAGCAAGCAAGAGAAGAAGCAAGATTACAAGATCAAACAGAAGCAAAACTATATGCCCCTTAAATGCCAATAAAACAATATTTACATGCATGCAAGTGTGTGTGTGCCTGTATGCAGATACAGGTATATATACAACACAAGCTTGCACACCTGTACATATGCACACACTGAGCACAGCTAAATGGTCGGTATTGGAGGTACAGTTCTGATGTCATAGGTTGCTACACAGTTCTATGTATGGTCAGGTTATGTGATCACTGTAAGCCTCATGGTTTTCCTTACCACCCTTTAAGAAATACAGCTTCCTCTAGAAAGAGATTTCTGGTTTTGTAAACAGTCTTTCTGATGACCCTGTCTGATAGTGGGACTAATGGCTTCAATAGCACAAAAAAAGCCTTGATTTCTTTTTATTATGCTCTGATCAATATGTGGTCATCTGTGTTTGCAGCCTTCTGGCCTGGTTTCATCTTGTGTTTATTCACTCTAGTGGAAGGAATATATCTGAATACGTGCAGATAATCCCTTCTTCGCTATGGGGTTTTGATACCTGTTTACAGTAATGGTAAAGGTAGTCATCAAGCCTATTTATTTCCATTCATTCACTTCTCTTCAGACTACTACACCTCTGACAACCCCGGCTGCTGCAAACCCCTCTCAGTTTGTGGGTTTTTTTCAGGTGGGGGTTTTGTTTGTTTGTTGTTTGTTGTTTGTGGGGTTTTTTGTGAAAAATTTATACAACGTAACAAGAACAAATCCTTCCAGAGTGCCTTTGTTCTAGTCAGAAAGGAGTGACTTTGGTCACAGGCAGCTGAACAACTGCTGCACGCTAAGAACATCATCCCTGGTATCCACCTTTGGGCATGTTCAGACCCACACAAGGTAGCTGGGAGGCTGCCGTGCATTTCCCACGGGCCACAAGCACAAACCCGCAGTCTGGCCATTGCTGCAGGGCGTCTGAAACGCTGCGAGTCCACACCCGGCTTTACCTCACTGCAGCGTGATCGTCTGTCCCTCCCTTACCACGAGATCAGCTTAAGCAGCCTAACTGTGGGAAGCAGCTTGCCCCAGTCGATCAAGGACAGTGGAGAACTCATTTTATAAAGAGACAGAGTTTCTTGATCAGCACATTCCCAGATTTCAGTAGGTATAATTAGTGATTTGTGGACAGATTTGGTTGAAATTGTGCCGATTTGGTTTTAGGTCAGATATTCATGACTGGGACTAAGAGTGCCTTAAATAAAATGGAGACTGTCTACAGAGGACACTACAGTAGGATAACTAAATCAGACCCAAATCACACATGGAAGCTTGTTTAACTGAGTGAAACTGAGCTGTAAAGCTGACGTTAGGCTGTGATTCACATTCATTTTATAAAAAAAATATAAAATTGCCTTTTAGTTTGCTACTTCAGTTTTCTTTCCTTCCTATTTGTATCTTCCATCTTCCTATTTTTTCCATCCTTTGCAGCATTTTCCCCTCAGTGGCTCACTGGTAGAAGAAGTGCTGTGCCAATTATCTAATAAAATTCTGGCAGAAATTCAAATCACATTCAATATGCATGACATTATAAAAAAATATCAGAATTGAAAAGTCAGGAATCTGGTTATCCCAATAATGATAAAATATTAGACTTCCTTTTTTTAACACTCTCTTCTTCAGAGAGGAGTGGGAAAGGAGATGAAGGTGATTTGGGTAAATGCAATTATCCAAATACATTTATAAAAGACAGATCTTTTTCTCCCCACCACCCACCTCCTGTAAGATAGCATATCTTGAGCTCAGCTTGTCAGTACCCACAGAGTCACTGCTGACAGTGCAGATTACAGCTGTGGAACACAAAACTGTTTTAAAGAATTTTACTCAAAGAACCAAAATTGCTGGTGTAACTCACTACTAGGTGCCTGACATACAGTGGTGAAGAGGAGACACCCCAAAGTTTTCAGGTAGCTGAGTCTGTGACGTGATGGGCACCAGAGAGAAGGTGGGGTTTGTTCCAAAAAACACTGCATACTCAAGTATTCAATCAGAGATTGTTATTTGTACTTACAGAATACTTCAAGTACAAACACAGCTTAAATAGACAAAAAGGGTATGTCAAAATGGTGCAACTACCAGCCATAACAGCTTTCTGATGCTAAAGGGGTCTTTGCCTGTCCCTGTTCAGCTCTGGGTGAACCTGAGTGCAGGGCTGCTGCAAAAGAACCCTGTCAAGGGCCAATCAGGGAAGAGCAAACCCTTCTCCACCCCTCTGAAATCCTTATCTCATCACACGTGGCAAAATATGTGGCCCTGCCCCAAGCAGGCAGTTTTGTGGGCAGCGGAAATACCTGTGGTGCTCATGAATGCTGATAGTCCACCTGGTGCAGTGGAGGGGCTTCCCACTTGCTTGTGGCACAGCTCTAGCACAGGGACTGACAGAAACTTCTCTGCAAAGTGTAAAGCTGTTAAGAAAATGTCAGAAAAAGACAGCTCAGTGACCACATTTTTCAATCTTAACTGGCAAGTGAAAAGAAACATTAATTGTCTGTTTATGTCATCTCCTCCCACAGCTGACTGATGCAGAACACAGCTTAAGGTGGCATTAAAATGTAAGGTGGGTGTTATAATTTGCCTGAAGTACTTTAGCAGGTTTTAGGTTTTTTTCCAGAAACTGTCTAAAGATTGCCATTCTACCAATGTCCTTGTAAGTCACCTACGTGCCCTGCCATTCAGTACGGGAGTGCACAGCCCCATGACTTACACGGAGCTGCCAGCAATGACAGTGCTGAGTACATGACGTTCTTTGTTTTGCATAAAAAAGCATATCAGAGGTGGGCAAGCATCAGTCTGGTACTCTGCAGACCTCAGAGCCAAATTCTGCCTCGGTTTGATCAATACCTCACACCCCGCTTTCACCTCTGTGGGAGCCATGGATGAGCAGTGATGCTCAGGTTGCAGAGGCTGGTGCCCACCACACCTTTCTGGAAGTAGATTTCCAAATTCCTATTTAAAAATACAGGAACTTGATTGATATTCCTTCAAGAGTCATGCTTCTGGCCTCTTGGCTTAACCTGATTAGTAGAAACACGGCATCTTGCTGCTTTTTTTCCCAGCACTGATGGGTTCTTTGCAGAATCAAAACAGCTCTTCAAAACCCAAGGGTGACTGTGCCTCCTCCTGCAGCACTGAGATGCTCTGGCTGAGTGCCCCAAACCTGCCCGTGCTGTGGGGATTGAGGAGGGTACAAAAGAGCAGCTTGCAGCAAACCAAATGCAAGAGTGATCTTTTCCTGTCCATGAATCAGCAGTCCTGCCAGTGCTCACACAAAGGAAACAGCTGCAGCCACAAATCAGGCAACTTAATAGGTCATTGCACTCTACAAGTATTTCCCTTCAAGCTTTTCTTTAAAGAAAAGGGTCTGATCACATTCTCTTCATTAAGGGGCATAAACGAAGTGAGTAAATCTGCCAAAACATGCCATCCACTCACTGGGCAGTGAGGTGTAATGTCCAGATCCTGTTAACATCACCTACAGTAATATCACCACCAAAAATATTCAGGTTTGCAAACTGACTGGTTTTTATAGGCAGGTAGCAGGTAATGGGGGGATTTGCAAAAATCCTACTTCATGCAAGTGTGAAGTCTATTAGATCTAATTATCTCAGTGGCAATAGATTCACCGCACTGTACCCAGAAAGGGCAGAGTGTTTCCCCTGAGGACCTCCTGGGGCTGCTCAGGGCAGCGCTGACTAGTGATGTTGTGCCAGCTGAACCGGCACTGATGGGCTTCATCTGGTATATCCACCCTGAAGTTGTGTAAAATTTACTTTCAGCTCCCTGCTAGGCTGCCTTTCACCATTTCACTGCTGGGCTGGGAGCCGTATTGGCTTTGACAGTTCCCTGGCAAGTGAGCTGCAGGACTGTAGTCTGCCTGCAAGCAATTCCCACTCCAGGAAATGTTGCATCATCCCTTTGTTTAATAGAATCGTAGAATGGATTGGATTGGAGGGAACTTTAAAGATCATCTAATTCCAAACCCCATGCCATGGGCAAAGACACTTTCTACTATACCGGGTTGCTCAAAGATCCATCTAGTCTGGCCTTGAATACTTCCAGAGATGGGGTATCCTCAACTTCTCTGGACAACATGTTCCAGCATCTCACCACCTTCACAATGAAGAATTTCTAATATCTAATTTAAACCTACTTTCTTTCAGTATAAAGCCATTACCCCTTCTCCTATCCCTACCTGCTCTTGTAAGCAGTCCCTTTCCAGCTCTCATGTAGGTCCTCTTAGTGGAAGGTGTTACAAGATGTCCCTGGAGCCTTCTCTTCTCCGGGCTGAACAACCCTAACTCTCTCAATCTGTCCTCACAGGAGAGGTGCTCCAGCCGTCTGATCACCTTCATGGCCTGCTCTGGTAGGTTGACCCTGGCTGGATGCCAGACACCCACCAAAACCCCTTCTCAGCTGGAAAGCGGAGAGAAAATGCAACAATGGTTCATGAGATGGGTTAAGGTCTGTGAGAGATCACTCACCAAATACTATCATGGGCAAAACAGACTCACACTAGGGATTTTAAATGAATTTGTTACTAACAAAATCATAGCAGGATAATGAGAAGCAAAGCAAACCTTAAAAACACCCTCCCCTCCCACCCCCTTCTTCCCGAGCTCTATGTCCTGCCCCCCAGGGGTGCAGGGAGACAGGGAATGGGGATTACGATCAGTTCATCACACGTTATTCCTACCGCTGCTCACGGAGAAGGGTCCTTCCTCTGCTCCAGAGCTGGGTCCCTCCCATGGCAGACAGTCCTCCATGAACTTCTCCAACATGAGTTCATCCCATGGACAACATCTCTCCATGAACTGTTGCAAGGTGGATCACTCCTCCATGCGGTGCAGTCCTTCAGGTAGAGTCTTCTCCAGCATGGGTGCCCTACAGGGCCACAGGTCCTACCAGGACACCTATGCCAGCATGGTCTCCTCTCTCCACAGATCTTCAGGTCCCTGGCAGGACCCTGCTGCAGCACGGATTTCCCACAGGTTCACAGCCCTCTTTTGGGCATCCACCTGCTCTGGCATGGGTTTCCTGTATGGTCTGCAGGTGGATCTCTTCATCCCCATGATCCTCCATGGGCTGCAGGGGGATAGCCTTCTTCACCACGGTTTTCACCACAGGCTGCAGGGGAATCTCAGCTCTGGGGCCTGGAGCACCTCCTTTCCCTCCTTCTCCATTGACCTGGGGGTATGCAGAGTTGTTCCTCCACTCTTCTTTGGCTGCAATTATATCTGCACAATAAGTTCTTTTTCCTTCTTAAATATGTTATTGCAGAGGCATTACCACCATTTCTGGTTGGCCTGGCCTTGGCCCAGCAGTGTGTCCACCCTGGAGCCAGCTGGCATTGACTCTGCTGGACGTGGAGTAAACTTCTAGCAGTTTCTCACAGAAGCCACCCCTACAGCCCTCCACGCTACCAAAACCTGGCCAAGCAAAGCCAATACACCCCCACTGGACTCACTCCAGCAGGTCCACATCCTTCTTATGGTGGGGCCCCAGAGCAGGACACAGTACTCCAGGTGGGGTCTCATGAGAGTGGAGTAGAAGGGAAGAATCACCTCCCTTGACCTGTTGACCATGCTGCTTTTGATGCAGTCCTGGGTACGGTTGGCTTTCTGGGCTGCAAGCACACATTGCTGGCTCATGTCGAGTCGTCCAACAACACCCCTACATCATTCTCGCCAGAGCTAATCTTGATCCATTCTCCACCCAGCCTGTATTTGTGCTTGAGATTTCACCAGCCCAGGTGCAGGACCTTGCACTTGGCCCTGCTGAACTTCCTGAGACTGCTTTTGCACAGGCCCACATCTCAACCCTTCCAAGGTCCCTCTGGATGGCTTCACTTCCCTCCAGCATGTTGAGTATGCTACACAACTCAGTGCTATCTTCAAACTTGCTGAAGGTGCCCTCAAACCCACCATCCATATTGCTGACAAAGATGTTAAACAGTGCTGGTCCCAATACCTGTCCCTGAGGAATGCCACTTTTCACCATGCTCCGCTGAAATGCCCCTCCTTCTGCAGCCCTTGAGGGGGTCAGGCTGACTAGGGACTGAGGAGTGAAACAGAAATTTCCATCCCTCTCCACACACGCTCTTTCCTGTCTGCTTGTATCCCTTACAATGGCACTTAGGACCACACAGGGCAGCAGAGCTTTGCCTCCACTGAGCAAGGAGCAGTTTTAGGCCATTGAGCAGAGCAGGTCCAGACTTTGGTCAAAGCAAAAGAGGCGTTGGTGTTCAGCTGCCGTGGTAAAAATGTAAAAGGAGAAAGCGTTGATGTGTAAGTGAAAATCAAGTCCACAATTTCTAAGACTGGGAGTCCTAAGAGGTCCTTCCTGAGAAAATTTAAATCCATTATATGATGGCAGTTAGGGGGCCGGGGGGAGCTTTTTAAATACAAGTCTCAGGTATCTTGTTATTGAAACCTTTAAGCTGCAAAGGAGATCTTCACAGTGTGAGGTGCAGTTTCATACCTATTATGGTCCAGCAGAATGCTAAATATTTGAGGGCAGGTAAAGTTATCATAAAGTAGCTTTTATATGCCATTACACCTGGCTTTCTGGAAGCATCTCTTCATCATGGAAATACACCCAATGCCATTTATATTACAGCCTGGAGAGAGGTCTGTTTTATGCTTTATATTCTTCTCCTGAGCTGTGGTTTTTGAACCAGCACTTATTAGAGCAGAGATAAGAAGAAAGCTGGACCATTTACACACAGCATACACGGTATTACTGAAAATGCTTACCTAGACAGAGATGGGAATTGCCACAATGACACTTAAAAATGGTCAGCTGAATTTAGTTCTATGTCTCTAATAGCATTGTATGCTTAGACAGATTAAGAAAGAGGCATAAAAAAACCCGAGGTGTGCCAATATGTTTTCATTTAGTCAATTCATTGAATGATTCCACTGGGAATTTATTCTGTATTTTGTTGCACAAAATTATTTTAGTTAGCAAACAGTAACATAAGCCAAAAAAAAGCACAAAAATCCCTCTATTTTCCATACCATGTTCTTAGCATACAACCCAGCCATGTGGGATCTACAGAAGAAAGAAATGCTCCTTTCAGAGGACACATACTTATCATCTGCGATGCTTTAGCTTTTGCTTTTTCACTACATCTCTTCTGGTGATATTTAATTCTACACTATAGGCAAGGATAGTTCAAAAAAATCCAGGGACCCAAGGTGCGAGAACAGAAGTTGGTATTACCGTTACTGACAAACTACACGGATTCAGCAGCAGCCCCAGTTTGGATACCAAACTTCTGGGCTTGGCCAGCTGAGCTGTCTTGGTGAGGTGAGAGCTGGGTACAGTTTTCTCTTGTGCTAGCATGGATTTGATAGAAAAAGAATTCTGGGGCCCTTTCTTTACAGCTGACCAAAAGCATAAACAGAGGAGGAGGAAGAAGGCAGAATAGAAACATCTTCCATCGTATCACACAAAAATCATGAATCAGCTCTCTTTTCCCTCTTTCCCCATTCATTATATGGAATTAAACCCCAAGTTATTTTAGCAAGTAGCAGGTCAGTCTTTTTAGAAGCCTCTCTTGCCTGAGCATCTAGATGTGCATTTCACAGTTTCCTTCACATGCAGCTAGAAACATCCTTGCTGATAAAGGAGGATGAAATCACTAATTGACTGGTGATGTGCTTCTGTTTCCATGATTTTCATAAATCCACATGAATGTAGATAGTGGTGTTACCCGGGGGCTCATGGCCCAATCAAAGTGCATGGGATGAAGAAGAATATGGGTAAAAAAAGTGGCTGATACCTGTTGCTGTCCCTCAGACTTGGCAGTGGCTCAGTGGCCCCATGAGGATAAAACCCAAGTTCATGTTTAATCTGATTTCATCTTTGATATTTCCTGACTCTCTTTCAATGATATGTTCCCCTTTTGAGTTTACACAGCCAAAAAGATGTATGTTCCCCAAAAATCATGGGACATAATGGTTTCTTAGAGTAATTTTTTACCTTTCCCTAAGCACCAGTGGGGTTTTGCTCAGAAGGTTTCCATGGCCAGCACAGCTGCTGGGCAGAGATGGGTCGTGTATTGTATTAAAGCTCAGAGGACCTTTGCCAGCCCCCACCACAGTCTTCATTCTGAATTTCAAAGTCTTGCTAGCAACCTGCATTAATCAGTTATCCCTGTACCTTTCTGGTGCCAGCTGCCTGAAACATGCAATTCCCACAGGGAGACTAAACCAAAGTCTTCCTAAGACAGTAAAGTGGTCACCTTATCCAGCACAACAGTGAGTTGATTCTCTGTTATGTCTGGCAACCATCATAATTCAGCATTCACCTTATGAGTCACTTCTCCCCATAAAGAAAAGAGGAAAACACAGGTTCCTAATTGCTCTTTGATACACCAAACAGATCTCCATTCACCCAAGATTTATGTTAAAATCTTCTACAAATACTTTTTTTAAATCCTGTCAATTAACTAATTTCAGATATTTCCAAGTGACAGATTTTCCATCTGATTTAGCTTTGCTCCACATTATCTAATTTGATCACCTAATGGAAACTGTCATTCTACTGCAACTTTAACAGAGATGTCTGAGCAGAGCTCTCAAAGGAGGGGTACAGCTTGGAGGGGGTCACAGTTCCACAGAAAAGCTCACCCTATTGCATTGTATGTGGAGTAAGGTACTTCAAGTTTAAAAGAACATGGCTTTAACATAGAAACTTGCATAGCTGGCAAAATCAATGCTTCCTACTTCTAAGTTACATTAAAAGAGGTTAAATAGTGCCATAAAAATACACATTTTCCATATAAAAACTGATCTCTTTGTTGGCAGCCGCGTGACTGTGAACAGGAAAGGCAGAGCACTGGGTAAATGCAATCAATGCCCATGAGCCAGAGTCGCTTGGATAATAGCTATCCAGCTGGTGAAGAAATGAGAAACATCAATCTAAGGTACCTTAACTACATTTTAAAGCAGAAATATACCTGTAGACCCTCAGGTACACTTCAAGAGGAAGGGCTTGTATTTTTGCATGTTTGGTTGTTGTGCTGCAGGGTAGCAGACATTTCTCTGTGCAACTTGACCTGGGGACAGCCAATACCCCTTTGAAAACTTTCAAGTGTGGAGTTGATTCTCTGTGAAATGATATAAAGGACAAAAAGAGCGTTAGCAGTCTAAGGAAAGAGGAAGGGTGGCATGGAGAGAAGCAGCATTAACGAAGAACTTGGAGTAACAAATATGCTGTAGAAAATTTAAATATAGCAGCACATTCTCTCAGCCCGTTTCCTTGACAGAACATTAGGCCGAACCTCTTTTTTGTTGCAGGCGATTTTCAGGAGGGTAGGTAGGGTTTGTTGTGTGTTGGTTTTTTTAAAGAAGCTGGTAAAACAGAACTGATAAATTAAATGAAAAACCTAAATGCAGCCTTTAATACTCAGGTCTGACTCACAGTACAGGAAGTATATTTTAATCCTCTCAGGCTATTGTGACAGTCACGATGAGCACCGAAGCACAGACACTGACGTGTGCCAAGCTGCGGTGGACCCACGTACCACCGTTCGTTCACCTATGGAGAGATGTAAAATGTACTGTTGGCTAAGATAGATAAGGCAGCCAATTTAAGACATGGTTTTAAGCAGTTCTAAATACTTTTCATCTTCTAAAAGCAGATTTAAGTTAAGGCTCTGGTGCAGCAACAAAAAGCTTCACATCAAAAGTCGTTAATTTTCTGCCATTTCTGATTATTGATTTGAAAGCAGCAAACAACTGATGTCAAAGTTTAAATGTCTCGGATGAAGGCATTAAAAGCAGGTCAACATTTCTGATTGATCTAATTATTTAACTTTAACTCTTCCTCCTTAGAAAAAGCTGACTATACCAAAAAGTGTCCAAACCTCTGGACTATTAATATTCATTTAATAAAGTTTACTTCTTCTTTTAGATGACTTAAATAGAATCCACCTTCAAGGTTTATAATGCACTGAAACAAGTACTGGAGCAATTGTTTAAAAAACAGAATCTGTGTCACTACCGATGGCAGAGGATTTGTAAAAGGGTGTGTGGAAAGACAGTATTTCAAGCTGACTTTAGTGGGAAGATAGCTGAACCAGAGTAACCATCAGAAATACAGCAAAGTGAATGAATGGGTATAGTCAAGAAAATCATCCCTGGCAGAAGAGTTTGGATCATAAATGCAGAATAACATCAAATTGCAGTCCTTCTTTTCTTCCATATAAAAGAAAGCAAAACAAGAACAGAAAGTAAAAAGAAGCTTTTCAAAGGACAGAAGCTTAAAAATGGGAAGAAATTCTTTATTGTGAGGGTGGTGAGCAACCGGAACAGGCTGCCCAGAGAAGTGGCAGATGCCCCATCCCTGGAAGTGTTCAAGGCCAGAGTGGATGGGACTTTGAGCAATCTTGTCTAGCAGAAAGTGTCTCTGCCCAGGGCAGGGGTGCTGGAACAAGATGATCTTTAAGGTCCCTTCTATCCCAAACCTTTCTATGACTCTAAGAAAATACAACACAGGAACTTGTGGAATAACAAATTAGAAAGATCTACTGAAAAGCCAGTCAGTTACTCAGCACAGAGTTTCTGAAACCCTCATTCTTAATTAATACTAACATATTTATCTGACAAAGAGCATTTCACAATCTTGTAGCTCTGGGAGAGGCAGCTGATTTCCATCTTACCAGGAAAGCTGCTGTGGAAAGGTTGTCATGGCTGTGTTCAGTATTAGTGACTGTCCACTCTACCTGCAAGGGCACCTCACTACTCTCCTGCTCCCATCAGTTCTACTCCTTCAAAGGTGGAATGACTCCAGGCACATTTCCACAGAACTTAGACACCTCAAGACTCACACCTCTAAGGCAGAGACACTGACAGACTCAGCAGTCCACAGCCCAGGACCTTCTATCCAGTGAGATAATGGGAAAATGAGATAAAGAAAGAAGTCTTAAATCTTCTGAGGTGACCGCCAGTCTCTGTGTGAGAGTTTGTAATGTGGATCCCAAATCCACAAAGTTTAATGTTAATTTAGGTGCAATCATATGGCTCAAGGTGGCCCATGGTATTTTCCAATGCATTTAAGCAGTCAGGGCTCATTAGGAATTAGACTGTGTTTTAAACATGGTCTGCATGACTGGGCATCTAGCAAATCTAGTACAGGAAATAAGTCTGTCATCACACACTATACACTAACCTTTCTAAAATGCAGGTTCAACCCTGCCTTTAACAAAACTCTAAAAAAAAATATGGCCATAGATCTAAACAACTAGCCATAATAATCTCAGAACAGGCTAAAAATCATGCACAACAGTTAGCCCCAGCCAATTTCTTCCATTCAGAGGACACCCAGTTTCCACCACAGTCTGGTAGCAGTACCCTCAGTAATCAGCATCAATAGCCTGGCCCCAGCCTGAGGTTAAAGTGAGTGGTCGGCTCACTCTGTACCTTCATAACCAGATCGGCCTAGGGTATGCTTAAAATCTTGAATTTAACAAGAGTTTACAGGGAGTTCATGTTCTACAGCAAGTGTAAGACTGGAGCTGGATGTTCATTACAAGCAGGTGGGAGCTGCTTCTAGATACGGGCTAAATATAGCTTGGAAGGTCTCTGGGCCTGGCAAAGACTGGGTCATTAGAGGAAAGCAAATAACTTAGATAAGGGATAGCTTAGCAAACACCCATATTAACTGGAAACAAGATAATGTTGCACTACCTGTTTTATAGCACATGCTTAATTGCTATAATCAAAGAGCCTATAGGGGCAAGGCTGCAGCGGCTGTAGGACTATAATCTACTTACCATTTTATTTATGAGCATGAGTTTCCTCCCACTTTCTTTCTTTGCACATGGATGGAATATTTCTGTAGTCTAGGCTTATTTTTTTATTATGGTCTTACAGACTGGGGCACAATGAGCCCCATATCTGGAGTCTCCAGGTGCTGCTGTAATACAGATAAATAAATGACTGATAACAATACAGCCAGATAAATAAAATACACCGATCTGATATGAATTACTGCATTAGTTAGGCAACTTCCATTCAGTAGCACTTTCTTACTCAGGGTACTAATCCACCAAAACAAAGCAAGAGTATTTTTAAATTTTCATTAATATGTGTTAAATTATTCACTGATAACTTTTAACAGGAAACCATTAATAACTATTAAACAGCCAGATCTGACATAATGTCAGATTGTGATGTGATAATCCAGTATTTGGGAATTATTGACTGGAAGCCAGACACTGATTTATAAAACTGGGGCTCCTGAGAACTATCCCAGGCTCATAAGCTGTTCCCAGGTGATAGATTTTCATTTAATTTTCTGTACAGAAGCTCTTTTTTCTTTTTTTTAGTCAACTCCGTCCTCGTCAGGCCACACCTGGAATACTGTGTTCAGTTTTGGTACGTGCTAAACAAAAAAAAAAGATGTGGACATGCTGGATAGGGTCTGGAGAGGAGCCACAAAGACGATCAAAGGACTGGGCAGCCTGTCATATGAGGAAAGGCTGAGACAACAGGGTTAGTTCAGCCTTGAAAAAACGAGGCTTTGGAGGACCTGATCATCGTGTTCCAATATTTAAAGTGTGGCTAGTGAGAAGATGGAGAGTCTCTTTTTACAAGGAGTCACAAGGAAAAGATGAGGGGTAATGGGTACAAGTTACTCCTGGAGAGATTCCAACTGAAAACAAGAGGAAAATTTTCAGAATAAGAATCAGCCTCTCATTTGTCACAATGAGAAGAATCTCCCCAGAGAAGTGGGAGATTCCTCAGTGTGGGACACTTACGAGATTCAGCTGGACAGGTTGCTAGACCATCTTGTCTATACCATGCTTTTGCCAAGAAACGTTGGACCAGTTGATCTTTGAGGTTCTCTTCCAACCTGGTATTCCATGATTCTGTGATTGATTCTGCTGGATTCTGATTTTAAATGTTTGTTGACTTTCAGTGGCTAATGGTCATCAGGTGGTAACAAGCGTGGCAGTGGGAAAAAAGATCCCATGTTGGATTCACACAGGCACTTCTGAAGGTCATGTGGCCATGCAAGTGCATGTGCAATCCCAAAGGAAACACAGAGCAATGGTCAGTCCAGCTTAAAAATACCCCTCCCACATGTGCTGAGTGCTGCTGGGCACCTCACTCTAAGCACCAGGGTAAGGGGGCAGCAGAGCATCGGGAGGTGGCACAAACCACTGTGGAAAGCATTTGATGCTGCAGCTAAAACATGGTATTTATTTGCCATCTACCAAGTAAATCCCTTCTCACCCTGACACACTGCGATGGGTTTGAGCAGCACTGCCCACCCTGTACCATGATGGAGGGTCCTATGACATAGAAAAATTTCAGAGCTGAAAGCATTGCAGTGGGCTAGGTTTGTAGGGATGAGGAGAGAAAAGGATAGAGAGAATTTCCTATCCTAGAAGAGAAGACACATGGGATCATCTATACCTCTTCCTTGGTTAAATCAGAGTTGGGTATAACTGTGATTTATATTACAGAAATTGCCAAAGCTAAAAGTGAAATGTCTTTTAAATGTTTTACACCTATCTGTGGTCATTTCTCATTTCAAATCCACAACAAATTGCCTACTTTTATGGTTCCTACTTCTTGTTTTTCCTGGTGCTTCCTCAGATTCTAACATAAAATTCAGCCTTTTTTTAGAAACAAGACTCTGTTTCTCATGATTAGAGAGAAAAAGATGAAAAGGTTAACCCTGAAGTCAAAATGCAGAAGCCATGCCAAACAAATCCAGTATTTATCTTCATTTCACAGCTCATTTTTTAAGTCTATCCTGTGTTTTGGAGAGCTAATACAGTATTTTCAATGTCCTGGCCTGTCACGAGTGGTATATGAAGTACACAAGGAAGCACTAAGCACACTGGACTTCTATGGCAATATTGTGTCTACCCCAGAGAACAGAGGAAGATTTTAGAAAGAAAACAATAGTATGAAGTGGATAGATAAATAGTATGTGAGTGGTTTGCCTTGCTTCTATCTTTACCAGCTCATGAAGTAATAAACTTGAATTTTCTGAGATTTTTCTGGCTTTTCTATACAGATGAGTATTCTTGAAGTTCTGGAAAACTCAGGTAATTGAGTGGAACAGCTCAGCTTGCACTAATTCTCCTTTGACTCTTTCTTTGTCCACTAAGGCACATTTGTAATGATAGTACAAGCAAAATAAGTTTAGTTTATCATTTTTATAGTTACTGATACTGTAATTCACATGGTATATAGAGATATTAAGAATTAGCAGGAATTAGAGGTATTGTATATCATACCTCAATAACTTCCAATTTTGATTTTGATAATTACTCAAAGCAGAAGTTTTTGTGTACTCTACTCCAACAGGTCCCAGCCTGTGGGTGATGGCTCCTTCTAGCTCCAGCCACTTGTGGCCATCCTGGAGTCCCTGTGAACATCACTGCCTGCTGCTGTGGGTGGAAATGGTTTATACCACTGAGAGCTCCAAATATTTTTGTGAATCTAGACTGCTTTTAAATTTCACGTGTAGCAGTGTGGAATCCATCACCAAGTCTGTGCGTCAAAGTATTGCTGCACAAGGCTAAATTTGCCAATTCCAATGACACCCCTGTGTTTTATGAAAACTATGTTATGCTTCACTGAAGACAGTGTGACCACAAAAGCTGGCCAGTCCCAGTAAGCTGGTAATGCTTTGCAAACATATATATAGAAACCTGGAATTTAATTGCACTGACGCATCTCTCCTGGGGACAACAGCCATGTGGAAACATTTGAAAAGTGGGAAGGAGATGTAAATACATTAAACCTTCATGCTGATTCTTTTCCAATTTGGAAGTTCCTTTTGTGCCACTTGATACAGTGTTTAGTCACCGTGTCTAAAGAAAATAAGTTGTGTATCAGGAACCAAAGACCAGCATTTGTGTCATGCACAGTGTGGGTCCTGACTATACTGCAAGATATGTATCTGTGAGCTAAAACCACTTAAGAAAAAGGGTAGTGTGCTGCCATTTTATCATGTTACTTTGAGTAAAAACTTAATGCGTGTCTAAGTCCCCCATTTGGCTAGTGAGTGAATTTATAAAATTAAAAAATAAGAAAATGAAAACATGGAGATGCTTTGCCTTACTCTTGTTCTATGTATCTTCTCATGGGAAACCATAAGAGAGGCTCCACATGAGAAAGGGTCAGAGTGCAAATACCCAAAGGAGTGGGATTTATCAATGTGCTACCTTACAAGTCCTTATGCACTGTTGGATGTCTCTTTTCTGGCATAAATAGTTGCACTTATGTCTTGGTTTATGAGTTACTTTAGATACTATTTTCTGCTACTTTGCATATTGCCAAAACAAAGATGTTACAACTGTTCTATTTAAAAGTACTAATTCAGGCTTACAGCCAAGCTTCAAAGCAGTTTTGAGGAGTCAGAAGAATTAAGCAGTGACTTACTCCTTTGTATGTTGAAAATGCCATTAACTTTACTACATTTGTCAATGTAAGGACTAAGTAAGTTTTTGGTGCAGTCATCCTGAAAAACTGCCTCTCAGAACACTATTTTCCTAAGTTATGCAGTCTGTGATAAATTATTTTTAACAGTTTTGCATAAATCAAGCATCTGACATGAGTCTGAGGCCACAATAAATGTCTTTATCTTACTTTGCAGAGTAATTACTGCAATAACTGCGACACTACTGTTGTCCACACTACTTCAGTCTACAGGGAGGTTATAATTCAGTTTTAATAGTTTAAAACAACGCGTTGTTATACCAATGACATGGTTAGTTCTTTTCATTACGTATGTTATATTTTGGAATGCACAAATAATTTATTTAAATAAAGATATATACAAATATGATGAAGGAAAAACTCTACAGAATTCAGTACAATGGCTGCATGCACTGGGGATGATGCTATGATTTGCTTCATAGGCGTGGAGTGTGAATTGAAAACTAGGAAAAATTTTGAAGGTGTGCTGAAAATCCCATCACCACATTGAAGGCTCTTCAAACCTGTAATACATAGTATAGAACATATATTAACAAAAAAACCAAACCACATTAAACACATGGAAAACTCATTCTGGAAATATCCATCCCACTGACTGACTGCAGAGGCAGTCTAGACAAGTACTTCACACTAGGTATCTAACTTCTAAGTGACAGTATTAGGAGAGACACATCCTGTTACTGAGTATTAAACATTTTCTTATCACTCCACAAGACAGACAAGATCAGAAATATGCCACATGTTTCTGTCATAAAAACCTGTACCTTACTTACCTATACTCAGGTCAAGGCACTTTTTTTTTCCTTTTTTAATCTTTATCTTCCTGTTCTGTAACTAGCTTCTGTAAGAATCTCTCTAAAATTTCTTCATACACTCAGGTATATACCTAGACTACAAAATATTTTGGGTCATATTTTAGTCAGCAAAATCAAAATGTCAAACCAGGCCAGTCAAGCTGAAGGCAATTAAGTCATTTATTAATATCCCAATATTCAGTTACAATGTTAAGTTCCCAAGAACTCATGAAGTATCTCTCTCTGTCACTGATTCACTGAGTGCAATTTTCATCTGCTCCTTAACTTGCTTCGTATGTAACTATTTCTAAAACATTTACTTAATTTAAGCTCAGAGTAATAGCAGCCTGCCTTTCATTCATTCAGCATGGCTTGCTCCATGAGGAAGGCTTAGGCAGCCGTGCTGTACCTGAGTACATGTGCTGTGTGTCCAGCAGCCCACCCCTGTGCTGTTCCCCTAACTTCCTCCCCCCAGCTTTCACACCCTCTGCACAATTTCAACCAAGCCACGGTTTCAGATTTCAGAGGTATTAAGCTCCTGATGTGCCATGAAACACAGGACTGGATAGAAATAAGATTTAATTATGTCTTCACATGGAGGAAAAAGCTGGAGTGGAGTTCAGAATCCATACAGCGCTTTATCCTAGAAAACATATCCATGGGAAACTAGAAATCATTGTTCCCAGTACTCCCATAACTGTCACTGATGAGTGACAAATACCATACTCAGTTTAAAGTGCTGTTACAGGGGGTATGAAACAAAAATCTGCTTCTCATCAATTCTTGATCTTAAATGCAGACAAGTTGGTTATTTTGCTGATGAATTTTTGCTCCCTGGTGTGTTATAAATAGCATTATTGAAACAATAATAATAATCATGAAGTTTTGCTATGAAGAGGTGAAAATTACAGAGAATATTAGACTTTGTACTACCCTGTGTGTTGCCTCAGATTCATGGCAGTGGAAATTTCCCATTATGTGAGGGCTCTGCCTTGTCATTACCAAACACAAAATAGTCTAATACGTTTCACTGCGCTCCATACAGTTTTTAGATAAGCATCTGCAGAGAAAACTGCATCCCCACAGCTGCAGTTAGTCATCAAAACATAAGTTAATAGTCTCCCTATTGCAGAACCAGAAGTCTCATGGACAACATCCCTTGATGACAGTAGAAATTTTGGTTACCTTTCCGTGTCATGATCATGCCCTAAATTCAGTGCTGTGGACTATTATGCTTAAGCACTTAACTAGTCTAACTGAGCCTCTGCAGAGCTGATGAGAGTCCAGAGCATTTGCTTGTAGACTCCTGAGATGACAGCTGCATAAAATATTTATTTCTGCATTAGAAGTATTACCAGCAAACTTAAGACTATCAGTAAAGACTTAAACTGAGCTCATCTATGTTTGATTGTGAGTAAAATTAAAAGCAGTATTTTCCTTCAGGAGCCAAAACTCCCCCTGCATCTTACCTTTCAACATATGTACATTTCAGCTGTGTAAATTGCAGTCACTACTACAGTATCTTACATTATAGCTAGTGTCATTACCTAACTGGATAAATAATGTACATTTGATTATCCCTGTGTTGGTTGAAACACCACTGTTACTCTAAACCAAGTGCAATCTTTTTTTCCCTTTGTAAAATATCAGATACAAAGCCAATGTGAAATACTGTATTTTAAAGACAAGTCAGAGCCATGCACGTGTGTATGAGTTAATGTATGAACATATTTACCACCTGTGTGAGTATCAAATGAGAAGAAATATGTCATCCTTGGAGATGTAATATTTAAGGAATCATCATCAAACTTCGGCATACAATTCTGTGTAATAAAGTCCAGAATGGGGCAAGTGCCTTGGGAATGTTTCCCTTCCTCCAAGTAACAGGTATGACCTGCTCCCAAAATCAGGAAACAAGGAGTATGGACTATATCATATTTGGTAAGGCATTTCTTGCATTCATAAACGGTGCTATTTCTTAAAAAACAAACAAACAAACAAACCAACCCAAACAAACAAACAAAAAAAGGAATTAAAAATGTTTTTTAAGGACATGTCTAACCAGCTGTTGGTGGCATATGTGTTTTCTCTGTGAAATATATTTACTGATAACAAATGAAACTGTTAAATCTAAATGAGAAGTGAAAGCCACCACAAAACCTCTTCATACATACCTGGATCTAGGAATGTTTTCTGTGCTTTCCCTCAACAAGAGGTCTGAGATCAGTGTATCTGGGCTTGATCTCTTTCCATATCTAAGGAAAAATTTTTAAAAGTTGTATTTTTGTATATGTCAGTTTTTACAAATGAAGACTAAGCACAGAACCATTAGTCTTTTGGGGATTTTTTTCCCCAGAAAAAGTAACAGAGCAGACATAAATACCACTTTTCAGCAAGTATTTTAACTTAACCATGTGGAGAAAACATTAATTCTTTTGTACTCCTTTCCCCCACCCCCCGATATTTTTCTACATTTTTTCCATAATCATTTTACCTTGTAGTATTGAGAAACTCTGAATATTTCTCACTTTGATGGCTGTTCCTGGATACTCTAGGACTTTACACCTTACTGATGTGAGCATGGAGGAAGAGCGAAGAAGCTGTGCATGACGTGACCTCTAAGCATGTCATTCTTGCTTACAAATCCATTCCCATCATCTCTTTAATTTTGTCATTGGTGTGAATGATACTCTATCCTTCATCAGAAATTATTCAAATGAGGAGTGGAATTTATCCATTAGGTTAATAGAAGAGAAGCCTCAGTGTGACATACTAGCCAAGGAATCAGATGACATTTTTTAAGATAACATTTGGGGCTGCCTAACACGTAGGACATTGCGTTGTCAAAACTGAGCTATCCCAGGGTAATCATCTTGAACTATATGCCTATGGGAACAAAAACTTATTCATTCAGAGTTCTTCAGTTAAATGGGATGTCATGGGATACCTTTGTCCTATACTTACACAGCAGCTGACCTTCTATTTGCTTTTTTTTTTCTTTTCCTAATCCTGGATACTGTACATTACTGAACAGTTAAAAGTACTTTAATTTCAGTTTCTTGGGAAGGTGTTTGATCTCTTTTCCTGAGAAAACAGAAGCAACAATGATCAGCCTGCTTGGCAGACATTTCATCACTGTAAGGATTCATTAGCCTAAGAGTGATAACTATAAGCAAACCATCTCTCGGTTGGAAAGAATTAAGATCACACTTTGCAACTTGCGTATGCAATTATTCTGAATCACAAAGTACGTGAGCAGCTTTGTTAATGTCCATTTGAGTGAAATTCTGACTCCAGAGAAATTGAAGGTGTAATTAAAGACTTATATTACTATCCAGTGACCACAGTTATTCAGTAATCTACATTTGGCAGAAAAAACCCCCAGAACTTCCCAAACTACATTTAAAAAGCTAGCAGTTTCAACTGTTGATTACATAACTTCTTAAAAAGTGGAAACATATCTCACTTTTCAATCATTTTATTCAACTCTTTGTATTTTTGCATCACCTTAATCATTTTAGTGCATCGCTTGTGCTCCAGAAAGACAAACCAGCAGTTTCAGAAAGTTAAGGTAAATTTCTTAATCTAAGCAGATTGAAAGCAGGTATTTGAAAAGAACCAGCCAGACACAGTGAAATGCTATTACAATAGTGCAATCAGGCATGATGCTGAATCAAATACCTTGCACTCCAGCACCACAAAGGGATTTCTTTCTTTCTAGTTCCCTACTCTGATTAATATGGATGTGACCTGGAGTTCAACTGAGAAGGAATCTAATTTTCCATTATGTTAAAGAAATTGATTTAACAGATCAACAACCTGCTCTAATAGCTCACACTTGGACAAAACTCCCACGAATTTCTCAGAAAGTTTTGTCTGAGTAAGAAATAAGAAGCGACCACCTGGAGTGCAGAGATTCACTCAAATAATGAAGATGACTGTGTTAGGGAGATATCTTTTATCTGAGTCCCTTTAGCATCTTGGCTAGACTAGCGCTGCTACCTGTGCTGCACGGATCCACCTTGTCCTCACACAGCAAAGCTGCACACAAGGTGTTGACTGACTGCAACCAACTGGGCTGGCCAAAGAACAACCATTCTTCCTGTGTCAGGAAGTTGCCTGAGTCTCCTGTCTACTCTGGAATCTTGCACCTGGGAAACAACCATGATACAGGCATAATAAATAGAGGCAAAAGTCCTGTCTTGTCAAAGTCAGTCTCTTCTTTCTGATGCAAATGCCTTGAGAGATCTTTGCTCCAGCTGCGTCATGCTTTGTCTCCTTTTCTACTGTGCCCAGCTCTGAGATAAAGGCCTGGCTTTCTGTGTTCTTGTTATCTTCTGTTTGGGAAACACTTTTATCAAATATCATGGCTTTATTAAAAGGACAAGGCTCGAAGCCAAGTGAAAATACCTAGTTAGTTTTTTTGTTCAGTTTGAGACATCAAGGCCTATTTTGGGGCATGCTGGTAACTCACAGCTCCAGCTGAAGTAAAAAGGATTTGAACAGTAAACACACTTATTCTGATTAGAGACAGTAAATTGCAGATTCAGCAAAATCTTAAAGCTTCCTTTGAAAACTTGGGTCCTGGGAGTCATATCCCAATGTCCAAGGCTGGCAACAGGAGCTGAGAGATCTCAGAAACATGTGGGTCTGATTCAGAAAACTGCCAAGAAACCAAAGCTTGAGAGCTGCTCCCTTTCCCATTAAAGGGTGTTGACATGAAGCAGAAGAATCATGACTGCTCAAGTCAGACACACTTCCAGATACTCTCTGCCCTGCCTATAGTTCGAGCCATTTCCAGCAGGAATGGCCTTACTGTTTTGCTACAGCACAGAAGAGCCACAGATTCATGAACAAGCTACAGAGGACAAGAAAACAAGACAGCCTGTTCGCAAGAGGGAGTACAGAGTAGAAAGTAGCAGAAAGAGGAGTGATTCAAGTAAAAACGGGCTGTGAAAAAAGCTTCCTGAACAGTGTGGTAGAGGGATATGAAGGCAAGATCATGAGTTGGTTTGGGAGACAGAGGTGGAACTAATTCAAAGACACACAGACATCTCCAGTGCAGGAGTCTACATCTGTGCTGGTCATCCTGGGTTCTCTTTCAAGTCATAAAGACCTGTCACGTAAGGAACAAGGGATCTCATCAGAAAGAAGAATCCTGAAAAGGCTTGGTGGCCTGCACCACACAAGTACCTGTTTCCTTCAGCTAACCTCAAAGGGATATAAAGCTGACACTGATGTCTAAAGTTAAGTAAGATGAATCTCAAGGAGAAGGATTTCAAAGGAGAGAGGAAGAAACGCAGTCAGACTGGCAGGGTCTAAAGACAAGAAGGGAATGATGGTCTGGAAGGAAGAAATTTCATGGGAGCTGGGATGAAGACCCCATGGGTCACAGTAGCTCAGAGAGGAATGGCACTTAAATGCTTGGGTCAAGCCAGAAGCAGAAGGCTTCTGGAAGGAAAGTGAGACAAGAGGTTATTCATAATCACAGAAACATCAAACAGCACAGAGGAACCTGAAGAGAAAAAAAGCATCGATCTCCTCATCTTCTCCTTTGCCAACATGCTCTTACTGTTTCGTCTCACTGGCTACAGGCACCAGGTCTGGTGAGAGGCCAACAGCTTGCTCATTCACCCTCCGGAGGAGCAGAAGAGCCCCTGTACACCTTTTCTCCCCCCTGTCACAGTACTGTGCACAAAAAGCAGAGGTAAAAAGCTGTAAAGAGAAAGAAAACTTTGAGCACATCTGCTGAAACAGACACATCAACCAATCCGAAGTGCTTCAAAAGTTATTGATTCATTTTGCAAATGACTGTGTCACTGCCGAAGAAGTGAACCTCTGGGAACTCAGTTAAGCTTTCCAAAGTGAGGTGGCAATTGCTTTATTTCTGGACTGTTAATTCATCACACAGTGGAAACAGCACACCTTTTTGGTTTTTCATTTAACCTATGTAGTCAACTTTTAAATGTGTATCACTAAGTTGTCATTGTAGTGCTTTTTTCTGCCAACTTTCTTGTACTTCTAAGGTCAATTCTGTTGCTTTCAATATGAGGGTGGGTAGGAAATCTGGGCAAAATCCAAAGAACAAAATTTAAATTTTATCCAGCAGCAATCACTATTTCACTTAATATCAGACCCTAAATCCACATATAAGAATTAAACCAGTCTCAATCTCTGAGTTGGATAGGTACAAGTCAGAAAATAGGGGGAAAAAAGCTACACAATCAACATTAAAGCAAGCATACAGGGCACACACCAGAAGTGGTGTTTGAATAGAGAAAGGAGGGTTCATTTTGTTGAGTTTGGATTTGGGTTTGGACAGGAGCCACCTCTGAAATGGGAGATGAAAGAAGAAAAGAAGGGATGAGAGACCAGCCTGGAGGTCGCACCACATGCAAGAGAAAAGGGTATAGCAGAGGCAGAATTTGAGGATCAGATTATTTTAGCAGCAGTCTAGACAAAAAGTTATCTGAGCACAGTCTGCCATCCAGAACCATGCCATACACATGTGAGAGCTGTGAATACTGTTTTAAAAGTTCAGGACTGAAGAACTGGATTTCTATCAGCATCTTCATCTGTCTTATGTCATTAGTGCACTGGCAGACAGTGTTATGGACTTGCTGAGAAAGATCTCGGTTACACGATAGCCTCCCTTCTAATTTAATTCTTCAGAGTTCTAGAATGCCTAATTTTAGACCTCTCATCTGGTTTTGATATTAACAAACAGATAAATATGTCAAAACTCTTCGGGTCATACATTACCGTGGTACCTCATGGGAAACTTCTCACAATCACAGTCTAACTGGACAGATGCTCCCAAAGAAGATGATTTTTTAAATAATAATTTGCCAGGGCTTTTTTTTTTCAGACTGAGCCTTTACTTCTACTTCAACAAGCACAGTCAAACCCAGAAAGCCAGTTTAGAGCCAGGTAAGCTTGGGTTCACACTCCTTTCTCTTTCGGATTGTTTGTGATCTTGAGAGAGGTTTTTGTTAGGACTAGCGGGGTTTTTTGGCAACCACAGCTGCAATAGGTAGCTGGCAAACCACAAAGCATCTGGACTACTACATTTTCTCAGAGGGCACTTTTTCTCGTGAAAATTTTCACTTGAGTGGGTGGCAGCAACAGAAGTGAAAAACTGCTCCTACTGCCCTTTTTGTCTCTCCCCAGCTCCCAGGTTAGTTATGTTTTCTTTCCCTTTTATAGGGGGCTCTCCCCATGCATGCCCCGTGGTTCCTGCTCCTGACTGCCAGCCTGTCTGAGATAGCAGGGGCAGCGCTGACACCTCTCCCCCTTCTGACAACTTGGATGGTGGAAATTCAGCTCTGGACCCAGAGGCAACTCAGGGGTTCATGGGTGTTGCTCTCTAAAGGGAATCTGTGCACCACGTCTTTCTCCGTGTGGGTGGGGAAAGCAAGGAAAGACACCCAGTGTGAGGGGGCACCCCACCTTTCTCCTCTGAGCCTCGACAAGGAAAAATCTGCCCGGGGAGCGGGAAGGGGGGATGTTTGCCCTCCCGCTCTGCCTACCTCTGCCTGGTGATGAGGTTGATGTAGTGCCTCAGCGCCGAGTAGTATCTGGCCATGTCCTCTGCGGGGGCGTCCTCGCCGGGGCTGTCCGGTTTGGAGGGGTACGCCTCTGCCAGCGTCCCCAGGCAGACCAGCAACGACAGGGCGAAAGTCAGCACCGACACCCACAGCCTCACGGTGCCCTGCATCTGCACGGCGGGGCGGGATGGAGGAGAGCCGCCGTCAGCACCTGCCCCGACGGCGGGAGCAGCGCGGCCAAACCAGCGCAGCCCCAGACCGGTCCCGGCCGACCCAGGTCCCCCGCTTCCGTCCCCATCCCCATCCCCATTCCCGTGCCCGCCCCGTCGCGGCACTCACGGCAGTGGTTGCAGCGGAGCGGCTCCCGGCTCGGCGAGGCGTCTGCCCGTGCGTCGGGGCTCCCGAGTGCGGGGCTCCGCGCCTCGCCGGGCTGCTTTAAGGCTTCCCCGGCAGGCAGGAGGGGCCTCGGGCGATCACGCCTCGCCAGCTCCGGTCCCCCACGCCCCGCTCCGCCTGCCCCTGCCCCGGGAGGGGCACCGCGGCCGGGCGGGGCCGGGCGGCACCGAGGGGGCGGGTGCTGCCTTGGTCCCCGCCGCGACCCCCGCACCGCCCCCGCCGCCCCGGAGGGTCCCACCAGCGGGATGCCCCCAGGCTCTGCTCCAGGGCGCTGCATCCGGCCCTGCCTGTCCCGGTCCGGCAGTGGGAGCCCGGCTGCCTGTACCTGTGGAGCCGCCGTGCTGCCCGGTGCCCGAAGGCGGCGGGAGAAGGAGAACTCTGGGGAACGAGTTGGCTCCGCTCCTGTGGCACCAGAGGTGCCCCAAGCTTGAGCTTTGCATCAGTAGTGCTGTCAGACATAAAGCCATGAAAGCAAGCCGTTTGGGGCAACCAAAAAATACCGAATCAGTGCCACAGGCTCAGACATCATACCCACAAAATGGGTAAATCAAAGACTCATAGAATGGTTTGTGTTGGGAGACCTTAAAGATCACCTAATTTCAACCTCTCTGCCATGTACAGGGATGACTTCCACTAGACCTGGTTGCTCAGAGACCCATCCAAAGTGGTCTCGAGCACTCCCAGGGATGGGACATTCACAACAAATTCTTGAGGCTTAACTCTCCAGGAGACTGGCAGCAGAGCCGCAAATTGTACCTCCCTCCATGCTCCCTCTGCCTCCTGCTCAGGGCTACCTTCTGAGTGTCTGTGCTAAAATTACTTCGTTCTGTGCCATTTCTGTGCCTGAGCCACATGTCAGAGAAAACGACTCACCAACACAACAATGTGGGAACACAACAGCCTTTCCAGTAGCTGCCTTGACTCAAGGGAGCCACTGCTGAATCTGGGATGCAGCAGCTTCTCCCAGCAACATGGGACTACAGAGACTGATCCAGCTAAGGTGTCAGACTTACATTTCTCCCTAAACTTGTCCAGACCTGAGTCAGTGGAGAGAGATGGGCACCCTGGCTGTGACCTGATCCCTCATAAAACAGAGGTCTGAGATAAGCCCAGTGGTCATCTGACAACATACCCTTCACTGCTGACAGGACCAGCCTAGGTGACTGGGCTAGGCTAGACACCTGACTACCAGAGTGCCTGAAGTCAGGTAAGATGAATCCAACTCAAATAAAGTTTCAGAATTTGTCAAAGAATTTGGTAGAGTTGGGAACTATCTTTACACATAAGTAAAATAAGGTTAATTCTTTAGAAACAGATAATTTCATTAGCATCTTGATGACCAATGACTAATTCCAGTTGGAATGACAAATCATGACTCTCATCAGATCTTATTTTTACTTTGATTTGAAGGCAAAATAGCGATCGCCCAAGTAAGAAAATTAGGCATACTGACAGAAAACTTTAAGACACGTTCTAAAATTACATCATTCATGTGCTACTGTTATTAATTTCTATAGTTATTATCATATGCAGTTATTGGCTTAATAATAATCCAGCAGATTCTGAAAAACAATATTCAGTTTGCAGGAGCAAAGCCAGAAATAGTTTTCATCACTCCAGAAACAGAATCTCAACATTATCTAAGAAAAAAAAAATCAACTAGCAAATAAATGGCTCTGCTGGTGTGCAGCTAAGCTCATGGGACTATGTCCATTTCAAGCCATGGAAGCAAAGAAAATTCCAGAACTCTTAATGTCAAGAGTTATTTTGAAGTCTTCATGACTCCATAATGCACTGGCCACAGACCTAACAGCAAGATTATAGGCTGCCTTATATCACATACTGAGTGAAGAATCTTAACACGTGTGAATAATCTTCCATGCCACCGCCAGCAGCTCTAGCTCCTAATTTCAGCAGATCTGGGCACAGGGTGACATCGCATCATACAAAGTGGCCTCATGCATCCCCACGCTCTCTGTCCTCCCACCAGCACACTCCTGCGCATTCCGTGTTCACATTGCCCTCACGTCAGCTCAAGAGGTGCAGCTCATGTGACAGCCTGATACCTATGACACTGCAAATGCCCTAAAGAGCAACTGGCTCCATCACTTTCCCTTGGCTATGCTGAATCAAATAAGCTGCCTATTCCAAAGCTCGCGTAGATCCAGTTTATCAGTTTTTATGGGGTGTAGGGAACAAGTGGTGACAGCACTGGAGACTGAAGCATCTGGGAAGGTGTATCGCAAGGACAGCTGTCACCAGCTTCAGAATGATCCTGGCACAACCATCTCCCACTGGCTCACAGGACTGGGGGTGACTTTCTTATTGTTAAACTCCTTCACTACTTATAACTGAGGTTGCTTCCCTCCCGCTAGCACCACTGTTTTTACACTATCAGTCTTCAAGGCATTCCAAAGAAGAATAAGCCAAGAGACTAGCAAGAAGAGCAAGATAAACATGACGTCTGGCATCTACATGCTTACTTACAGGCTGTAAGGAGGCAGTGACATTCCCCCCCCATCCCAGGTATGTGTGTATTCCTTGACACAGCAGTATGCTGACACATCTTGGCACAGAGCGCCACCTGGGCAGTTGGCTGTCAGCATCTCTGGAAATCCTGGACCTCTATTCCTAGTGATGAAGTACAAGCAGTAAGCTGCTCCCTCCAAGAAAATGATTAAGGAATCATACTGGCTAAGTCCCTCTATAAAATGCTGGGTCTGGAGCAGCAACTGCCCCCAAAAATAAGGTGTGATCCAAACTAACAGTCAGTTTGCGTGACAGCATGAGTGAGGGAAGCCCTCTCTCTCAGGCAGGAGGAGGAATAAAATTTGCCTACCACATGAGACAGCAGCTCCTGCAACTACAGACTGTTTGACAGGGTTTGGGAAGAGATTTTCTTTCCTGGAGCACCACAACCCCATCAACTCATCTGTTGTGTTTTACCTCTGGATGAATTAGCATCTCCCACCTTGTGCTGAGTTTGGACTCACACCCCCACTCTAAGTGGCCTAAAGGTTAATGACATGTCAAAACTTACCACTCTCCCTGCACCTCCAGGAGAACACTTCTTTCCATACAGTTCCACCATTTAATTTGGAAAGCCCAAAACACTGAACCCAAAATTTTGATTACCCTGCTTTCCACAGTGCCTATTTCTATAACAGTATTGAGACACTGCTGGGTCTGTCTATGCCCCATTTCATCATTTAGGATGAAGCATAGACCTTAGAGATTTCTTGAGTTTGGAAATGTTTATGTTTGGAGCCATCCTATAAGTTCTTACAAATAGTTCCTCTCTTCTGTTTTTAAATACTTAAATCCATACAGAGTCATCCAATTCATACCCTTATAGGGTATTATATACTGCTTATGTTAATATTAATCATTAAACATTAATAATTAATAATTATTTTACTATTAATAACATGGATAAAATATAATTTGGATGCATAACGCAATCATCAGTATAATCTCAGTGCAAAAAAATACTGGCATTTTTTAGTTGATGAAACAAACCCTATACCAGAAATTACAGAGATATATAGGCTCTGGTGTACCAAGGAGACCAAGTGTCCCTCGGTCTCAGTTATCTTTTTGAGGGTTTTACAACTGGTTTCCAGAGTCAGGATCTTCTGCACTTTCCTGTCACCTGTTGATGGTTCCTCCATGTGGATGCTTGCCCAGTGCTGCTGTCCTTGCACAAAGCAGGCAGACATTTGTATTCTGGCAAGCGACAGAACTGCATTTTCCACAAGCAGCTTTAGGATGGGCTAGAAAAGTGAACCAGGAAGGTGGTAATGATCACTCAGCAGTGTGATGAAGATCTTCATCACTCAGCGGTCATGATGAAGAAAGCCAGCAAGAAGTGAATGGAGTTAAAAAATGCAGCCTGGCAGAGAGAGAAGAAAGACTCAGGCATAGTTCAGGTCTAGCAGCACTCAGATATCCTCATTTTCCCCTTGCCAGGTATTATGGGCTTGCAGATGTGCAACTCCTAGTTATACCCTGGCTAAAGAATCAAAACCTAAAAAAGTATTTCATTACATACAGAGAAAAAAGGGTGTTTCAAAGCTCTGAGCAGGTATCAGTGCCAGATGCAGAACTGATGGTAAAAAAGTGAAAAGGAACATGACAGTTAAATTTTGCCTGCATTTTAGTGTCATGATATTTAAAGGTTCAATAGACAGCATTTTAGCCTAAAAATTTCAGACTGTACTAAGAATGGAAAGACTTCCAAGGTATCAACATATTAAAAGATAGTATTGTGCTACAAACTGCATAAATGTGAAAGAAAATTCAAGTAATTTATTAATGATGATATATTCAATTGAATTAAAGAGAGGCATGATATTTGCCTTAATTAAGACAAAATTTAGCGTGATTAACTTTGGACAGAGCATTATTTATACTATGCTTTCTGTGGTAGGCATGGAATTAAAGCTGTTTTTTATTACTACAAATATGCACAATGTCATTTTTCCACTGCAACCAAGTAAGGTTGTGTGCATCAGTGATCCTAAACTAGCCCTTGTTTTAAACAGAAGAACAAGATCAATCTCCTAATAGAGAGAAAGTGTAAAAAACTGGAGTCTCAAGAAGAAAAGATTCATGTGGTACTAGAGACATGGAAATAGCAGCTTTTATCAGCTGATGTTGCCTATGCTCCTGTAGTTAAAATGTGTCACTAAAGGTTTCCACAGCTGAGCAAACCTTCCAGAAATGCTGTATCTTAGGACTGGAAGTTCAGTCAGATAAGCAGTGCATAATTATTCAGTAGCCATATGAATTTATCTGAAGCTATTTGGACAGGAAATGGAGCTGTTAATCTCACAATATCAGACTCTCACAAACTTTACAGTATTGCTGATTTCAGTCTGCCTAGCAATAGTTCCCGAAAAGCTTCTCACTGTGCTTTGATACATCACTACCCACATTTCCAAACTTTTATGTGTCCTTTTCAGTACTTCTCTTTGCCTCCACCTATACCTACTGGTAAGAGTTGAACAGAGCACCCTCCAATCCTAAGTGACCCCCATTCCTGCCTGCTCTGCAGCAGTACTATTTTCAAGAGGCACCTTTGCGAGTCCAGCAAGCATTAAGCAGGTTTGTAGTATACCACCAAAAAGTAGGGCTCTGGCTAAGGACAAACAGCGTGGAAATATAAGAGAAAAGTAAAAAACCTGTTGGATCAAACCAAAGGCTCATCTATCCTGCCCTGAAAGACATCTAAAAGCTTATTTCTGGGACTGTCAGAACAGGAAAAGCATACAAGCACCGTATAGGTGACTACCTGTGTGCCTGTATGTCACCTTTGCCCACAGCACCAGGACAGTCCAACACCGATGCCGGGGAGGTGGGTGATAGGACAAGGGAGTAATGGTTTTGAAGTGAAATAGAGTAGATTTAGATTAGATATTGGGAAGAAATTCTTCACTATGAGGGTGGTCAGGCACTGACACAGGTTGTCCAGAGAAGTGATAGATCCCCCATTCCTGAAAGTGTTCCAAGGCCAGATTAGATGGGGCTCTGAGCAACTTGGTCTAGTTAAAGATGTCCCTGTTCGTGGCAGAGGGGTGGAACTAGATGATCTTTAAAGTCTCTTCCAACACAAACCATTCTATGAGTCTGATTCCCACACTGAGGCAGTGAGTGCCTTCACATGCCATGGTGATGTGACACCACAGGCACCAAGCTACCACACTGAGCCAGACCCATCTGCATGACACCTCCTGCCCTCCAGCAGGGAAATGAAAGGCAGTTCTTGACTTGAACTACTTCTGGTGGTGCACAAATGGCTGCTGTAAAACTACGTGACTGAGCTGCAGACCCAAGATATAATACAAATAAATTCTTTGCTATTTAAAGCAATGTTGTTCATAGCTTCACAGCAAAGGCCCTGCAAGCACTTGACTCACAATCACAGCAACATCTGACTGGACATCAGAAAAATAAATCTGGTAGAATCTTACCAAGAAAGTTGTTGTTTTCCTTTTCTAGAAAACATAGCCAAAGGGACTTCTGAAATGCTGCAACAAGGTCAGAGGGGCATGAGCAATTGTCCAGAGGACACATGGTGTAGTTTTGACAGGAGCACAACGATACTCAAATAAGCAACAAAACCAAACCAAACCCAGTACTTGCATCTGCAATGACATTTGTTTTGCTACACCTTTTTTCCTTTCCCACTCCCTCAGGACAACAGAAAAACAAAGACAGATTAGTAGGATAGAGATCAAATTGCTACTTCTGGCAAAACAACTGCTGCTGAGACCAAATTCAGTAGAGGAGCAGCTTACATGAAGGTAGTGGTTTAAAGCAAATGAATCAAACATTTATAACAGAAATAAACAAATTCTCCACACTGAAAGTGATTTTTCACATGCATAAGATGAGGAACTTGGCAAAGTTGTCATGATTTAAAGAGACAATCAGAATGATTAGAATTAACCATTATCTGCTTCAATGTATGTCTTGATTTCAATCCTGTTAAAGAGGGAAATAGGAGGAAAAGTGAGAGAAATCAGACAGGCTACACCGTAACATTGAGCTAAGTGGCTGTGCCTGAAACTGAAACAACAGGGACTTGCCTGAAACGTGAGAGATATCAGAGGTCGATGGGATTGTGCCAAGGATTGAAGAGTCCAATCACACTTGCATGGAAAACTGTCATGCTTCTTACCTGCAGGGAGTAAATCAGAGAGGCAGATGTAAGAAAGACATCTGCAAAGGCTTCTGAAAAAGCTTGCTATGTGTGTTCATTTGCAGAATATTACCACTTACTGATACACATACAGAAGTGAATTCATCTACATCCAAGGCACTGGAGCTGAAAAATATCCTTCTGCTTAAAATGTGGATATTATACACATACACGAAAAAATCCTCTCTTCTAAGAGACTCACAGTCTATGCACAACCAGAATCACTTTTGCTTCCTGTCCTGCAACACTGACACAGCTGAGACTTAACTTTCTCCCTCATGGTTTCACAATGTTGTGTGTGTTGAATGCTTTATTGCTTGTCATGGCACACAGCGCAGTAAACCTTAAGTGCCAAAGTTGCAGCCCTCTTTAAAAGCATGTCTAAACTTGGAGGCAGGGGTGATAGATTGATTAATTTCAGGCTAATAGGGGATGGGATTTGCCTCTGCTAGCTTTGGCTATTCAAAATGTAGGCTTTTCATTTAAGCACAGGTCCAGGCTCTCCTTATCATCAAAGAAAAACAGAAGGCAGCTGCAGAGCAATTCACCTAAGATAAACTTCCATCACAACTGGGAACCCTCCAGGAGATCATCCTCTTTCCCTGTCATCTTAAAGCAGAGAGATCATAGACTACATAACTGCACACAGTCAAAGAAACTGAGGAACAAACCTCACACTGGTGACAGGGAATCCTTCTCCATCACAAGGGCTGGGATACCACAGAGGACCACAGCAGTTGTCCATACTAGAGATCGTTCTTCCTTTACAGCCTAACAGGCACATTTGAAATGACAGGCACAGAGAATTTAGGAAAGGATCCTACACTTTAGGTAATGTCACACCGACTGTATTGGTCCCACAGAGCAGGGACACATGGAAATGTCTTGAAACATGCCTAAAAACATGCCTAAATGCCCTTAACTGTGCACTGGCCTTATACAGTTTGAGCTTGTCTCAGCTAATGGCTTTTCACTCCTGCTAACTGGATGTGTTCCACCAAACAAACTGCATGTTCAGCCATTAATTCAATAATTATGAAATCAGGAAGGGAATGTTTATCCATTATTCTGAGGGTTTTTTTTCATTACACACTGATGCAGTTTGGAGTAGACGAGCGTGACAGCTGTAACAGTAAAGGCAGGCTTGTTTTGGATATGGCAAGCGTAACAAGAATATGGATCACAATGTCCAGCATTGAAACATTCCTTCTGAAGCCCTTATGCTGTTGAAACCAATTATTTGTTTTATATTTCAGTTCTCCTCTTAATACACTCACAAAACTTTCTGTCAGGCACTAAGTTCCTGGTAAACTAAATTAAAATACATCTTCAACAAACATGACCGAAAATGGATTCTGCCTGATTGGAGGACATTTGCACTTCTCTCCTTTGTTTGTATTTTGGCATTATGTTCTTATTTGGTAATAGCATACATTATTTCATTAAAATTAGAAGTGATATTATTTATGCAAACAGAGGCCACCGAGCAAAGTGTGATGTGGTACTACTGTGCTACCTGTGGCCTCACTTGTTAATTGTTGCATGCTGAAAGGTTTTTTAAGAAAATACAGTTTCCTGCTTCAGTGGGTATAATCATCGTGATTATATTTGAGTTTAAGATCTTGAGGAAATGTCTTCCTTTCTACACTTTCCCATGAGAGAAGGAACAGACTGAAATACTTTAAGCATTATGCTAACCTCCCCCCAAAGCAGGAAAAGACAAAGAGTCTCAGGAAAGCCATAATGTTTGAATGGGAACAAAATTTTAGGAAGCATCAAGGTGGTGAAGGGACAAGCTGTAGGCTGGAAGGCAAAGGTAGCATGCCACCAGCCTGTGCTACATGTACAATAATGGGGCTCTGCTGATAGCTGGAAGGATGGTCTACAGAGAAGAGAGCAGATTAGGTGTTCAGTCTGCTCAGATTTTCAAAAGCTTCAAGCAGTAGCTGCACAGGAAAACATGTTGGTACAGTTTTTGGCCTTTGCTCTGCAAAATGCACCTGGCAAAGCACAGATTTGCTCCACAGGATGTCCATCCTTCGAATCTTAACAGATCTGGATGTGAGATAGCACTGTTGTTGTTTATATAGGCTTGATCCCTTCATTCACATTTGTTGCACATTCACATTTGTCTGTTTGAAGTAACTGAGGTGAGTAAGCTGTCATCTGCCAGCACTTTGAATGAGCCCCCCAACAATTTTGTGACCACCTGGTAATGTGAGACTGTTACCTCACCGCTAAAGAGGCAGCACTCATTTACAACCAGCATATTAGCAAAAAACTCATCATGTTTACACATGGATCAAAGCATGATTAATCAAATAAATATAATGAGAAATCAGTGCAGAGCAGTACATTTCAGTGAGGAAGAGGAAAGACATTGAAGATACCCATAAATTTGATTTTCCTGTTACCCATCCCCACAGTGTTTGACTACAACAGTATAAACCAAGCACATCTTTTAAATTAGCTGTACATCTGTTTCTGGGCGTATAAGAACTTGCCAAACCTCTGATCATTTGCAAAATTCAGTGTGTTCAAATGGAACCAATAAAACATTGTTCTCAGGAAGCAAAGTCTCAACACACAATTCCCCAAATCTTGTTTGTTTGTTTCATAGAAGACTTGATAGAGATTAGTAAAATCAGCTGAAATTTCTCTAGTTATAAGAACTAACATAATCACAAAATTTATTGCAAAGATTTTCTGGCATTTGCTTGGATACTTGTTCTGTATTTTTCTTATGATCATAATTGTTCGGAGACATTTCACATTTCTCAGAAGTTTCCAGGCAATTATTTTTTTATCAAGCAGAAGAAAAACACATTCAAAAGATGATCTATTATTTAAAGGTGTTAGATCAAACCAATCCCTACTGTAGCTTACTCACACTTGGCGGTGCTGTTGAATTGTGGTAGTTTCACCACCATGACGAAATAACACATCTGCTTTTAATGTACTGACTTTGCAATTCATTAATATGACATTACTTTTGCATTTTCCTGATGATATTATTACTGAGCTCATATTCCCAGATTTTAGATTACTTTTTTTTAAAGTACCTGTAGCAGCAATATGTGGGCAGATGTCAAACCAGAAGTCAAACAAAGTCTCCCTGAACCCAACCAGATAGTTGGAAGCACAAATGAAACCTGCATTAGCAGCTGCAACAACCCAGGACAGCCCTCTGGCCATGAAGGCAAGGTACCAGCACAGCTTTTGTCAACACACTAAACTGTTTTCTCACCCCTAAGACAGGGTAGTCTTGTCTGAACAGTCTCTGATAAACAGCCGGGTAGTCTCTGACAGGTGACACCCCTTGGAAGCTTACTGTTTACAGAACTCCTGGCTTTTATTTAATTTATTTTTAAAATTTCTTAATTGGGATTATTTTTAAGGAAGTTCCTTATCAATGTCCAAATCAATGGGTGAATGACCACTGGGAGACATTCAAGACCACACCAGCTACAAAACAATCCTTGCTTGTTATAAAAGTGAAGGTCTCAATTGGGGGAAAAACAAAACAAAAGCAAAATTTGTGATTATATAGATTTGAATAGAGATTACAAGCTAGGACTTTTAACACAAGAAAACTAGTAAGTGAAGCAAAAGAGTGAAAATTTATGGTAAAAAGGGTTAACAACAGTCAGAAGGATATTTTGAACATAAAGGGAGCAAAAGGAATCCCAACAGGGACTGGAAATTATAAAATTGCCAAAAATAATCCAGAAAAGGCAGAAGTGTTCAGTAATTAACTGATGTATCTTTGGCCAGGGATCAGATGATGTGATTACTTCATAAGAAAATCATGAAGAAATTTTCACTCCAACAGTGCATCAGAAGAAGTCAAATAAGAGCTACTGATTTTAGACATATTTATAGTGCTAAGTCTCAGAATTAATACATGGGAGTCTAAAAGGAGCTACATGTAAGCCGCTCCAGACCATTACTGTTGATTTTTTTCAATAACTCTTGTAATACTGGGGAGGTTCAAGAAGATGAGAAAAAGTAAGGTAACATCAATATTAAAAATAAAAACAAAATTAAGAGAGAATAAATTATACAAGTGATACAACTCAGGTAATTACAAGATTACCAGACTGACTACCATCAATCCCAGGTAAAATAAAGGAATGGTTGATACAGGAACCAATTAATAAGAAATAAAAGGGAGGCAGTATAATCATACTACTCAGTGGGGTTTTTTTGGCAAACAGATCCACCAGAATAACTTGATATCTCTGACTGATGAGATTACAAATTGGCTGATAGAGCTAATGGTGTCACTATATTTGGGCTTCTACAAGACATCTTTCGCAGTTCAGTACCATATATTGCAAAAGACATTGATTAAGAATGCTATGAATCAACACTGCACACATTAAACAGATTAAAACTGGCAAGCAGTGACATACCAGAAAGTCACTGTAAAGCTGTGTGCTTTTAGTGAGGTTCAGCGGGGATCCAGTCCTACACCAGCTAACTTTTTTTGCCCGAGATGCGGAAGGAAAGATAAAGTCGTCGTTGATGAGAACTGCAGATAACACAAATACTGGGTGAGAAGTATATAATTAGGATGATAGATGGCTTATGCAGAAGGATTTATAGCAGTTGCATCGGTGATGTATGATATTACCGCACATCAAAAATTGCCCACTTTTTCTCACATATACACAGATCAACAGAAAGACACATAAAATGGGAGCTACAAGACCAAACATTTAATGCTTAGCCAAATTTTACCACATGGTAAAATGGACATAAATAAAATCCACGGTATTAAGACCAGCTGGTGGTCATATGTCTAGAAACAAAGGAAGTAGGGTGTCTCTGGGGACTCAGTTTGGAGAATCAATGTCCCTTATGAATATGAGATCTCATTTAAGCAGAAACATAAGCCTTAGGAACAAACATGCATCCTCAGTTCAGTTCTGTAGCCAAAAAAGGAGCCCTAGATCTCTTAAAAAGATGTGGAGCTGGTCCTGCTTTTGCACTGAACATTGATGTAATCACAACTGCAATTTCATGTCCTGGAAAGGACATTGATAACTGAAAGGGATCAAGGCAGCACTGAGAAAGATTAAAGAACAAGAAGAGGTATCTGTTAGTAGCCCTGCAGGAACTCAATCTACTTAGTTAATGAAAGAAAAGGTTAAAAGGTAATTTGATGAGTTTGTAAGTACTTATGAGGGAATACAACTTTGTTAATGGGTTATTCAGTTCAGCAGACAAATTAAAGTAAGTAGATGAAAGTTAAGGCTGGAGAAACAGTCGAAATGTGATGCAAAATCTGGTTTTGGTAGAAATGGTTTTCGAAGTGCATTTTCTCGCAATGTCAGTTTTTAATCAAAGACTGAATGTTGTTCAAAAGCCAGTAGTCTAGATCAAACACAAATCAATTTAGGAGAGTCCTACAGCCTGGGACACACAACAGGTCAGACCATAGGAACTACTTCTACCTTTACTACATATTTATGGGGCAAAACTGAGGTGATATACTGTACTGGGTAAAGGAGCAAAGCTGTAGAATGGGATTCAATGATTCCTAAGATCTCAAGATGGTTTAGCTCTCCCTGGAAAGTTATGCTATCATGAGGCACTCACCCTTACAAATCCCCTTACAAGAACTGTGAATGCTGAATGCTAAATCTTGTGTCCTTTCCGTCAACAACACTCCTAGCACAGGAAGGGGAAATACTATTAGCTTTGTGAGAATAACATGGCACAGATAAACAAAGAGGAAGAAAGCAAACCCAGTCTATAAATTAAGACAACATTTTTTGTAAAGGTATGGGCACTGAAACGTGTAGAATGATGTTTGTAGAAAAGGTGTGAACACAGCAATCATGTGAAGATACAGAAAAAGGAGTAAGAGGAGCAATTCTTCACAGAAGCAGTTTGCAATAAAAGGAAAAGCCACATCTAAGACTGTCTTGTGTGGTATATAATTCAAGTTTTAATCAAAATGTACCAATTTCCCTCACAAAACAATAGGTGATACTCTAAACTGTCAAATTAAATGATGGAAAAGTATTACCTGCCACCCACTGCTTCCTCCATTTTGATAGTTAAAAACCTTCACTTTACTTGCAGAGTGCTTTAATTTGAGCCTTACATTTTCAATTTCTCTCATATCAAGCTCCTCATCTCCCCGAATTCTCCATAGATTTGATACTGGCATGTGAATAACAGAGGCAATCACTCGCTGTTAACAATGGCAAATACAAAATAAGCAGGAAAGAGATATATTCCTTGCCAGGCCTTGTAATTACAAATTTGGCGTGGTTCATGCAAGTTCAACTCAATCCAGATTTTTCTGTAAATGTTGTGCATCCAAATCCAACAGAGAAATGTTGCTGGAATTACTAGGAGGATGAATTTAACCCAGACAGTTTAATGCCTGTGTGTTTCTCATGTGCATGTCTCTGTTTGGTTTTGTCATGCAGGAAGTGAATGCACAGTTTATAAAGCATCGACAAAAGCATTTTATGAGGAGCAGCTGGAAAGTTTTGCCAGTTCCAAATACACTGCAGGTATGGGTCTTTTCAGTCAATGCACAGATATTTTGGGGGGGGGGGTCTTTTCATGCTAAATGAAAAGATTGTGCAGTGGCACAATCCATTTATAGATTTTATGTCTTTCCTTTGACTCTGCTTTGGGAACTATTTTTTTTTTGCAACTCCACCACAGGGAAAGCCTTCCTTACCCTTTGCCCCAGCAGTACTCACTGGAATGGCTGATGTGAGCAAAATGGTCACCAAACTGGTTTTCAGCAAGAAGGAATTGATTCAAAAGTAGATGGTATTCTCAAAAAGGGACATTTCCAGGGCAGTACCAGACTCCAGAAACAAACAGAGGATTGAGGCAAGCCAGAGATGTCCTCCACCCCAGAAGTCTATGTCACTACGGCACATGACATTTTTCAGCTTCAATTCAGGATATTTGGCATTGCAAATGATGGGTGCAAACCAGAAATAAATCCAAGATACAAAGTGAGTGTAGGGTAAAATCAATTAGCCTTTATCAACTGTATAAAGGCAAGGCCAACTTCTGTTGCCTTGTATATGCTTACACCTTTTCTGGACTTGCATTTTCATGAGAGTGGGCTTATAGATGTATTCTCTAGCACAAATAGTATAAAATTTCTTCTGGATGCATGAAAGTACCATGATTATCTCCTGTGCACAAGCTAGTTCTTTAAACTGTTTCAGCTCCTTTTTGACATTTTTACTGTTTTTCTCTAATCAAGAAGAAAAAAGACCCCATCTTTTCTCTTTGTAGCACTTACGCATTTGGTAGACAGAAACAACTTTTTTTTTTCCCTAGCCCAATCCATCAAATAAGTCACCTGCTGAATGAGAATTTTACAAAATCAATTAACAAATTATTTTTTGACTAATAGCATGGTCTCTCAAATGCTTAAGGCAGGAGTTAGAAAGGCTATGGTTTTTAAGGAAGTGATCAATTTCCATGGTATTAACGCGTAATGCAAAGGTGTAGTTCAGCTCCTTTGTGTTCTGGAGAGGTTTGTTAATGCTCTGAGAGTCTTTGGCTCCATGTACTACAGACCATACATGGTCCTTGAAAGTAGATCTATTCCATTAAAAATTTGAAGAATTTCTTAATTAGTCCGTTGTTAGGCTAAAAGTGTTTATCATCTTCTCTGTGGTCTGTTAAGTCTTAGAAATTACAGATGTGAAACAGGTAAGGAACTTTCTTTAGTTCTGTGTTTGCAGCATACCAATCTTCTCATTTTAGTTCAATGTCGGTAAGTCAGATCATCTCACAGATTTTTCAGGAAAGGAGTGATTTTGAGCAAGTCACATCCTTCAGGTCTCTTGCTAAACCAAAGGCTGAGGAGATGCAGATAAAGCTGTAGCCTCCCTGTAAGAGAAGTGTCCATGCTCCTATAGCTCTACAGAACTTCCCTGTAGTGGTGCTGCCTTGGGACCTTGTTATCCACCTGTGTCTGAAAGTGGCCCTGAGCTGAGGCAGATGATAAGATAACATTGCAGACTTCAGAGACCACAGTCTCAAAAAACAGGGTAGTGAGTGTATGGACAGCTCCATCAGCAGTCATTACAAAGAGGGTACCTAACTGATTCTGGGAAATTATATTCAAATATTTAAACAAGACTCTTACCATCCATAATGACCATAAAAACCTCTACAATGAAGCACTACCCATTTGTAATTTCTGATTATACGTTGGGGTTTTCAACTGAGGCTTTTTCCTTATTTGCCTTATTATCACAAAATTGGGCAGCTATAGTTAATATAATGTACATCAAAAAAAATTAGACCTCGCACAGAGCAATCTGTACTTTCATTCCTCATTTTTAGGTTTATTAGAGACAACACTAAGCAATTTTTTGTTAAGGCAGAGTGAGGCATAATTGATTACATTTTCTCTCATGTAGTGCATTGTTCTATATAGCAAAAATACGAGGAACATGTTTTCCTTGAAATACAAGGATCACTTCATTAATGTCTTAAAGCGATTACCAAGAACAGAGGCAGATATGCACCAGCCCAAATTCTCTCTTGGTTTTTTCTTTCGTGCATTTTGTTTTTCTCCTCATAGCTTGGACACCCACTTAAAAAGATGGGTTGAAAAACAGCCATGCTTGCAAAACATCTCCTATTCCATGACAGAGAGCTGTTTACATTATAACAGTGTTTACCCAAAGTACTCTGACACATCATACAGCACACAATCGATGGTATCCTGCCACCTACCTGCAAGATGCATGAAGACAAGGTTCCTGGTGCTCCAGGAACCCCCTTTCACTCTTCCCTTTACATATTGGGTGTCCCCCTCAACATATTCTCAGTGGCTGAGCTTCAAAGGCAGCCTGCAAGAACAGAGGGGAGATAGGGTTAAAGTTTTTATAACTGCTTCCTGTCCTGGCCGAACAGTTCTCAGTGTTGTTTCTGAGAGACCTGTAGAGTGGGAGGCTATGGTAGAAGCTGCAGGCTCCGCATGTGCTTTCATTCACGGACTGAATGTTACTCTTTTAATCAACTTCTTAATGACAACAGTTGGGTTCCAAGGTTGCAACTGGCAGCCTGCAAACTCTTTCTGTTGCGCAACAATATCTGCAGGACAGATGTGTTTGCATATAAACATACCAAAACGTATTTTTAGTGAGTGTTCATGAGCTGTTTGCTGGATGACAGCCCAGCGTGCCTCCAGGTTCAGCTCAAACTAAAGAGAGAAATGGGGTGCTTCAGCAGTGTCAACAGAAACATGCATGAATGGCCAAGTCCTTAGCATGAGAAAAGAGAAGAAAACACAGGCATTTGGTCTTAATCAGCATGTTTCCTTTGGGAGTTTTCTGCCTCACTGTCTGCTGTCCCCTGCCTACTTTGACACCAATCAAGTGATTAGAGAGCAAAAACCTTCAGCCCAAAGTCACTCTGAAGCCTGACACCAAGCGAAGCCCCTGACCTCTGAGTCGCCCTTTCTGAGAGACAGTGAAGAGGTGCAGGCAGAAAACAGGGAAGTTCCTGTCCTATTTCCCTCTAGTCACTAGTCATGAACTCATGAATAGCAGAGGAAAGTTAAGTTCACTCTCACAAGTGTTGCAGTAACTTGTTTTTCCTTCCGGAAAGAAAGGAGTATACGTGCCTGAGATGAAAGGCTGAGACAAAATGGGTAGTGTTGGTATGTGGATGAACAGTAGATAGGTATCTTCTCTCTTTAGGATGGGCAGTTGTTTTGCTGGCTTGTATTCAGTGTCTTTACTGTAGAAAATTATTATTTAAAAGGGATCCTCAAATGCCCTAACCAGATGTGCACTCTGTGTCCATCTTCCTGAACTAACTTGCCTGGTTTTCAGCTTCTCTTCTGCCTGTTCTTGATCTCTCTCACATTTATCTGCACAAACAAACATGTTTTGTCAGACAATTAGTGTGATTTCACATCAGAGAAATATTTCTCCTCTGCTTCCTGTTGATTCTGTGGCAAAAAATAAAATACTCTATATTATTTAGTATCCCTGGACTGAAAGAGTAACCGAATTCTTTGTACAAGTATAATTTTAGTCGAACAGGTCACCTGAAAGCTGAGTAAAACTCTATTGTTTAAATCATTTAAACACTAATGCATTACTATACTAGTATGTCTGCACTAATAACATACAGGAAGGAAACGGTACATTCAGCAGTGAAATATTCTAGTAAGCTGCTAATAAAAAATAAATTAGAATGATATAGCAATTGTAATTTGATAATCGTCAGCTTTTTATGGTGTACAGCAGAGTAAGCAATCCTTGACTGTTCCTTGCGCATACACGTTTTATGTGTATAAATACATTTGACATCAGTTTATATGCACAGCTATGTTCTTTCCTAAGGATTCATACATCAAATGATATTCAAATTATATCTGGCTCCACAAAAACCCTGCTGGGATATCCAGCAACTAAATGAGTTCATTCAGAACTATTAGTGATCATTTTCAAACAGGAGTTACAGAAATAAGGGGATACACATATTTTGTGTGATTAATCGGGACATTTTATCTGCCAGTGCTTCTTAGAATAGCTAATTGGTTTTCCAGCATCTGTGCATGGTAGATCTTGGTTAGCTGTGCATTAACAAAGGCCAACTCACTGGCCCTGCACAGTCAGACATCATTATTTTCAATCAGACCAGTCTGTTTCTAGGGTAAATTACAAATCCATTGAATATTTCTGTTTGTTCTGCCAGTCACGGAGCTCATACATTTGACCCAAATGGAATCTTCCTTGCTTTCTGGCAGTGAGAGATAAAAACTGAATTGAATTTCTTGTTTGTTTGATGGTGTCTTTTAGAAAAAATGCCACCTGTCTTTTTGTTTGGAAAAAGTCTTTTTTATCCTTTTTTTTTTTTTTTTTTGGTTTAAAGTGAGAAGAAGATACATCTCTGATAATGCCTGTGAATATTGCCCTACCTTTAAAAAAGGTACCACTAGAAAGGGCAAACTTAGCCTTGACTAACTGACATATTTGAAATAAACTATTGCTCTAATCACCTATTCAAAACCCAGTATTGAGTGAAGTAGGTCAGGAATAGATTCTGCCTTGAAACACACATGTCTGTCTGCAAAAGTGTGTGAAGTCACCACTTCTGCTTCAGGTACAATTATCCTGGTATTTTGGCTCAAGTCACTAAATGTAAGTGTATTGCTTATGTCTCAGCTCTTCCTGGGAGCAGTTAAGCAACAAAAACATCCTTTAAAACTGTTCATGTCATAAAATCATAAAATGGTCTATATTAGAAGGGACATTTAAAGGTCATCTTGTACAACTGCCCTGCAGTGAGCAGGGACATCTTCAACTAGATCAGGTTGCTCAGAGCCACATCCATTCCAACCCTGAATGTTTCGAAAGATGGGGCATTTATGATCTCTCTGGGCAAGGAGTGTTTTACCACCCTCATTGCAAAAATTTTCTTCCTTACAGCTAATCTAAATTACCCCTTTTCAATTTAAAACTGTTATTTCTTGTCCTGTTGCAACAGGCCTTGATAAAGCATTTGTCAAGTCAACTGTAAACTTTCTGTTTATAATGCTAACCTCAAAATAAAAATAATAGTAAACATGTGTTAAGAGCCTGCTATTTTTCCTCAGGCACCTGGTATGTTTTTTTCAATACTTGACTTAAATTATTTGCAGATTTTCTTTAAGCATATCAAGTAACCCTTGGAAATAAAATGCCATCATATGTGGAAAATTATATTGGTGAACAATCAGAAGCCTGGGAACACCTAAGTCAAGGTTTTGCTCTCCCAGCTCAGGCACATGCAAGGGGTTCCCTTCACTTTGTCCCATTTCATGATCAGTATAATTCAGGCATTTGTGGCCAGGTGCAATGTCTGTGTTCCCATGAGTCAGGACACTCAGCATGCTTGCTATTTGTGGACCCCTGAGGACAGGAGAATCAGAAACCTGAATTTGGAGTTCTCAGTCAAAGAAGAGACACTGAAGTATTTTGACTGTCTGTGGATGCATCACCCATGACATTAGATGCAGCCACATGCTGGTGTCATCTCTCCAGTTTGGATCCCAGAGACAGCTGCATAACACACCAGGGAAAGGAGTGACATATCGCCGGCATCATAACTTACGTAGAAACCTAACTCAGCCACCGAGATGTCTGTGCTTCAGAAGCCTTGCCCCAGCCATGAAGTGATCGAGAAAGGCCCCATAAAAAAAGGTAGTCACACCTCTGCTGATAGTCAGGGCCACGCAAGTTAAAGGTTCACCTCTCCCCACTGACCTTATGGAGAAGCTAGCCTTGAGGTTGTCATCTTCCAGCTTCAGGCAGAATTTAGGAAAACTGGACCATACAGTTATTTGTTCTAATAAACCAATACTTCATTGAGATATGTTGAGGATTAGATGGCTTAAGGATTTATGAGCAAGACTTCTTCCAGCCTCTTCCAGTGCTTTTAAAATGTTTCTTTAGAGCCTGTCTTCTCAGTGGAGGCCAGGAGAAGTTGCTGCATTAGAGATGAATATTATTGCCTGTTATGTGAATGAATTAGAGCCAAAGACAGGATCCAACAGTTTCCCAGGGAGGCAACCTGTTACCTGGACATTAATGTAATGTCCCTGTTACCTGGACATTAGCCTGGGGTTAAGAACAGCCTGTTTTCCCTCTCCATTTCCCCACAAATCTCCACTGTGACCATGAACAAGCTGCTTGATCCAAATCAAAGGAGTTTAGCTTCCCTATTTTCAGATTCCCATTGGTAAAATCAGTCATGGCTCTTCTCCACTTCAGAGGGATGTTGCAAGGATATTACATGAAAAATTGTGAAGCACTACAAACATGAGTATTTAGGAGAACATCAGAAGGTATAAATCTCTCCATGCTCCCAGACTAGCCTGCTCCTTCGTCTTTTTGTTGCTGGCGAGTTGAAGTAGAAATTGCAGCTGACAGATAAATTTCCCTTAGCAAGGTGCTAAAGCCCTTTCTTTCAGAATGATGATTCCTTCACAAAACCCATATCCAGGCTCCCAGCCTGAGATACTGGTGCAAACCTATTTTTACAACTGAACTTCTTTTGAGTTTATGAAGACACTTGGGTCTTTCAAAAGGCTACTGCTCTGTAAAACCACTTGTATTGGAAAGATTTCCTGTTTCTACCAGCCTTGTTTCCATGCAAATATTCATTTCCAATAGTACTGACAGTTAAAAATTGAGATATTAACACAATACCACAAACCTAATAATATGACATTGTTTTTCAAGCAAAAAGTTAGTCTGATTTGACTTTTAAAATTACTTGTGTCAGAACATAAGTCACTATAAATTAAAGATTAATGCATTTCATAAATATATAATTTTTTAACTTTTTCTTCCCCTTTTATCAATATTTAAAGTTGTCTCTACAGATCAATCCTTTTTTTTTTTTCAGTCCAAACATGTTCTCCCCCAGCAATTGTAAGACATAGCTTTTTGTAAGGCCTTACTCATCTTTGCCAGGTCTGTGCTTCCCTCCGGTGATGGAGAACATGGCCCACTCTTTCAGACTGTTGTATATATGCATTAAGTGAAATTAGACTGCTTTTATGACTTATTTTTAGAACACTCAAAGTGTTTTATTTACTGTTGTGTTTATAAAATTGTGAGTAGCAGGACCCGTATTTTGAAAGAAGATGAAGAATAAACAGGCTTATTAGTGTATAATTATTGTGCATGAGTTTCTGGTTAGTTGTTTCTATTTCACAAGCAAATAGGATGCACTTGAAAGCTTTAGCTTCTATTTAGCTCAAATACTGGTACATCAGGAGAATACTTTCAAGGAGGGGTAGAAATGTCAAATCCAGTAACAAATTTACGCTACAATATGGTGAAAGAGGAAAACAGTGTTTATAGGTTGCTTTCTTCAACATGGTACTGTTTATCCCACAGAATAACACTTTAAAAGTACATTGACAAAATGTTTCTTTTCTCACTGAACAGTCTGTATTCTTATGTTGGATGCTTATTATAGATGGGTATTTAGATTGATCTAGAAAAATTACACTACAAATTGCAGAGAGAGAAGGTGAAAAATGAGGGCACATGGCAGAAAACAAAGTCTCATCCTCTAAAAACAGTTTTTCCAAACCAAGATTATCAGCTTGAGTCCTCTCTTCGCTGTCTGATCAGTCAGCTCTGTGCAGTTTTCCCCGCTGGCTGCCACTCTCCGGAGCAAGGGCTGTTGGCTCTGACCTGGCAGGACATGAAGCAGCTCCAGACCAAAAGCTGGACAACTCTATGTACTTGCTATGTTTCAGTCATGATATTGCAAATTACTTGGGCACAGTGCTGCACCTGCAGAGTTTGGCTCCTGCTCCCTGAGCTGAGGTGGAGCACGAGTAGCACTCAAAGAGCCCGAGCCCAGGGATATGCCCTGCCACCACATTGTCTCTCTGGCTGCAGGGGTCCTGCTCTTGATACATATTCCTACAGCAATGGTAAATTATTGAAGTAGCAGCAAGTACAGAAAAGCCAAAGGAAGGATGTACTCAGAAGAGATGAGCATAAGTAAGCCTCTTGGAATGACAGAAAGCATCATCCAGGTCTCTCCCTGGTCTCTCTACAGAGTAAGCTCCTGCATCTACCAGCCCACGAAGGGAGCCACCATCTCAGTGAGCACCAGTAGGGACATGAGATTGAAGCCTTACAAAGACACTCAGAACCCAGAATGAGATTGCCCTTGCAGGGAGCTGATGCAAAACCTCGTTGCTCTTTCAATGCACAGCCTACGTTATCCTGCCTGAATCTGAGATTTGGACAAACACTTGGCAAACCAGCCAAATAGGTTTTGAACATGAAAGTATGCAGGAGAAATGGAGTAAGGAAATTTAATCTTTTGAAGTCCTCATCACATCGGATTAATTCAGCAGGCCACACTTCCATTCTGTTTGCACTATCACAAAGTCTTTGATTGGCTTTGACATTAGAGTGAAATAGATGGATATTAATAAAAGCATACAGATAAAGAGCTAAAGAGACAGATACTGGGATCAAATTGTTAATGCTTTTACACTCACACTTGCCTATATATAAAAAATGGCTTTTGCAAACATCAGAATGTTCATTACACTATTCAGAAAGGGAGTTTTACTGTGACAATCTGCTGAAAACTGCCTCTGTGATGATAGCAGGAAATCAGTCACTTATTTTGCCGGATTGTTCGTAAAACTGACAGGCAGGCTCTGACTGAATCTGAGAAGCCTGCACCTGGTCAGATCTGCGAAATCTGACAACAGTCTCTCTGTTGCTAATAATTATGCACCAGTTTAATCACCAACCTCGTGCTTAGCAAATTGAAAGCATACAACTGGATAAATGATGAAGCTATAGGTATTTAAATCATACAGCAGTTTTTGTTCAATTGGCGTGGTGATGAGTTGCTCTTTTTTTCTAAATTCTAGATGATGCTGACAGTGTTTAAAGTTGAGGTTAGAAATTACAGCAGAAGAATCTGACTTGTGACACATCTCATAAAATATGTCATTGTGCCCTAAACCAAATATAGATTGTTGATCACTTAAATCTATAGCTCAAAACACCTGCAATGCAAATAAAATTAAAACTCTCTTTGTTCTTTCCTATGCACAGTGGTCACTTGTTTGATTCCTATTTTACATTCAAATTAGTTCAGCTGAGAAGCACAGAGTACAGATGCAAGTCTGATTATGTCATCGGTAAAGTCTTATAGATCAATTTAAATCTATTACACTTGAGAAATAATTGAGAGAGGTCTCTGTGGGAGGATAAAAGGTATTTCTAGGCACAAATCTCATCTGTTGTCAAATGTGTGTGTGTTTCCATTTGGGATTACTTTTATTTTCCTCTACAGGGAAGATGCACTATCATTTCTTTTAAAACTTTATGTTCTTTTAACCATGTTACTCCATCACGGCAAACTGTCTTCACCAGCACCATGCCTCACATTTGACTGGCTTTTGGTGACAGCAAATAGTCATAGTGAAAACTTCGTTAAGTACACAGAAAAAAAAGGTTGAAGGTATCTAACTTCAATCTTGATGTTGAACTAACACTAGCCAGTGTCCAAGCACCACTTGCCAGTGGCTTATAGAGATACCAGAGTGCTTTTATGCATGAACTGCTGGTGCAAGTCCTGTTACCATAAAATACAGGGCACTTCTCACAGAGGCTGCCCTGAACCTGAACTGCACCCTTCCCTTGAATGTCATGTACCTGACACTTCCTGAGATCCGTGGGGTGCCACGCATTTTGCTCTTCTGTGGTCCTTCAAGGGAGAGGTGAATACAGCAGCTGCCAGGAAAGAAGGGGATGAGGAAGGAAAGACAGGACATTCACTGCTCCTGGACTGGAGGATAGCTGAGCTGGGCTCTTCCTGCACCAGACAAGGGAGAAAAAAGAATATCAGGCAATGTCTGCTGTCAGAATAGGCTGAATCCAGTCGTAGTCCTAACTCTCTCACCCCACCAAACACACACAGCTTCAAACAGCAGCAGCGAGACAGGCTCTGCTCCAGGCTGTGACAAGCTGGACATCTTCAGCTGTCCTAGCAGCATTTGGAAATAATCTATCAAGTTGTTTAGTGTTACTCCCTTTCCTCCTATAAAGCTATCACATATACAGAACTGGGGCTATTTGACATTTGACAGATAGACAGTTTGAAGTTCAGATAAGCTAAAATATGCATGCCAAATGAGACTTGCTTTATTTACCTTAGGCCTTCACAATACACAAAATAAAAACTTCAAATAAATGAAATTAAAATACACCTCTATCATACCACAAATGTCTAAATTTGCCCTACTGAATTGCCTTCCAGCTGACTACCCAGCTCTGAAAAGCTACTGGACACAGAGAGACTATATTTAAGAGCAGCTGATATCCATTAATTACATAAAATTATTCTCACTCTTATGAAATAATGTGTTTTCCTGTGAAATGGAGGTACAAAATGGCTGGAGATTTCCTTGAGCAACATGTAAGAGAGATAGAAACCTGTTCACATGTAAGAGTCCAATCCGAGCTAGAAGGACACACCATTGCCACATTTTAGAAGGACACAGGGAGGAAATGCTCCCCAGGTATTCAAGAAATGAGGATTGGCTCCCATCTCTTGTTATTTTCAAAGATGTATAATTAACAATGCTTTAGGCATAATGCCTTTGTGGCGCAGAGATATATTTAGTTGCATCCTTTCTGTTCTTTTTGTCTTTACCAGCTAGGTTAAACTACCAGCATGGAGACCTCTTGACCTAGAAAATTCCCCAGGTAGGTTCCAGGAGCAATGGATGTGCACATTGTGGGGTTCCAGGGCAGGCTGCACTGAGAAATCTCCGCTGAGGAACAAGTCGGTGGTGAGTGATTCTCTTCTGTTTTTAGGATGCCAAACAAATACTGAGAGTCTGAGAGCAGATCCTGCAGTGGTCAGATCTCAGTGCTAGAAGTAGAAATTAGGCTGAGGAGGTTTCTCTGTCCCAGAAACATGTGAAACCTAGAAACCAGTCACATCAAGAGATGACTTTTCAGAAGGGTAATGGACCATTTTTTTACCCCACATCTGCAGTGAAGAGAAAGGTTGTGATGTTGCACTAAACTGCTAATGACTATTCTCTATCTGGTTCATCTTGTTTACCACACCATCTGCCACAATGCTAAATGTATCAAAACCAAAGAGCACTAAGAGGTGTTTAACCCCATTTTAGTAAATACACCTTTTTAGAACATGGGCAAGATCCAGTGAATTTTTCAGCATTCACTACATTTCATGTTATTAAAATCTTCATTGTTTAGGGGAAGATCTTGAAGATTAAGGAAAATCAAGAGTTCACACACTACATAGAACATATTTTTTTAAAACATTATCACTGCAGGTTCTGCACAAGACATTTACAGATTTATTATGATTTACTAAAGACAAAGTTAATTACTGTTATCTGTAATTATAATATTTAGGATCAGTTTCTTTCAAGAGGTGGTTTGTTTTAACATCAGGCTGCTCTCAGCCCTCTTCACTTCTATTTGAAAATTATCATTAAATGGCCAAATCAAATACAGAAGTTACCTTTAAAGACTTGCTGTTCCATTAATTAGATTGCAGCATGTAACATTTCTGCACAGGGACCTTCTTCGTAATATCTACTAACCCACTACTTCATGAATTTTAATTATGTGTGGCAAAGAAAAGCCCACATCATTAAGACCATAAAAAATGTATTGTATTAGCCTTTCTTGAAATTGCTACGACTGACCAGGACCTTAGAAAAGCAACAGTCCCTGCTCCCACTCCAATTAATTAAGCAATCAGTATCTCCAGAATTATTCTGTAATCATCTGGTGACGGATGATAGCAAGCGAAGACAACAGAACAGCTGGGTACGCGTGTGAGAGGTGTCATGGACAACACTGCCCCTCATTCTGTTGTTTTCAAATGATTTATGGACACCTCCTTTGACACGAAAATGAGGAGAGGTTTACTGAAAACTTAAATAAGAGCAAATCTGAAATATATGTGAAAACAGGTTAACAATATATCAATATTATTTCTTCAGTTTTGCAAAACCCCCTCAAAAAGTCTGTACTAGCATCATCAAGACAAAAGAAGGCATTTTTTCCAGTGGAATACCTACAGGGACTAGAGCATATGACAAGAAAACATAGCAAGAATGAAGAGTCTTTTCAGTTACCATCTGCAATAGTATTCATTTATGTATTTTAATGTAAATTATTTTATAATTTTAATGACCTTGCCCTCTTACCCATTTATGGATGTCTATATTATACATACTATATATACATCTAATAATTTCTGTGAATGAACATAAGAACAAACAAACAAAGAGAACATGTGGGGTTCTTTTAAAATAACAACCTACGATCTCTGTCCTCTCTCTTTTTATGGTTATTTGTAACTATATTTTTACATATTACCCACAAAGTGTTACAGCCTTCCCTTTGGGGGTTACCGCAGAGCTTTGTGACCAGCTTTGTGAGCTAGTCAAGATGAGCCCCTAGGCTCTGTTTTCCCCATTTTTATTCAGTCGAATTAAGGACAACTGTGTGTAGCACCAAGAGGACAAGATCTTAAGCGTGACCAACAGTACCACATGCAACTGCAGAATATGATGTGATTTAAACAGAGCTCTTCAAATTAGCACAGAGTTGTTTCTACACAAATATGCTGAAGGTTTTTTCACTCATATACGTGCTGACCAGTGTATTAACACATCACAGAGATGTCTTTTGACCTCTTACCACTGCCTTCTGCTGGTGTGGAAGAAGAGCATCCAGAAATGGCAACCAACAGGAAGGGAATTCAGTTCTGCTTTCCAGCCTTCTCACCCCTCATCAGTTTAGCAGTATGCTGCTTCATAGGATGCTTATGATATTTCTGCCTCCTGTATTAAAAAGGAAGCAGAGTTTGTGAAGAGCCTAACAGAGAGAACATTTGTAGATGTGCAGACAGACGGGCCACACAGCCAATGTAAATCACTGTTGTCAGAACAGTTGATGTGAGCATGTCTTTACAAGCACAAACATTTCACAGAAGGTGCTGTGTAGGCAAGCTACATCAGAGATTGATAAAAGGGGTTTAGACCTTAAAAATCTGTTGCGTTTCTTCTCATAATGGAAGTATAATGTTTTCTACTAATAGTTCCATTTTGCAGTTCACAGAAATTAAGGGTATTCAAGTTCCAGATAATTAATTATATGACATATTATAACCTCTTCAAAAGAGATAGGCGGTAGATTTACTGCCTGTGTGTTTAATGGATTAATACTTAATGCCACATTACTAAACTTGGTGTGCTTAAAGTTCATTGATTTAGTGTTTAATTAAATGAAAGATGAAGGGACAATATGGAGCTCACCTGAGTAGAATTGTAGAGAGGTAATATATGAAATTGCAAAAAAATGAAACAGCACCCTACAGTTATAACAATTACTAACAAGGTAGAGAAAAAGTAGGATATACTTTTGTTCAAAAAGATGCTGGAAACTGGCACTCTAAAACATAGACACAATGAATGTTCATTGTTTGAATTCATCTTTCAAAAGGTCTAAAACATCGCATTTCTTAAAATTAGGGCATATAAAGACAATCTGTTCTTTTGCACATCTGGAAGTACAAGGCTTTGAATAAAATCTTGTCTGAAGCATCAGTACTGTTTGCTATGCAATTTCGCAGTGCTGCACAGAACTGGTGAGCAGAAGCCCTCTCAAGACATTTCTACACCAAAGCTGGGTGCTAGGAGTCCAAATCAGACTACCCTGGGGGTTGAACATCTGCCCCATAAGTGATAGCTGTTATTTTCAGCACGCCATAAGGTCTGGAAGTAAGGTCTTAATGGTCTTATACAGCTAAGAAATAAATGGCATCCCAAGAGTTCAGGATAAAAAAGACCAGATATATTTATCATCTCCATTTTTTAAAAGAAAATGATTAAATGAGGCTGTAGCATATCAAACCTGACTTTGAGTCACCCGAGCCCAAGCTCAGTGTCATAGCAGCACATCTACCCTTTCACAAGAATGAAAAAGGTGCCCAGCTGGAAAAATACAGGAGATGTGCAGAGATTTAGCTCCAATCTGGCAGCATTTTCCAGTGCATGATTAAAATCAAGAAGTTTGCTTGATGGGGAATACAGTGCTCAGCACTTTGTAAGTTCTAGTATGTAACTACTACTTTGAAGAACCAAAAAAATGACAGAAAAAGAACAGCAAGTTGTAGGGCTCAACAATTTGCAAGCTGACAGATGAAACTTTCCATTAAAAGATTTGTGTGTATTTGAAGGAAAATTGTGGTAATGCCCTGAGAAAATCATCTCCTTCTCTACGGTTACAGTTCCAAAGTGAACAACCTACCTTGTTGTGCTCAGCCCAGTTCACTCTGTAAAAGTCTCTCAGAGTGAAGGGTTAAAATGCTCATGTTTGAACAACCCAGTGAAGCTGCTAAGTCCATGCTTTGTGACCTTAAGCATCTTTAAGTGCACCTTGAGTTTCTATGGGCTACAGCAGGATTTCTAAAGAAAATGTCATTAAATCCCATTTTATGTATCTAATCATAAGACAAATAGGCAAGCTTGCAGACTGTTACCTTCAGGTCCCACTCTGCTCTGCACTGATGCGGCCTCACCCTGAAGACTGTGTGCAGTTTTGGTCACTGCAATAGAAGAAAGATATTCAGCTCTTAGAGAGTGTCCAAAGGAGGGCAACGAAGATGATGAAGGGCCTTGAGGGGAAGCCACAAGAACAGCACCTGAGGGC
>JAWMRA010000078.1:31224556-31238225 GCA_035584735.1 Pseudotriccus pelzelni | reverse complement strand
CAATAGAAGAAAGATATTCAGCTCTTAGAGAGTGTCCAAAGGAGGGCAATGAAGATGGTGAAGGGCCTTGAGGGGAAGCTGTGTGATGACTGGCTGACGTCACTTGGTCTGTTCCACCTGGAGAAGAAGAAACTGAGGGAGACCTCATTGCAGTTACAACTTCCTTGTGAGGGTAGTGGAGGGGCAGGCACTGATCTCTTCTTTGTGGTGGCCAGTGACAGGACCCCAGGGAATGACCTGAGGTTGTATCAGGGGAGGTTTAGGTGGGATAGTAGAAAAAGTTTCTTCACCCAGAGGGCAGCTGGGCACTGGAAGAGGCTCCCCAGGGAAGTGGTCACAGCACCAAGTCTGGCAGAGTTCAAGAAGTGTTTGGACAACACTCTCGGGCACATGGTGTGATTCTTGGGAATGGGTGCAGGGCTGAGGGCTGGATTTGATGACCCTTGCGGGTCCCTTCCAACTTGGCATGTTCTGTGATTCTGTGAAAGAGCATAAGCACAGTCAAGGCAGTGAAAAATATAAGTCTTGGCAGGTTCAGGTCGATAAACTAGTTGTAAGTGCATTGCAGGAGAATCAAGAAAGAATAAGGGCTTAAGTTAATACAAACTGAGCAAATACCTGAAAAAAAACTTTAAATAAAAATAGGCATTAGTAGTATAAGGATGACACTGAAGAGTTGCATGAATTCTTCTGACTGAATAAAAGAGGCCGAAATATTGCACAAAATTATATTAAATTCATTGTTCTGATTAAAAAAACCATAGAATATTGGGGAGAAGATATAAATATTTCAAAATAATTATTTATATAACAGGATTTATATTCATGGCTTGTCTCTTTTGATAGAAAAACATACATAAGAATGGTGCTTACTGCCAGCCTAGAAGGAGCCAGTAGTTCTTAGATCAAACATTCAGATTAAGTATTTTCTTATTTTATCTGGTGATTAAGCTTGGCACACACGAATTTTCCAATAGGCTACAAACTCAGTAAAGTACCTCTGGGGTCACATGTTATAAGATTGGAACATCAACATGATTAATTTTGCAGTGTATGTACCTCATAAGGCAGAACCATGCCAGGTGACAAATACGAAATGCTTTACATATTTCCCTTCCTACAAACTATGTTTCAGGTTCAATCTGTCAGTCCTCCTTCCATGAAAAATTCCCTGCATTTTACCTGCAGATGCACAAGTGGAGTTACTAACAGCATCAGTAGAAACAAGAATTTTATAAACTTTGTGATTTTCATTTGTCTTCCCAAATGGCAAAAAATGTTCACATAAAGAAACTGTGCTTTCTCCCCATTGTTAGGCTCCAGAAAGACTTACCCTGGCAGAACTGACCTTAGGCATAGCAATGTTGTTTCCCTTACAGATTTCTGTCATGGTCAAGGTTTGTTCCAGTGGCCCAGAAAAGAAATGCTTTTCAATGTCCCATGGCAAGCAACTCCTGCATGACACAAAATAGCAGGTGGATTTTAGCACACCTTGGCCCATGTGCAAAACACTTCATGTGCAACTAGGTAGTGTTAATTTTAAAACAATGCTGGCTTCAGCAGAGAGGATCAAAAGGACAAATATTCCTAAATTTGAGGCAAACTGGGGGAAAATCTTCATACTGCCGCTAAACCTATCAGTGAAGCAACAAGAAGCTTGCTTTTTTGAAAAATATAGATGTCAGTAAAAAAAAGAAAAGTAATTTTCAGATATTTTCTAGACTCTGTGAACATTGGGTTTTATTTTTATTCCAGTGAAGTAATGTGACTGTTTGAGTGTTAAATTTGAGTGTTAAATTTGATCAATAAAAATCTCGCCAGATGTAAAACAAAAATACTCTACAAACTGTGCTACTGTTTCATTTTGGCATATGGTCATGTTGCTGTGTTCTGATATAACTGCAAACATTAAAAAAAAATAAAAACAGTTCTCTCTGGATATTAATTTTGTAAAGATCTGTTCTATTTCCAGATGCAAGCAAAGAGATGGCTATGGTTGTTCAAAATAATCAAAATGTAAATGAATTTTCTAATTTACCAGGTTAGAAGTCATTTGCACAAGGAATGACACCTGATTTTGAAGGGAAATACATTTTTTTTACATACATCACTTAACAACTGATAAAAGGCTCTGAACATCTTTCAAAATATGCCTCCTAGCATTTGGATAGAATACAGACATCATCTTCAGATGTCTTTTCAAGAATACAGTTACAAGAGTTTCTCATTTTAGCAGTATTTGCAATTATCTATTCTCTCCTGTATTACATGAGGGGAACAACTTTCCCTCACTACACTGAAGTGGTGGCAGTGGTTCACATGAGCAGTCCCAGCTCCTGCAAAAGCAGCATCTGATTTCTCCCAGAAAACTCTCAATGTTGCCATGTGGAGAATAAATGTGCCTGAAGGTACAGAAAAGTTACCTACAAGCTCTCCCTGGGGCAAAATAAAGCCGAGTGTTTCATTCTCGAGCCCACCACCACGCACAGTCAATGAGAGCAGCAGCTGCAGCCCCACAGCTAAGCAGTGCCCAACAAAGGCAGAGACAATACTTCATCCAGGTCTCCCCAGTACCTGGGAAGAAAACTGGAACTTGGCAGCAGAGAACAGTCCTGCTGAGCTGCTCTGTTGATAGCAAATGTCACAGGGGTCCCAAAGCTCAATCTCATTTGCACCGTAGACATCCTTAACTGACTTCAGGAAATTCAAAGGATGCCTGTGACAGGAATTCAGCACAGCCTCCAGCCCAGTGAGCAGATGGGGCTTGGGCTGCCAGTTGTGCTCATTTTCAAGTGGCAGATTTTCATTATTTAGATCTTTATTTATTGCTTTAGTTCCTAAAGAACTTAGAAACAAATTTTTTCCAGCCAGTTCCTTATTCAACTTTAAGATTAGCTCCTATTCCATGACTACTGTTTCTATCAAATTGCTGTCCACAGCACTATGTGGTTTTTTTTTCTTGAGTGGTTACCATTAATTTGGATCCTATCATTCACATGGGTAATTCAGATCATAGATTTATCCTGCCTTTATCCAAAATTAATCTTCATCTACCATAAACTTTAAATGTCACTGTGATGCCCAAATCACTCAGTCCTGGTCAGATCTCTAGAATTTCTCATATCCTTTTGTAAATTCTACCTAAATAATATTATGCCCTGCTCAAAATAATGACACATCATCATTTACGCTCTTGGTCGTAAGGAAACCATCCCTTCCTTTCACACTCAGTTCAGAAGTAAACTGTGACTACTCTTCATCTTAAGTTCTGCAAATCTTTGACTTCATTCACAGGAAGCACTGGGATTTAGCTTAGCTTTAGAAACAAAAATTAACCATGTATTTTTTTTTCCTGATTTTACATTCACTAGCACTCATATAAGAAGTGATTCCTCTCAGCACTGGATTACAAGGCACTCTAAACTCTCCTTCATTTTATTGTAGAGCTGCTTTCATTTCAAGAGAGCACTCTACCAGTGAGTTGGTTGTAAATTACCAACCTGTAGCCCAAAAAGCTGCTTTACAAACCCCCTTGCATTGCCCAGCTCTTCTTCCTTCTCTGTTTGAAACAGTATTATTTCCTGTAGAAGCAGAGGAGAAATGGACACTGATAAAGAGCTAAGGTGAAGAGTTCTTCGTACAGCAGTGTCTTAATGGTTACTGAAAATAATTTGCAATAAGTTGTATATACTCAAGCACATTGTCAGGTGGGAGACCAATGACAACAGCATTCCTGCCCTAGATAACAGTACAGAAGCCACTATTGGTCCTAGTCCCACAAAACCATTTTTGTTCCTTTAGGGTTTAGTTGTCCTTGTACAAAGAGAGAAACTTTTTCTCTCTTTTGTCCCATTCTGTTCACTGAGAGCTGAATTTAAAAGAAAGTTTACTTCATGTTTCTGAGAACACTTGGTTTTGAATGTTGGAGGTTCCTTTGTTTTTAGCATCAATAAAGGTCAGCCACTCCATTGTGTCATTGACAGGCTCCCATTCCGTTTGGCTAATACATTCCACTTAGCATCACGTACAACAATCAGACATATTCTTAATACTAGGAAGTTGCAGAAGAACAAAAGGCCTGTGTGTGCTATCTAAGATTTCCATGGAATGAATTATGCTGGATGAATTATTTGGAATTATTCAGAAAAAGAAATTGTTTACTATTCTCTCATAACAGATGCTCCAGACAAAGAAGAGAAGAAGCTGGTGCAGCCTCTGACTGAGCCATAGCTTTTCACAGCTGAACGTGGTTGTGCAAATTAGCTGGTAAACTTTATGGAAGAACCCAGAAAGAAGCAATTAGAATTACAGTGATGGTTTGAGAATCTGTAGTTTGTAATCAACCAAAATTGTGCAGTTTTCCATATTCTTTGCTGATAATGCAAATGTAACCATTGAAGGAAACTGCTCTGTACATAGCACATCCTGGAAGCGAGAAAAAACACTTGAGTCCAAGCAAATATCTTCGAGGACAGTAGGCTGTGTATGTCTTGGCCAAGTCATATATGGGCATTGCACAGATTGTGAACAAACTCTACAAATATGTGTTTTGGTCATTGGCACAGGCTGTGGGGCAGCCTGAGAGCAAAACAGTAACCATGAGAAAACATGGAATGGTTTGAGAACAGGGACCAAAGAACCCTACAAAAAGACTACAATCTGAAGTTGACTAGTCAGAATGGACTAGTCAGATGGACTGCCTAGGAAAATTGTGATATTTCAGGCAATATGATCATTTCAGGCAGTGGATCACATTTGCCAGCTCACAGTTATGTAGAGGAGGTTCTTTATCCTCCCAAAGTGTCATGGAGTAAGGGAATGTGTGAATACCTTATAGATCTCTTACAGATTCTTCTGTTGTATTTTCTTATGTTGCACCAGACAAGGGCAAGAGAAATCATTACTGAACTTGTCTCATTTCATCCCTACCAAAAAACTGAAGTTTTATGTGAATTTTGGCTTTGTGCAACACTTTTGTTCAAATGCAAAATGGAAAAAATTAGGATGTTCTTACACCCTGTCTTGGAAAACAAAGATTATATTTAACAGTAATTTTCAGTATTTTTTAATAATTAGGCTGTACTTCCTTTTATACACACAGAAGCTCAGTTTTTGATCTGATGTTCCACTGATGCAAAGCAGGTAAGTGGCTTCCCATCAGAGGAAGCATTCCCACTCTTCATCCTCTTATCCTTGGGCAAATTTTTCTGGCACGTTTCTTGTGTAAAATCAGCTGATTACAAGACTCAGTGCAAGGCAAAGTGAATGAATGGATAGATGGCTGATGGTGATACGGTTAGTGGAACCAACCCTTTGGTGTCATCTCAGCATGACATGCAACTACATACAGTGTGACACTGCATCTCAATATTAGCTGGTACTACTGCAGGATTACTCATTTGAAAGGCTGTCCAAGGCTACTGAAGTTCACAATCTGCCCGATAAAATACACTGCAGAATTTGGAGACTGGACCTTCCTGCAAGTACAGTACAAGTTGTGCAGCAAACTGGGATTTCCAAGTCAGTCCAGTAGAAAAAAAGCATATGGAGATCTTGGACTGAGTCAGACCAGTCTCCACTGTATCATTTTAGGCACTTAAAAAGTTCTGACCTCTGCCAGCTCCAAGGCCCATTCTGAAGCAATAAACATTTCACTTCTACTACTTACCTCACAGGGATGAGGGTAGATTAAATTAGTGTTGTCACTTCCTTTGAAACCTATTGCTCAGCACAATGTGTAATTACTCCTTAAGTAATTATTATACAAAAGTGGGGTTTTTTTCCGTAGTAAATAGTTTTCTAGGTTATTAAATTAATCATCAGAGCTTTTCAAGACTTCACCTTACAGCATGTAGGGGCTCACTTTGCTTTATTATAAATTAGTGTAATCCAAATTCCTGTTCTCCTTACACCAGGGACAGATCATACTATAATATTGATGTGTCCTCCCAAGATTTAGAGTCTGTTTGCTTTTTTTGCTTTTTACATAATTGTTCTAAACTGCAGTGTCTGGGTTTGTTTTAGGTCCTATTTATTAATTTTTACAAGGCTTGTTCTGTTGCCCAGAGTACCAATTGGAAACTTATAAAGCGAAGTGAGCATTCAGCTACATTTTATGGCACTGGGATACAAGGTTCCTTGATCCCTGAAGCAAACTAAATACAAATAATTGCTTTCTTATTCACATTCTCTGGTGCAAGCTTTTTCTCCTCCATGTCTTGATATGTGGTATTGGATGCAACAGAATTTGCACAGCATTTATATGTGTCATTGCTTTGGCAAAGCGGGAATATTTGCTATTGAAGTACGCTGCCAATACTCTGAAAAACTGGCCAGTGCCTAAAACTTTTTCTTATTTTTGAGATGCCTTCTTTAGTAGTGTATAGAGAGAAGTCACAATAGGTGGCATATAATCACAATTCCAGCTATGTGACCTGAATCAGAGAAACATTCATAAATAAAGTTTTTCTGTAGTCTGGGCCTCCAAAGATTAGAGACATGTCAGCATAAACAGCAAAGACTAAGCTGGCAAGTGGTAAGCACTTTATATTCGTATCTAGTTTTGCTTGTTATACCCTACGACATACAGTTCAGATATTCCCTTAGAAACATAGATAGTGTTTATTGGGATAGATTTAAGACAATGACTATGACTTTCTCTCCCATTCTTGCACTGGCTACAAAAGAAAGTGAAAATTATAGAATATGTCCAACAATTAAGATACTTCGGTGGTTCAACGACTTTCAGAGGCAGGCCACTGCTGCTTCCTACACCTTACCCCAGGACAGGTGTGCTCCCTGGAGAAGTCTTTTGTTACATCCTTCTTGTTCTTTCAACTAAAATAGATACTTCCTATTAAAACTGCCCCTGCAACATGGGGCTAATAAGTACTGAAGCTAATACGTACTACTTCTACAAATCTTTCCCTGTTCATCCACATTTCAGACAAGCTTGCTACTGTTTACAGTGACTGGACATTAAGATATCAAATGCCAGTAAGGGGAATAATCATGTCCTTTCCCATGATCTTTAAGCTCTCTTCATTAACGTGTCTGTTGTGCTCATTCTGCATATCTCTTATTCTCTGCCTGGCTTCTCCTGTTACAACCTGCAGAACACAGCATTGCAAACATCATGCATCTCGGGGAACAATAGTTTTGTAATCACCTTATTACATTCATAACATTAATTTTCCTCAGAGTTTAATTTAAAAGCTAAACAAGACACAACATGTGTCAAAATTGTATTTAGATTATTAAATCAAATAAACAAAATCTAATGCCCCCACCACATTTTGCTCATAAAAATCAGTTGGCTTAAGGTGACCCATCACACTGACAATACAGAAAGATTTTTAAAAAATCTTGTAAAAAAAAATGTAAAAATCAATGTTTTCTAAGAATTCTTGGATCTCAATGTCCATTATGTTGTTAGCTCTAGGCTGTAGAGTGCAAAACTTTAAAAATAAGCAACTAAACAACATAAGCTCATCTTTTAGCTCAATTCCAAAAGATCCAGAGGAAATATCCTAAGACATATAAGGAGTCTGCTGAGGGAGGGGATGAAGCTAAACTGGGGTACAGGAAACTTAGACATGTCTGAGTTTTGGACTGGATCAAAGTTTAACCTTTTCCTCTTCTGTTTGAGACCAGCAGTTCCCAAGCAAGGAGGGGAATCCACAACACTCTGGGACATCATTCTACTCTTCAGTGACTTTCTAATTGGTCTCACATAACCCCCAATGACTAAAGGAATAAGAAGAGAGAACTTCTCAATGCCCATAAGGCACATACACTGCTCACAGCAACTTTCTGCGCATCCTGAGAAGAGGAGCAACCTCCTGCACTCCACAGGGCAACACAGCTCATTGGTTATGATACCAAATGTAGACCAATGAGCAAGGTGCAGGAAACCTAAGGACTTAAAAAAAGAGTGCTGATGGCCAAGTAATCAGGTTGTCTGTGTCAAGCACTCTTGGCCCAAGTACTGCTCTCCTTACCGTATTCAGGAACCTTTTGCGCTGGTTCTTTTCTCTCACATATGGAAAATAAGATAGTCTTAAGCAATAATGGGTGTACTAAGAAAAAGATTTGGGTGTAGGTCACATCTCATTATATCTTCCCATCACTTAACCACAGTTTCACTGCAAAATGGGCCCTATATAAGCAGAATGCTTGTTTGATTTATCCCTGTAAGTGTACAGGGCTATTTCCACAAGAGGTGCCAGCTCACCTGGAGCTCAAGCAAATTCATCAGCAAAGCAATGTGAACTTACTTTACAATAAAGAAACTTTCATTCTGGAAGTGAACAGAGACAGCAGGAGGTACCAGGCCTTCAGCACCTGTTACTCTGTGACAGGAACTATAACAGAAACTGGAAGATATTTTATAATGTGGGATCACAAAAAAACACATGCACTTCAGAATCAGTCGGTCTAAGCAAGAGGATTTTATCTATGGCTTTCTCTATGCCTCCACCTTCTCTCCTGTAGATCATGTGCAAATTGCTGTGAAAGAGATCCATGAAGAGGAAATTCAACATAAAGGACAAAAGAGGACACAAAGTTATGATGATGCCCTACCAAACCATCCAGAGAGGTCAAAGTGAGAACAACTTTATCCTTTGAGGCTGCTTGTAACTGCAGGAAGCTCCATTAACTCCTGATGGTTCACTGTAAAACATTAGCCCTTGTGCTGAGGGATAGATGTAGAGCTGGCTCCTGGCAGGAGAGAAGACAGCTGTTCTGTGCCAATAGCCACTGTGCAACAACCATGGCACTGCCACTGGGTCACAGAGATGCTCACATTAATCAGCAGAATTTACAGTCACCTGGGAGTGCACAGGTTGCAGAGTCTGGCACAAAAGCCAGAGTTAATATAAAAGAACTGCTACGAGCTGCAAAACACCCTGTCCCTTGCAAGCATTAATCGCTGACTATTCACACATGCAGAATATGGAATCGTTACTTATCCTGGGTTTGGAGCTCAGAACTGCTGGGACTGGCTGCTAAGGTCTTCATAACTAACCCACCAAGACCACTCATTACAAATCTCTTGGTTTAAATCTAAGTCATAAAAAAGACTGTAACAGCAGCTTTTAGAAAAAGCATCACACAGGCTTCAGCCTGTAGCTGTGACAGTTCACAACATACAATTAAACAAATTCTCATTCTGGGAGAACTGACTGTCATAAATTGAACAATGACCAAAAATTCACTGGAATAAACACATCCTCAGGTCCCTCTAGGTTTCCATAAAACTTGTCTTCCAATATTTCTGTTTAAAAACTGAACACATTAAAAAAAATTTAGAAAAACTGCACAAACAGGATACATCTACTTTACCTCCATTTGTAATGATGTTGAGTAACAAGTTTCACAGAGATGTGTGTTACTGAACGTTTGTCAAGCTCTGTAGGAGATGCAAGTATACTCCTTGCAACCAGTTCCTTCAAACACATCATCTGCTGGACCCAGGAGAACACTGGAGCAGCTGTAGTAAAAAAAAAACAAACCCAAACCATTAAGTACACACATACCTGAAGATTGTTCTCATGATCACATTTTAATCACTCCTCTTGTATTTTTTCCCCATAATGAAGCTCTAAAATCATGCAAACTGTCTTGTTTGTGGGCCATAAAAGCTAGACACACTCCTTCTTTACTGGTGAAATTTAACTGCAAATTCTATATAGACCAGTGTTGTCTTCGCAGCAGGTTATTTGTCATGTACCCCCTCTCAAACATTTCTTATTGACAAGCTTTTTCTCCATATACAGGCACAACAACTAAAACAGCACTTCAGAAATTAAAAATTGATTTTAGCTCCAAAAATCTGTGTATGAAAAAAAAAAGAGCCAAAAAAACCCCCATCTTTATCTCTAAAGGCTGCTTTAAACATCAAAAGCATTTGAAGCTTTTTTTGCTGGGTTGTTTTCACATTGCTTACGTGTCTTCATATTTCTTGGGATGACGACAGTCACTTTTTGATATACAATTTGTCTCACACTGACTGCTGGGGCTGTCTGCTAAGGTCTGCATAACTAACTTCCTGAAACCTCTCATTACAAAACCTTTGGTTTAAATCTAAGACATCAAAGGAAATGAGTTAGGCAGATGCAAGATAGATGCAAGTCGTAGCTTATGAGAAAAATATTTTTAATAGTCTTGTTAGGAATAAAGTTCTTCTAACCCTCAGATGGCATTGGCACAAAGCAGAACGGGGTTACAGCAGACTTAGTTTCATGTTTTTAACTGGATTCAGTAAGGGGTGGGGGGCAGAGAAAAATTCAAGTTCATTTTAACTTATATATTTATACTGCCTGTATGTTTCCATTATGATAATAAGCAACATAGATTGGTTGGGCTCTAAAGGTTGTTTAAATTGCATTTTATGATATAGTATTAATGAAAAATACCCATCAGAAATAAGTTTGGTTTAGAATTCAAACAACATTAGAAGAAGGATTTAATTAGCTGTTTTTCATTTTTTATTTAAAAGGAAGCTCAGAGTGACATGTGCACTTATTGGTCAGGGAGTGCAGTTATTAACCACTCTGGCCTTACACAGCTCCAGCCTAGGAGTCCCCAGACCCCAACCCCATGCGAGTCCCCTCCATCCAGCAGCAAAGGCTCCCCACACAGTGAGGCTGTCCCAGCTGCAGACAACCAAATCTCCCGTGCTTCCATGCTCCCAGGGCCTCCCTGCCCTCCTTGACAGACAGTCACTGACTACTTTACTTTACAAAAAACAGGATGACAAAAATTTTCAAACATCCAGTAATTTTGAGGGTCCACATTTTTCTGGGTGCCAGTAAAGCGTTTCAGATCGAGCGACTAAAACTGAGTGCACCCAAAATTACTAAATGACGGTCTTATATGTCTGGATGCAAATACTGCAATACTTTTGAGTCCTCTGACCTGCCCCCATTTCCCAAGCCCTATCCCCCCCACCTTCAGAGGTCCTTACAAAACCTGGTACTTTCAGGTGTTTCTGCCGGCCACCAGGCAGGAACCAGCAGCCACAGGAAGAGGTGCTGCCTCGGCTGCTTGGTGCTACCTGCTGCCACATCTCAGCAGGGACACTGAGATAGAAGCACACATGCCTTCCCTCCTACCTGCAATTATAGAACAGTTTCCCCCTTGCAAAACCTCACCTTTATGAGCAACAAATCTTCACCCACAAATATTAGTTCCGACTAATGGTTTATTTCAAGTTACTTATTACTTTGCCTTAGAACATTTGTTTTCCTCTTCTTTCCAGAGAGAACGCCTCAGGAACTATGATGTCAGTTGAGGAATCATGGGTTATATATGCTCCAAATGATGACAAGACAATTATTTTTTCCTTACAGGCATTTCTTGGAAGATACCTCTCTCCCTGAGGGCTGTATGAAATTTTGTTACTACGAGGAAGATGCCCTAATGACAAAAGGCAATCAACAGCACTAATATTACAAGATTAAGGGCACTTTTGTTTTCTTTTCACTGAGTCTCTTTCAAGTTCTATTGTTCAAAAAAGCCTGCAAGAAATTCACATATCTCTCCCACGAGAATTAGTCAACAATTATTCTGCTTCCAAGAGAAATTTATTTTGAGTCAATGTTTTTTAAATCTATCTGTTCACCAGGCTTACTCATGCATTAAGGATGATTTTCAGTGTTCAATAGCAGCTCCTGAAACAAGGAGCAATTAGAAACATCTGATTTCATGATGCATATTCCTTCCAGCAAACTGAGCCACTGTTTCCAAAAGGAAAATGCAAAGACTCTCCATCTTCCATGCAGTTATTGTATACAGCAGAAACAGATAAATTTCAAAAGCTGAAATACAACAATAACTTGGCTCACAATGAAAGTTGTCAGATGAGTGAATTTAGTTGTACGACAGTAGAATAAACATAAACATTAACTCGGTTCAGCCTAACCAAGGAAAAAATGGCTCACATTACAAGCAAAAGCACCGAACCAACAGCACAGGTCAGTAAGTTCTAGTTTTGCCCTGAGTTTCTTGCCTAAACTCAGGCAACCTCTATGGTTACTTTTCTTCTGTCCTGAAAACCCACAGTGGGGGTCCATCCCACAGGTTCGATTTACAAACTTACCAGATAAGTGTTGGGTAGTGTGAAATGATGTAAAGAGCTGCTCTTATTCAAGGCTGAACATACGCAGTTAACAGGACCTTTTAGAGACACTAGAAATTAAGATTAGGTGTTTAATATTAAAACATTTAAGTGTTACACTGATGCAGGGACTTAGCCATGCTACAGTGAATGGGTTGCTGCCACGAGGTCATCTTCTGCCTCTGACCCCCTCCTGCAACTTGTGGCCTGAGCACAGGAGAAAAGCAGAAACCTCTAGGTATATGGGAGTCCAAACAGTGCCCTCTGATGTGGATCTCCCTTTACTCAGTGCAGATGGTCAGATGCTTCTCACAGATAATGTTTCCATTTTGAATCGATGGTCTGAACACTTTCAGACTCTCTTTAGTACCAGCTGTGTAACTTAAGAGTCAGCAATTCAATACATTTCACAACAACCAGTGAAAACGGAATTGGATATTGCCCCCACAATGGGAGAAACTGTTAAGGCCATACAGCAGGTAAAAACTAGCAAGGCAGCTGGGGTTGACAGAATCCCTCCTGAAGTCTGGAAGCATGGAGGCCAAGCACTCCATGCTAAGTTTCACAAGTTCGTGGTGATCTGTTGGGAACGAGGCGAACTACCATCAGACCTTCGTGATGTAGTCATCGTCACCTTGTACAAGATGAAAGAACACAGCTTATGTGATAAAATGACTATCTCTGAGTAATTTTGGAAATGAGAGCTCATGTTAACAAAACATTAAGAACTAGAAAATAGCCCAGTTAATTATTATTAAAATTGGATGACTACTTGTTCTGCCTGTGGACTTACTTCTGAAAGATGTGAGCATGTGGAGATTTCCTATTTGTCATGTGACACATAGTGCCGATGAAGGCACTAAAAGAAACTGGACCAATTCTAAAGTTTCTGAGCATTGAGGAAGTTCAGATATGAACCTCCTTGTCCTGTAGTCAAATAATTCATAACCTTAGGGAAACTTTTATCTGTGCATAAACTATATGACACATACCCCTCTTACATCTGAAACACATAACCAGGTTGCCTTTTATTGTTTGTTTGTTCGATTTTCTTTTCCTTGTCACAGCACTCCTCCCTTTGTCTTTCATTTAAAGAGGAAAATATTCTACTAAGGAGCGTGTAGGACATCCTTGGGTACATTATTACCTTTTTGTGGAGTTTGAATATATATTCAGAGGTCTGTGGACAGCCTTGACAAAATATGAAGTTTGAACAGTTGTGCTTGTCTCAAACTAGCTGGTATAAAGAAGAGAGGAAATGACTTAACTACTACATGTTATATTCAGATATTAAAGCTAGAGTATTCAGACCAAATAAAATTTCCAGTTTTGTTAAATAGGTGGTGTGGCAGCTGAAGCTGAGGAATGAGAAGGAATCAAGAGATGGCTGGGGAGACCTCAAGTAACTTGGACATTCCACGGTTTTGGCAGAGCTGAGAATGGACTTTATTGATACAGAATTTGTGAATTGTTAGTGCATGGTTCAGAAGACTCTGTATCCCCAGTTTTAATCGTTTTCAGTATGTCTGGGCAAGTGTGACATGTTCT
>JAWMRA010000078.1:31168477-31224456 GCA_035584735.1 Pseudotriccus pelzelni | reverse complement strand
GGCTGTGTTCTTGCACCAACTTTATTCACAGTCTTCTTCAGCATGATGCTGCAAAGGGCCACGGCAGACTTCGATGAAGGAAACAGTGTCTACATCCGGTACCGCACTGATGGGAGCCTGTTCAACCTGAGGCGACTAAAGGCCCACACTAAGACCTTAAATCATCTTGTCTGGGAGTTTTTTTTCTGATGCCGCTGCCCTTGTCACCCGCACAGAAGCAGCTCTGCAGCATTTAACATCCTGCTTTGCAGAGGCTTCCGAGCTTTTTGGGCTGGAAGTCAGCTTGAAGAAGACAGAGGTTCTCGATCAGCCTGCACCTCAAGAAGTCTTCCATCATCCCCATATCACCATTGGCGAATCAGAGCTCAAATCAGTCCAGCAATTTAATTGCTTGGGAAGCATCATCTCCTCAGACTGTTCATGTTTATGCATGTTTAGTCTAACAGCATCCAAAATGAACTAAGACTTTCCCTACAGGACAAAGAGAAAGTCCTCTACAGAGGTGAGCAGTGCTGCGGCTTTCCAGCATCAGCAAGGGGAGAGTCATCCACTACTCCACAGTGAGCACCATCTGCCTTTTCGACTGGGATTTGCTCCTATTTCACCATATTCTTTATGTGCTTTGCCCCTTACTTATTGGAAGAGGCAGAAGGGACCCACCCAAATAAAATCTCACGTTCTACAACTAAAACACATTAACATCTCCCAGAATTCTTCCCACTTGCTTGTGCTGCTTCATACACCACTGATTGGCTTACTGCCTGAGCATTCCACAGCAGTTTACCAAATTCACAACTGAGTTAGGGAACCAGAAATATCTCCAGAGAGGACTGGGACAGAAGTACTAAATGACTGGTTTTAAGATGCATGGTAGTATGTGGCAGAAGCCCAAGTCTGCTGAGTTATAGGTTCGTGAGGCCACAGCACTGCCACCACACGACAGCAGCAGAACAATGACAGCAGCAGAACAATGACATCAGCAACAAGGCCATGATCTCCTAGTGATTTTTTTCTGTCTCCCACACATGCAAGTGGCCCTTTCCCACTAGTCTTCAACCACTGTATGCACAACAACTCACTCTTATGACAAGTTCCACATAAAGGGAGTAAACAGCATTGTTAATCATTGAAAACAATCTATAGAGTGATTTTTTTCTCACAGTATCACTCTGCTGCTGTCTCACTTAGACTGCAGACTGTTCAGAGCTGAACCAAACAATATTTTCTATCTTATTCAGCACACTGTGGGCACCAGTAGGGATGTTTAAAGGCTGTTGCAGTGTTCAACCAGATAGCAGCCACAGAAATTAAAGGGAGTTATGCAGCTGAATCCTTTAGTCATTCATTTATGCTTCCCCTTCCTCATAAATCAAAGGACAGGAAAGCAATTTAATCAGAAATAACCACAGAATTAGCAGTACAATTCAGCTCCTTATACTCTTTTCTCATTGCTTTTGATAAGTAGAGGCAGCAAAAAACCAAACAGCAAAAGAAAAAAAATAATGAAAAATTAAAAACCCCACTAGTATCACAGTGCTGCAGATTTTGCAAAGTCCTGTTCCAGCCTAAAATGGAATATTCTTCTATATCTTCTTCTCTTCTTCTATTTCAGTGCAGTCTGGTTAAATAACTGGATTTTCAACTTAATAAGGATCTGACACTAGTTGTATCACTGCAAAGCTCAGAAATTGCAAACAGTACTTCAATATTTGTTTTATATAAATATGCAGTCCAATCACAGCTGTGTGGTTCGATCTCCCTTACCCAGCATTCTCTTCGATCTGATATGTAAATAAGGTTTCTAAAGGACAGGGCCAGGAGGTCACTGCAATAGCTTAGTAAAAACGTAATGAAAACAGACAGTGGCAACAAAAAGAAAAAAAGGAAGCCAACAATAAAGCATATAGTAATTAACACATTCAACATTACTGAAATTGCCTTAGGAAACTGACCTTCTCTATGGCCCTCCCATTCCCAAAAAATTGCAGTCAGAAGAGAATCCATCCCACAAGAACAAATAAATATTTAGGAGCACAGAAGCCTGTAACAAAGAGTTGGAGACATGAAAATATTAAAATAATAATTAATGAGCTTATAGACAAGAGATGTGTGAAAACAGCAAATGCCATGAAATCAGCCCTTTATCCTCGCTGAAAACATAGAGATATACAAATAAACTAATAAAAACCAATGTATTCTGTGGGAGTGTCAGAATGTTTCCCATGGGATTATCTTGGGGAAGATGCTGCCAGAAGATACCATAAAGGCCAAATACCTTATAAGGATTCCCAAAGACACTATTTTCATAGGAAAGCAGAAGCCTTTGAGTAATATTTGGCATGCTAAAATATAGATGAGATATAAATAAATAAATAAATATTTTAGTGAATAAACCAAAGAATAATTGCACTGGATTAGAAGCCAACTTCCCCTCTAGGAAAATTATTTCATAGTGTCTATCAGCAGGACAACCTTTCCCCTTCAGCGTCTGCCAGCAGTCTCAGCCAAAGAAAGAGCTGGTCTGAACCCCTCTATTTTGCAGAAAGTCTTACTAACTGCCTCTGACAATTGTACTCCTGGGTGTGATAAAATTGTGAACCTGCGTCAGAGATTACACCAAGACGTAAACAACAGGCAAAACAATATACACTTTGCAAGAGGCTTGTGAAGAGGAGCACTGTGTGCTGCTTTGGGCTGTCAACACCAGCCTACCCAGCCACGGGGTCTGGCTCCAGCGCACGTGACATGTCTGGCAAAAATCACTAAGAGCAATGCTCACCCCTAAAGCAGCTTTTTGCTGTCCTCTCTCTCCCAAATGCTGCTCCACATTCCCTGAGAGGAAGTATCCATCATGCCCAACCCCACAGAGCTCTCTCCTGCAATTATCCTATTACACTTAGCACACTTAAAAATTAATTAATGCTCCTCTGCACTAAGATGCCATAATTAAACTCTTTCTCTTTTCATTTAAGACTGAATTTAAATGAGGGTTTGATGGCACTGCAGTACAGTAACACTCACAAAGGCAATCCTGACCTGAGACCTTTGTGATGGTTTATGGCCAAGTAATTGCCAAGGGCTTCCTAGAACATCAAGACTTTGACCTTCAACAATTTATATTTGTAATTACCCCAGCTTTCTGCAATATTGGCTGAAACACATGCATGGGTGACGATACAGATCTCCTCAAAGAGAAAATAAAAGTCTTCAGGATTTCTTTCTCCCAAATTGAGCCTCTCTATCTTTCTCTCTCACACACTGAGCAGTGACCCAGCCTTTGTGACTGATGGTGGAGAAGAATGAGATGACATTTCCTGACCTTTAAGAAGCATTCGCTGATCAGCATTCGCTGCACCATTTCACTCATCTTGTTACTCAGTAGTTTAGCTATAGAATTAAAAAAACCCTGAACTTCGCTGTATTTTGCTCTTTATGGAATACCATAAACACTGTCCTGTTCTCAGTGCTGTGATTACGACTTGAAAAGAAGGGGGAAGCCCTAGTTTGCAGTTTGCATTCAGCTCCCACTGGAGAGAGGTGGTCTGGAAACACCTGAATCAGATTAAAGTACATACGTTAGTGAAGTGAATTTATTAAGCTACGCTTAAAGAAATGAAGATCAGGTTTTGGTCAGAATAAACAGCATGCTCAGAACATGGGACTGCAGTTTACATGCAAGCACTAAGACATCTCTGAATGACCCAGCATAGGTGCTGATCACACTGTGGCCAGAGCAAAGTGAATATCAGTACTGACTGGCTCTTTGCAACTTGCATTAAACCCTGTGTAATCACTGCTGATGGCCTCCATGCCCAAATCAACAGCTCTGGGCCACTCAGTGCATGCACTGATTCACCAGGACATAAAGAACCATTCAGCATCTGAGAGGGCACTAACACACTGAGTATCATGCAGAGCACTGGTATACCTTCAACTTGATGCAAAGGAGTTGTTTTGGCAGTTCAAGCAAAGGAAAAAAACCCTCAGAGAAAGTAAATGACTAATTGCTTTCTCACAAAGACTAACTTCATCTGGAAATGAAGCTGGCTGGAGATTGCTCCCAGTTGCTCCCAGGGAACGCCTGTTCTCACAACACTGTCCTTGAGCAAAGGAAGCCTCGTGGTGGGTCTTCTAATGCCACTGTGACACTCATCATACTCTAGGAATCCTCTCAACTCTTCTTGATACAAACTAATGAGAAGCGGTTTGAACAAAACACCAGACTTTAACCCAAACTTTTCTGCACCACACTGCCTGCCGGTGTGAGGATTCAGAGCCCCGGGAATGGACTCACCCCAAAGACAGCAATGCTTTCGGCCTGCAGACCTGAGAAGGAGTTAGAGAAACAAAAAGGTGTAGCTGGGCAGGATGGAAGGCATGACCTTATTTCTTGATGGCAGATACTGAGGGATGGGAAAAGGCAGCAGGAAGATCCTCCAATCTTCTTGTCTGGGCATCCAAGGGAATGATGCTTAATGGCATTTTGGCTTCTCTCCCCTGCTCTTCTCTCTCATGTGTATGCCTGGATTCTAAGAAGAACAATTAGGGGTTTGTAAGAGTTTGGCCTGACCAGAATATTTATCTTCTTTGTCCTTCTGGTGGCTACTACCACCAGTAATTACAAATGTACACTAGCAAGATAACCCTATTACTAGTTACGATATCAAGACCATTAATTGTAATTTTTTCGTACTTTTACATCTTGATTACTCCACATCATGCAGCTTCTTCCGTACAGACAGACTCCTGTCTTCTACTTCTGTCATGAATTTTACATATACATACATCTATACACCCACACCACCCTTTTTATTTTTTTTACATATGCCACACATTGATGTGTTTTATATATCTACTGCTGTATTTTAATCAAGCAGCATGCCAGGAAAACCAGCTTTGTTGAAGGTTTCAAAGTATGTCATGGAAAACTAAGAAATAGGGTTCAACTCCCAAGCAATGGGCTGGAATCCTTGGGAGTGGCATTAACCAGTACCTCTGCTCAGAATCTCACACAATTAGAGTATCCTTTTGCAGTTAAACACATGTTAGATACCCATACTAGATTTACAATAGGAGACCCAAACCAATAACAAATCTGGGGATTTGGAGTTACTTTTCAGTAGTTCTGTCCTCTTCTAAAATCTCCACAGTTCATTCTATTAAGTCTCTATTGCCATTGCTAAGAACGTACCCTGTATTCACACTTTCAGTGAAAACAAATTGTAATGGAATTTATAAATGAGCAAGGGTGCAGAGTCACACTGTCCTCGAGGAGCTAAAACCTGCTCTGGCTGTAGCCCTGTCAGAACAGGCCCATACACTCTGCCTGCCTCCCTAAGCCAACACACAGAGACACACACGTGTGGGACTATGCTTCTTCAAAACCCACTGGCCTACCCCCTGAGGTTGTTGACAAAATACCAACAAATAAGCATCATTTGAGAAGGCCATTTCAGTGATTATTTAGTGGTTCATTAGCTAACAGTTTGATCCAATAAGGATTTCTCTTCTATGTCTGTAACAAAACCAGATTTATGGATTCATCCTCTTATCTCAGTATGATTGTTTCCTTCCTCTAAAAATATATTAACTATCTTTCTCCACCTTCACACCTTCATCCCACTAAATTCAGATCACCAGAGATTATTCCCACTCAGATGCACCTAACAATACTCCATTCACAATATTTCCATTAATTTGTGTCTTAACAAAATGGTTGACATCATCAACATTATTTTCAACTAAATTAACAAAGAAAAAAATCAGGTCTTTCCACTGTCTGTTCAGTGGATGACCACTACATGTATGATTTAATATTTATGTTTACTTATGCTGTACAGTTTGTTGCCTCTTAATATGTACTATTAGTGTTAGACTTGACAGTTTAGGTTTATAGTTGGACTCAGTGGTCCAATTATAGGTTCAGACTGGAAAAGTCTATTCCAATCTAAATTAGTCTGATGCTATTACTGATTAATTAGGTGTGTAAGATTTTGTTATTTCTTACGTAGAGACTTGGAACCTAAATCAATGTGGCATTAAGAGAGAAATTATATTCCTACTTCGTGGGCACGTGAACTGGAAGGTAAACAAAAAATGAGATTAACAACCATAAAAACAAGAAGCTAGAGGTACAGTAAGTAGTATAGGTTTCAGATCAGTACCCAGTCCATCACCTCTGACTTGTAACACCTCTCCTAGTGCAGCACTCTAGGAACACAGCTGATGGGAGGCAATCAGAGAAGTGCCCTACAAACATAATGAGGGAAAATTAACAAAGACAGCAAGGAACACAGACATATACCCTGTGGAAAGGAAGGGAAATCAAAAGTTTATTCTCACCACTGTGACTGTTACAAACCATAACCAAGGAACAAACCAAGGCAACATATCTTTATAGTGTCACTGGCCTGCAAGAAGCATGAAAGCAGCGATAACAGGTCTCACGTCACTCCTTGGTCAGCTACCACAACCCATTAGACACCACAGCACCACAGCAAGCTAGCATGAAGGTTCTGAGAAGTTACTGAATTTAAACAGAGAATTAAAAGTTCCTGGTTTTTTCCCTTCCTTAATTTCTTATGAGGACAAAGCATTCCAACTTAGTTCTGCATTTATTTCAACCATGTACCGGGACTTGTTTTTGTATTGAAATAGCAATGAAGTAATTGTAACCAACAATATCCTGAGATGAAACTCTTGCATCACAGTTCTCTCCTTGATCTCCCAGCTTAGATCAGCCTGATGGCTTTTCTCCAGCATTAACCTTTTTTCCCTCCTTTTTTCTCCTTTCTTTCATGTTCTCTGTGCACCAAACTATAAATTATTATTTTGAAATAGGCTGCATTACTTTTGCAATACAGCTTCATCCAACTGTCCTCAAAATCACAAGGAATTCATTAAAAAATGCACTTCTCACCCAGAGCAAGAATACCATAGTCTGCCTCATTTGATGACTTTAATTAAAGTTTTCAAAGTGGGATATGCAAACTGATTATCTGCTCTACAGAGTTTCAGCAGGAGCAGAAAGCATTTAATTCTCCTGAAAATAGACTTTTTTGATTAAATGCCCTATCTATGCTTCAAGTATTTTAAATTTCTCTTTTTTAGAAAAACAAAACACATATGGCTCGGAGGGGTTTTATATTTTATTTTTTACAATTTAGCTATATCACTTTTAACTATCTGTTCTACATAAATATTTATATAGGGATTTTTATCTTCTTCCCCTGAAAAAAAAAAAAAAAGAAAAAAAGAAAAGTAAAAAGATGATTTGTCTCCATGTACCAAGTCAGTTCTTACTTTCACTGCCAAGGGAACTTGCCTTGTCATACTATTTTTCAGTACATCCCTTTTGTTCCAAATTTTCAAGACTTGAATAAAAATGAGAAGCTATTATGCAGTACAGAATAAAGAGAGATTGCTCTGTAAATTTTCCTAGAAATTACAATGCTTTATGCAAATCAGCACGTTTTAGCCAACAGATTTGTGCTTCAGCGTACATAATTTGATTCCACATCAGCTTGCGGGCATTTTTCAGATTAATCTCCCGTAATCTTTTGGCCACATCATTTTAGTGTACAATAAAAATCACAGTAAAGCTTCAGTGCAGTCTAAGCTGTCCCATAAGGTTATGGCTCTCCCTGAAGAGCATAATCCAGATCTAATTTCAGAAGGAGACAGGTAGGATTTACATTTCTGAATGTACATATGACAGATCTGTGCCTACTCAAGTAAAATCCTGCAGATTCTTCCAGCGGTGTTTTCTCCCAGTTCTGCTAAAGCATCCTTATCACCAAGATACATACGCAATCAAAATGAAAGTTCAGGGTTTGGGATTTTTTATTTGTTTCCTTTTTAAACACATATTATGTATTCAAACCATTGCACAGTTCTAATGCCCCAGTGGGAAGTGAAGTTTTCTCTATTCTTTTTTGTCTTCTACACCTTTCTGGAACTTCTTAAGGAGAACACTTTCTCTGCTGGATTAAGGACTGATGCAGTCACTGTTTCAAGAGGGCTCCCTGTTTGTATGCATTACTGTGAAAGATAACATCCCCTAAGAGGGATAGGACTTCAGGCTATGATCTGATGCTCTTTAAAGCAGACAGTATGATGCCTCTGATACATAGCTTGATTTCAGCCACTTTTGCGAAGATCAGATTAAGAGAGTAACACAGCAAACCACTAGCATATCAACAACAAATACAACAGTGCCCCCAGAACACTTACCTATCACTGCTTTTCTCAGCTGTTACACTTCACAGCATTCATACCATACATATTCTTTCCTCCAGGCTCAGATATATCCCCTGCTACTTTCAGCTCCGCATCACAGTAGGTTTTGTTTCAGAGGAAAGTACTGGGTGAGGCAGTCAAACTTTTGCCCTTGTTTGATTGTAAAGGCCTGAAACCTTTGAGCTTTCCATTCCTTAACTGTACACGGATGAAATGTTTTGACAAGGCCAAATTGAACTACAGTTCATAGACTATGGTAAATTTGATCTTCATTCTATCATTGAACTCTCAAAAATTAATTTTCTTATCTCTAAATGACAGAAATATGAATTAAACAGATTGTAGAGCATTTATCTTATGTCAAGATATACTGGCGGTCTGAGCAACAGTCTTCTTTTGCTACTAACACACACAAAGAAATCTGTTGACCTGGTATTTAGAGCATTCTTCCTTTTCTACCCACCAGTTGCAGCATTTCTTGGATGCTCTATTTGTCTTTATCATTGAAAAGTGATTTACACAATTCTGGAAAAAAGTGCCCGTGCAAAATCTACAATGTATTGATCCAGTAAATATATGTTTAGCACAAAAAGGTAAAAATTTTACTTATCTGTCTTTATTCAGTTTTAATCAAGACTTTTTCAGGAGGCTGTAAAACTGTTTTCTGTAAAACTGTTTTGGCACCTTCTCTTGCACAAAAGTTTTAGATCACAATACAGGAAAATACAGCTTTTTTTTTATTAGGACTAGAAGTTCAAAGTTATGATTAGGCATAGGCTTCTGGGGGATAGTCCAAGCAGGATGTTAAGCACCATCATTAACACCTGCCAGTACAACACATAAAGATATAGGGAAGTGGTTGACAGCACAGCTGTGCAGGTGCATCACTATTGCAAAGAGAAATTACTGCAGGTAAAAATACAGAACTCCAGGCACTTGGACAGATTACACATGAAATACCCACCTGCTACATTTTTTGCATGTATGGACACACCTGTATATAATGCGCTTGAAAAAGTCTTTTCCCTAAAGCTTTCCATTAAATTTGCTGCCAGAGAGCTGCAACATGACTACACTGCAGCCAGCTGCTCACAGAGATGCAGTCGCTCCAAACTGATGGCTTAACCAATATTACTTGGCATTTAGTGACCTGGGTCTCCATCAGGCAACCAGCACTTCTCAGCTTTGCCCATGATTTGGTGATTCTGACTGACTACATTTGTCTGCTCTTGTAAAAATATCGTGTGAGGTGTTTTGAAGTTCTTGCAGCTGTATGCCTGATGGTCACTAGCACTGGGGAACTTACTGTCCATACTCATCAATCTCCAGATGACAATCACCTCTTTACTGTGATTGCTGCTAATTGAGGGAGACCACCCAGGGTTGGGATGCTCTGTTTCACCATGGAAATCACCCAGTACAGCGGAGCCGGAATTATGGGGATTGAGACATAGCAAAAATCAGTCTGAGATGGCCTGTCCCCATCACAGTGTGGGACATTTTTCAGCCAGCTCTAAGGACCCAGGCTGTGGGCTCACTTGTATCTTTTCACAGACTCTAAGCCACTGGAAAGCTAGAGCTGAACTAAATGGAAAAAACATAAATATTATTCCTCTGATACTGCAGCAGCAATTTATTTCCCAAATTTTTCCATACATCTTATGTCTAGAGCATATATATCATCATTTTTTTAATATAGTCAGTGCTTTCTAGAGCTCAGCAGACCTTCATTAATATCATACCAAGCCATCTTGCCTGACGGATTCCCCAGGTACCTGCCCTCTTTAATCAAGGATTTTCAGAAACAGGCTCTGGGAATAAAAGTTCCTCTTCGCCATAGGAAACGTTTCAAAACCACAGATACACCTGCACCCTCCCAGATATAAAAGCATATATACATGCACATAACTACAGTGCTGTATATACATAACTATATAGCAATTGCTAAAAACTTCGGTGTTTAAAATACACTCTTGTCTGCACAGTTTTTTTGAAAGTGCTTTATGGGATGAAATTCTAAATTATCTGAACATGAAGGGAATAACTCCAAGATTTCTTTCATCTTTCTCCTCCTCTTCTCCAATTCATTGATGAAGGTATTTTTCACTCTTCAGCCAAACAGGATTTCATGGACTGCTGTTTATTTGAAAATCCTTCAAGAAAAGACTAGCAAGAAGTTTCCCTTTAGAGCTAACACAAGAAAAATTATCTTCACATGGGGAATTTCATGTTTTTGTGAGCTCATAAAAAAGTACAATATTTACTCTTGTACTTCATAACGTTTATTCTTGCTTCAATTTTTTCCCTAAGTTTAAAATACTGGTTTTGACATTTTGCCTCAAGAATGTGTTGCTTAGCCTGCCAAGTGGGAACCAGCATGAGCTCAGGCCTCATTGAGGAGGTGAAATTTTATTGTGCTTCTCCCACCTTTAAAAAGTTCTGTGTTGCAAAATATGGCATTATTGTATATTCCAAATTCCATATGTACCCAGCAAGATAATCTAAAACAATGCAGACCAGGTAGGCTTTTAACCACAAAATACTCCAGAAGCAAAATCAAACAGATCTGCACAGCTGGAATAGGTTTAAGCCCTGGCTCTAAAATGTTTTGGAGTGGTTTTGTCTCACCATATGGGCTTTAAGAACACAGATTCTCTGGAGTTGAAGTAAACTTCCAATACCAGAATCTTGAAACTTCAGCAAAGAGGCTGAAAGCTAACCTCAAAAGTTGTCATCCACAGTGAAAAGATTTCTGTGGAATTCATTTGGGATCACAGAATCACGGAATATGCTGAGTTAGAAAGGACCCTCAAGGATCATCCAGTCTCTCCTGGCCCTGCACAGAACCATCCCCAAGAGTCACACCATGTGCCTGAGAGTATCATCCAAATGCTTCTGGAACTCTGTCAGGGTTGGTGTTATGACCACTGCCCTGGGGAGCTTGTTCCAGCATCCAACCACCCTCTGGGGGAAGAACCTCTTTCTAATATCCAACCTAAACCTCATCTGACGCAACTCGAGGCCGTTTCCTCAGATTCTGACAGTGCTCACCACAGAGAAGAGATCAGTGTCTGCCTCTCCTCTTCCCCTCACAAGGAAGTTGTAACTGCAATGAGGTCTCCCCTCAGTCTCCTCCAGGCTGAACAGACCAAGTGAACTCAGCCAGTCCTCATACAGCTTTCCTTCAAGGCCCTTCACCATCTTCATTGTCCTCCTTTGGACACTCTCTAAGAGTATATATCTTCTTATATTGTGAAGCCCAAAACTGCACACAATATTCAAGGTGAGGCCACCCCAGTGCAGAGCAGAGCAGGATAATCCCCTCCCTTGACCAGCTGGCGATGCTTTTCCTGATGCCCCCCAGGATGTGGTTGGCCCTCCTGGCTGCCAGGGCACTGCTGACTCATATTCAACCTGCTGTTGACCAGGATCCTCAGGTCCCTTTCCAAGGCGCTGCTTTCCATCATGTCATTCCCCAGTCTGTACGTACATCCGGGCTTGACCTATTCCACATGCAGAATCCAGCGCTTTTCCTTGTTGAATTTCATATGGTTGGCCAGCCCTTTAGTTTGTCTAAGTCTCTCTGCAGGGCCTCCCAGCCTTTGAGGGAGTCAACAGCTCCTCCCAGTTTTGTGTCATCTGCAGCTTTCCTTAGTATCCCTTCCAGTCCTGCATCCAAGCCATTTATGATGACGTTGAAGAGCACAGGGCCCAAGATGGAGCCCTGTGGAACCCACTAGTGACAGGTCGCCAGTCTGATGTTATCCCACTCACTACATATCTCCCCATACCCTTGAGTATGTGAAATGCACGTTCATAACAGAGTTTGTGGACATTGCTTCGTGGTTTGCATTGAGTTGGTTGTCTGCAGCCAGAGCTCTAAAATCCATGCCTTGAATGCTTTCTTCAGACAAATGCCTCTCATATTTACACTATATCCCTGAGCATTCTGCATCACTTACTGTCTTCCATAATATATTTGTTTACTAGCTAATAAACACTGCTTTGCTGTAAAAACAACTAGAGTCCTCCTGATTGTTTTGTGGCTCGTGTAGTAAAAACAGCTTTTTTTAAGCTTAGGAGATTTCACAATGCAACTACTCAACCTGTATTAACATTGCTGGGAGCCTCTTGTTTTTGTCCAAGGTAAAAAAAACTCACCCCTTCATTAACATACATTATGCTGTCCCTGAACACATCCCACTATAAAATACAAAGCTGTGAAAATCTGGAATCTGTAAGACTGCAGACCCTTATTTCTCTCTCCTCTTGCATGCATTCACTTGTCCTTCCCAGCATGCCAACTTCTGTGCTAACCCTGTGCTAATCAAGGAGAAAACATAGTTAAATACAAAAGGCATTCACGCTATTTCCCCAGATGACACACTACTCATCCTTAGAAAAGCAGCACCTTTAAGGAATATGTTTCTTCAGAGACCCTTGCAAAAACAATCAGTAGTGTTGCTGTCTGTGCAATCAGCCTTTAATCTGCACCAAAACCAGCAGTGGCAGGGCTCCTTTTCTCCTAGGAAAAATGTTAGCCTTCTAGTCCAGAGTTAGAACACTTCAGATCTAAAGAATCTGTGTTACAGATCTATAAACACTTCACAAAACCCTCAGTTTGGGTGCCCAGTGCTCCTACTCTACCAACAGTAACCTCTGGTCACAGTAACACCCCAGGCACACATGAACCTCCCATGGCTCATCAACCTCCTTTCCCACCATGGCCAAGGTGCTCTATGGGACATAAAGTACCACTGGTTACTTGCACCTCTGGAGGGGACAGCAGAGTGCTATAACTACCAGGAAATACAGCTTTTAGCCAGCGCTGGTTTTGACAGAGCATTTTTAACCCATCCTATGGGGAGACTTGAGCCCTGCTGCCTCACTGCGGTGAGCAACTTTGTTGACTCACCCTAAGCAGCAAATATGTGAGAAAAACTTTCTTAAGTGATAAATCTAGAGCCTACAGCTGGACAGAGGTGATGTGGAACATCTGGAAGGGCTGTGCTAAGGAGAACACTGGGAACAGAAAACATCCAAGACAGCTTACAACACAAGGGCATTCACAGTGCCAGCCCTTCAGAAGTACAGAGTTAATGGGAAGCTGTTATATGCTGCCTCTGTCTCTTTTCTGGCAGTCCCTCAACTTCTAATTAAGAATGATGCAAGTGGGATTAGAATATTTAGCAAAATCTGAATAGTTTATGGTTTCTACTAAGCTACTTCCCATGGATCCAAAGAGCTCATAAGATCATTTTGAATAATAAAATAAGTTGTTCTTACAGAGACAAGGTATCATTATCTAATATTCATCACGACAGAATATAGTCATCTTACAATTTATGCTGCAGTATCCAAGATATTATCTAACATCCATTATCAGCTATGTCTTGAACTGACTATATTACATTTATTTAAAGAAATTCAGACAGGTGAGAGGTTCTACAGAGACGCCATTTTCAAACAAGCAAATGGGAAAAAAGGCATTGACTGCTATAAATGTAATAAACTCCTACTGACTTCTCAAACTCATTACAGCTCACTAACAAGTATAAAGGCTGATTATTATGATAAAAGAAATAGAGAAATAGCTTCCTTTCCTTCATAGGAAAGGAAGTGTGACAGCTACTCCTCACTGCGCTGATCCACCTGACTGTTACCCTTGGATTCTGCCCAACATGTTTCCCATTCCCGTTGTTAATGCCACATTCATGAAATAACCCCTTTCCCCCCCTATTTCGTAATGCCAGGCTTTGAACACAATCTAAGATATACAGGATGCAATTTGAGAGCTATATTTGCAATTTCTAGGGAAGCAATTTAACTGATTATTTCTTTTTCAAGTCCAAAAAGTTAAAATGATGTAGCACAATTGATATACCAGTTCTTCACCCTGGCTTACCGATAATGAGATGCCAATGAGATGAAATTTAGCATCATGCAACTAGGCTACTGGGTACCAAACAGGTATTAAAAGATTAGAATCCCAGTGACAACTGCACAGAAATATAACATCCACAAGGTATGTAATCAGTGGTAGAACATCTAGATTTATCTATTTAATCATCTCCTCAACACAAACTAGCACTACACAAAACCACGACTTGTTTACCTTATGGAAAAAAAAAAGCTATTTTGGAATAATAATGGTTCATATCTTTCAGATAAAACAGACAGGATCCTGATGTAAAAACATGTGTTTGAAAACACTTTTTTTTTGTGATTATTCCCATATTTTGTCCCTTGTACATCATAAGGATTTAGTCTTGCCTGAAATTTTCATAGCCCTTGCTTACTGATGACGTTGAAAAGACAAACTTGGCAGAATGAAAGAGAGGATGAGGTTTCCCTGTAGCCTTGGAGGAGCTGAGTCAATTCCTCTCAGCCCATAGGTGAGCTTCAGTATTTGTGCTGCGGCAGGCAAAGCAGCAGCAGGGCTGAGCCCTTCCTCCCTTCTCTCCTTTCTACCCCAAAATGCTTCTACTGCCACTATAAAGGTCAATTTGCCAGTGATGCCAAGATGGCAAAGGAGCAAATAGGGCAGATGTCCTATGCTGAGTGCATCTATTCAGATGAAGCCTTTCTGATTTTGTTTTTTTAATTATTGAATGATGGAGTGAAGCAAATGAAAAAGAGACATCGAGACACTGCTGCTGTCAGACTTCATTTAATGTTTGCTTTCCTCAAGGCCAAATATTTCCTCAAGGCTTGATGTTACAAAATGCTGCTGTAAATCAATTAATAATTTGATACAGAAATTATTATTTTTTCATTTAAAGATTACTTCTCCTTACTTTCTTGAAGTGGGTGTGTGATTCTTCACTAGTTTGCATTTTCCTTCATGGAAAACTAGCACAGCAAAGAACAGTTTTGTGTAGCTGCCCTCTTCTGTTTTCAAACATAACGTAAGTGGAGCACACAAACTAGTTTATCCATCTGTCTGACACCACTTGGTCAGTGGTGCTCCAACAGTCCTGCTGGTGGCCTGGCAACCTGCACCAGCCCCCAGGAGGTCTCCGCCAGCTCCAGCCCCATAGGCAGCTGGTGTCTTAGGAGGAGACCCAGATGCTGAGAGCTTGGAGCTGTGGAAGGGTTGGGAGGTCAAAGGCAGACTTCTATGGCACCTGTCCTGCCTGCGGTCTTCTGGCATCATTTCCCAGACAGCCCTGCTAACTGCTGCCAGTCCCATGTGGAAAGCAGCAATTGCTTCAAAATTTCAAATATTTCTTCACTCAGGAAATGACTGGGTGTGGCACTTAGTGCCATGATCTATTTCAAATGGTGTGATCAGTCAAAGACTGGACTTGATGATTTCAGAGATTTTTTCCAACCTAAATTATCTATGATTCTGTGAAAGGCTATTGGCAGTGCCCACAAACCAGGACCTGGCCCAAACCCTTAGAAAAGCCAAGGGAATGCTGGACTGTCAGTGCCACCATGACCCCAAGTGCTCTGAAGCAGGGATATTCCATCACTGCTTCCAACAGCCATCACTAAGGGAGGGAAGCTATAAAAATGTTGGATCTGCTTGGCCATGGAATCAGGTTTTTTATATCTCAGTGAACTAAGGAGAAAAGTTATACAGGCAGTGTAAAAGAAAGGCCTCAGCCCCACAAAGCTTTGCATGGTGTGCCCACAGTGCAATTTAAAGGTCTGAGGTAAAAAGACATTTAAAGAATCTCTTTCCCCATTAATTCAAGCCTTTTCCATGCTGTTTGCAATTAAGGGATAATGTATTTAATTACTAATTGTACCAATCAGTCTTGACTTCCAAAAAGCCAAAGGAAAGTTGCTTTTCCTGAATTCCACTCATGTAATTGGCAAGCTCAAGCCGGTGTGCAGGCTGAAACAGCAGAAGCAGTGGGTTTATCTATTAGAGTCTATATTCTTCTTCAATTCCAGGCTGCTTTGATGATGATGATCCTGGCTGGATTTCTGGTCCCTTGCTACACAGTAGTTCTGTATAGCAAAAAAAATTAAACCAGAACAAACTTTGCAGAGCAAGCATTTCTTTTATGAAAATACCATCCTATCTTAAAAAAAAAGAACAGTAAAGAGAAGAGTAAACATTCTAAAGAAAAGGAAAAAAAAATGTTCAATCTTTTAAATACAAGAATAAATGGCCAAATCTTAGGTCTGTAAATCATTTTGAAGATACGTGATGTGGTTCAAGTTTGGCTGTAGCATAGGAAGCTAGTCACTCATGAGGAGAGATACCAACAATTTTACAGTGACCAATCTGATTCAAGTCTTCTATGTGAGCTGCAAGCCTTACAAAAAAGCCTCACTACGATTCTGAGTTGCTGTTATTATTAGGCAACAGCATATGTAAGCATCCCTGACACATACAGCTTGTCAACACATTTCAATCTCAGGAGGAGTCTAAATAAAATGTTTGCCTAGCACGTTCAAAAATGATCTCGAGAGGCAAGAAGGAAAGGGCAGGGCAAGATTACAGCATACAAACTGCAGAGATCTTGGAGTTTGAATCACCCGAAGCAATGAGAATCAGCAGTGGCTTGCTTAATTTTTTATTTCCTTTCCATAATGAGCCTGCCCCTATGAATGCAATTATCTTGCCTCTCAGCTTTTATCTGCCACTTTATAAAGCAAACACAGCTTTGAATTTGACAGTTTTCTTGTTTTTAGTCTTTGTTTTGAAATCCTGTTGATCTAAAAAGCCAGAGACTCTTAGCCCCATCCTGCCTTCATTACGGTCTTGTTTCTCCAGTGCAATGACTTTCTTTAACTCCTTGGTTTTTTGATGCTGTATCTCCCACCCCACAAACTACTAAACCCTACCATGTTTGCATTTCTCCCTTAACTTTAAAAAGAGAAACCAAAGCTAACAATGCTGCAGGACAGTAACACTGCATCCTATAAACTGTCTGTTCTACAGCTGATCAGGATTTTTTCAGACAAATCTTTAACTATGAAAAATTTTGCAGGACAGCAACAGCCTGTAACAAATTCTACCAGTCACAGCAGCATCAAACCCACAGAAAAACTGCTTCTTCTATCAAACAGCTCTGGGGGAGGACACATTTTGGGAGTTGTTGCTTCTTGAAGCCTGCAGCATATGAACAACGTTAGCTGGGTTTGTAACATCTTGTTGGAACAGCTATATTTAATAAGAACAGCCCCTCCGCATCTGACAGCGGAGCCGTCTACCCCACATCCAGGCTCTCACAGCAATGAGCAGCAGATGCCTCTGATACAGAACAAGAACTGGGCAACTGTGCCAGGATACCTCCCCCAGTGCAACTTCCCTGCTTCAAACAGCCTGGAGTTTGGGCACATCCTCAAACAAAAATATGATCTACTGCTTAGCAGGCAAAGGATTTTTGTTCTTTTACTATTTCTGTTTTGGCACAGATAAACTTTTGGGAATAAAGCCTTCTGTAACAGCAATTTTCACTGTTGGCCAGATGCTGTGTAAGGAAGGACCTCTTTTGGTTCATTTGCAGCCTTCACAGACCAGTTCAAGACTGCTCATTCTTGTAATATAAGAAGTCACAATGACAAGCATCAACCTTTCACCACACCACTGCATTGTTCAAATCATATGATATGCAGCATTTCAGAACACAAGCATTTTTTTCTTTTACTCTTCACTTTCAGTTAATTTTCAAATTCATAATACTAAGCTCAGTTGAAGGATCCTGTATTTTCATTAAAATGGCAAACCAAAATGTGCAGTTTCCAACTTCATCAAATTAAGGAATAGTTTCACTTTAATCAAACCTTTCCTTTTTTCTTTCTTTTCTTTTTTTAATTACTTTTTTTCTTCTTTTTATTTTTTTTCCAAGGAAGGAGATGAAGATATTTATAATACTTACTGGGAGAAAAATCTTTTTACTGAAAGAGACTTCTGGATTTATGCCTAGAAGTCAGGCATTCAAGAATTATCTAAATCTAAGTCTTTTAGCCCTAGTGACTGGCCACCTAGTTTCAAGTAACTCTGTTTGGGTGTATATACTGCCATGAGAAAGCATGGCAAAGAACACTGGAGACATTCCAATACTTACAGATGCAACTGTCTCCCTTTAAATTAGGAAGAGTTAAGATGAAAGCTAAAACACAAAGTACAAAACCTTATTAAAATTATCACATAATGATACTCAATAAAGCTTAATCATGACTTGGTTAAATTCACTCATAATCATTGTAATTGTGAAGCTTGTCACTAGAGTGGCTCAAGTCTGGGATTTTCCCCTGACTATAGTAAAAAAATTAAAAGGCACTCCATAGCAAAGTTGATTGAGAGAAAAAAGGTTTCCAGTGGTATAGGAGGTGTGTTCAGAGGGGAATAAATACTGCTTACAGTCTTACTAGGTGAGGGGTATTTTGAGTGGTACTATCTGTTCCCTCTCTTTCTCCCACACAAACTAAATGTTCTCATGATGAGTAGCGCTGCCAAAGTTAACAAGGCAGATCCAAACAAACGTATTCATTACCTGACAAGATTCTCGGTCCAGCACATCTGTCTATCTGCTCCTGGTGCATTTTCACAGTTGGATGAAGATGATCTAAACCCACATTCTCACCAGAAGAAGCAGAGCTGGCCCCAGCCACTTGCTCATACCCTTTGCCAGCAGTTGGGCTCACGCAAACATCTGGCTGTCCGGATTCATAGGCTGAAGCCCATTTGAAAATTAACCCTGAAAATTAAGGTTTCCTGGCTGATGGAAAACAGATTCAGTTCTTTGCACAGCTGTCCCTAAGTCAGTGCCGGTACAGGGAAAGGAGCAGAAACAGGTAGGCAGACAAAAGGCAGCAGTGGCTGGTTCAGAGGTGTCACAGACTTAGATGAACCTAACATGTCAGCAAACTGCACCCTGAAATCAATCCCCACATTGTTCATGAGCCCCAGGCTCCCAGGCATGTCAGTTTGTCTATATTTGTCTGTCAAAAGGTTATCAGTTGGTCATCGACTCCCTTACCAATGATTACTGTCTTTCACCCCACAATCTCTTGAGCTTCTGCCTGAGAAACTGGGGTTCTGTCTGGTTAGAAGACTATTTTTTAAAAAACCTAAATGTACAGACAGAAGACATATAGCAGAAGTTGGAAGAAAACTTAGTTTGAATCACAGATACTTCAACCACCTGGCTCCATGCTAGTTGACCATAGTGAATTCCCGCAGAATCTCACAACAGAGACGCAATTACAACATATATAAAATAAGGGTCAGTCCCTGAGGGACATCCAAACCACAGATTATCTACAAAACTGTTCCCCTCAAAGGTCTTTCTCAGTGCTCAATGCTGAAAGTGTGTTACATGGGCTGAAATTCACTGCAAGGAAGAAAAGGTCCAAGAACTAGACACTATAGAAATATAGGCACTTTGTAAGTAAGTCTCATGTAAGCATAATTTTGGAGGCCAGGGGACAATAAAAATTGTGTTAGTCCTTATGTGAATGCAATAGATAAAGAATACGCAAACAAAATTTAAGATTGTATCTCGGTCACGTTTCAGGGCTTTAAGATATCCACATGATGAGTTCCACAAGATATGCATAGCAGACATTTCAAACAAAAAGCCAGGTGAAAAAATATATTTTCCAATTACAGAAAACAAAAATAATTAGAGAACAATTATCAAAGTTTGAGCTGTTTTTCCATTTGAAAATAGAACAAAGCAAGAGTTGATGAGTGAGTTGTAAAAATGAATGATTCAGGCTTAACATGCCTCAGAGGAGGTAAACCTGAATTTAAAACAGCTTTGTAAAACAGGCCATGAAGTTGCCAGCCACCCAGTAAAGGCAAGTTTGTCTCTTCTTTGATTACTGACATGAAACTCAGTAAATCCCAACTCTCCTGATGAATCACTAGGAGTGGGTTAAGATAACCACCACTCTATATTTTTCCCTTTCTTCAAAGTTGTGAGTTATGGTCCAATAAGCAAAATTTTTCTTGAGTCATCAAGTAGTCAGCTATCAGCTTCAGATTTATTCTCATTTACTGAAAAGCAGTAAGTGTCACTATCCCTTAAGCCAAAAATTTAGTTCATTTTCTTAAAGAAAACTGACTTGTTTGAACAATGGAAAATGGTGATATTTTACTTGTGGTAAAAAATAAAGAAACCTTGATCCTTTTTGAGTACCTTGTTCTCACAGATTCTAGGAAAACAGTAAATAACCAAGACATCTGAATATCTGAAGGGATCCATTTTCTTGATGATATGATTTACAGTCATTTATTACCACAGCTTGTAATCTATACCTGTTTGTCCTTGCCTTTGACAGAAACATACAGTGGACCAACAGCATCTACACAGACTCAGCTCTACAGGGGATTTTTGATACTTTTCAATATCTCATATGGCGTTTCCAAACTAAATCCTAGACAGAAGTTATCACTAGGCCTTTGCTGGGAGGGAGAGAAGCTATTAAACACACACCAAACTAGTGGTCATACAAATCTAAAATGCAATACAATAAAAATTCTATAAATAGATGTATAGAAAATGTCAGTGGGAAAAAAAAGCCCAAAACTAACCCAAACCCAAGTTGTTTGAGGCTAATAGCAATCACAGTCTAGCAAGGTACATTCACGTGCAGTAACAACCGCCTTTGGAGTTGACAACATCTGCTCTCTGGCCTTCCACAGCTTAAAATGCAAGTAGGTCCTTCAGAGTGAATCAAGGCAAGGAGAACAGAAACAATTTGTAGAAAGGAATAAAACAGGTTGTGGCTGTTAATCACTATTACACTTTAGCAGGAAAAGTGAATAATTAGCCCTTTTGATCCTGATTAATTTTTACCAGATTTTACCCGAACGTACCATTTGACACAAGAAGCAAGGAACCAGCCTAGTTCTCAAAGGTGAAGATGCAACTTCACCTTCATGCAAGTTGCATGTCAACAGCAATCAGGGGTCTTCAGCACCTTTCTGGCTTGGGAGCTCTATTGCAGTCAGACAGGAAGTACCTCTCTCCCCCATTTCTTCATTCACCCAATTTACTCTGTGGGTGCTTTGTCAGAACAAAGCCTTGGTGGGAAACGTTCCTCCTCACAGATGAGCAGGCCTTTGCGGATATTGCCATTTTTGCATTAGACTACTCTACCACTGTTCATGGAAAGAAAAGACTCATTTCAGAAGAGTTACAAGTGAGGAAAATATCCCACTTGGAGATATTCAAAAGACATCTGAACACGGTCCTGTGGGCAACTGTCTGCAAGTGGCCCTGCTTAAGTGGAACCAGATGATCTCCAGAGGTCATCTCCCTGCTAACCTCAACGACTTCATGATTCTGTGATATGTAACCTCCTCTCAGGTACCTGGAGAGGGATCTGTAGTTCTGAATTACAGAAAAAGGCTCCCAGTTCAGAATTAACTTTGAAACCTCAGTCAGAGCATTTGAGAGATACATGTAAAGTACACAGCAAGGAAATTCTGTCTTCAGATCCAGTCTTTCTCAGGGCTTAAATACCCGTATCTGTTTGGGATTCACAGTCACAACAGATTGTTTCAAAAGCAGAGCAGGAGCCATTTAAGACGTTGCCTGCAAGCAGCAACAAGCCCCCACTCTTTGTATGGTAATATCACTGCCTGAGCACCCTGGCTGCACTGCAGACAAGACTTCTGCACACCTGGCATCAAAGAGGATTCAAACCCACACACCTACGCTCCTAAAGCTACTGGGGTTTTGCAGAGGTTTACAGGGAGGAAGATTTTTAGCCTTCCAGAAGCCACATTATTGGACCAGAACTGTGCTTGCTCCCATGAGTGAAAGAAACCAGCAATCTTTCTGCAGAGATGGCAAGAGCCATTCCCACTTCAACATCATTAGAGCGAGACGTTGGGAAGAAAATGGATGGCTGGTTCGTGCCAGGTCTCTCGTTTCCCACAGAAGAATTTCATAACCACCAACCAATTCCACATGCATGGGGACAGGATACGACTACCCCTCTTTTACCCCTTTGTTTGGGCAAGAGTGTCTATGAGCACTATTTCCAGCAGACCTTTTAGATACCAGCTGCTGCCCTTCAGACATAGAGACTGACAGATATGATGGAAATTCTACAGCCCAACACTTACCATTTTGGTCCTTAAGGAGGTTTGGAAACATTTGAAAATTACTCTTTAGGACTTAGGCGCCTAATTTTGCTAACTCTTAAATGGCTAAGCCTTTTTGTATTTCTCTGGGATATGACTACAGGTAGGGACACAAGAATTAGAAAAGACAAGAATGAGAGCAGACTATTATTAAACAAGCAATAGTAATATAGGAGAATATGAATTATGCAATACCTCATAGTTTATTAACTCACTTTCTCTGGCAATCTGCAGTGATAAATCATAAGGAAAGATACAACAGACAAGATTGTTAGTGCCATTTGGGGAACAAAAGTCTGAACAGTTGAATAAGATTTGTTTTACCATTGGAGAAACAAATATTTCAGTATGTCACTGTTCAAATTTGGCAACTGAAATGGATTAACCTACTAAAAAGAGGTATCTAGAATAATGGATATTAAATAATGGTGTATCTTCACAATTTCTAAACTCTAGATTTAAAATTCACATGATTGCAAGCAGAATAAAATCTCCCCAATGTATCAAACCTTAAGTTTTTCACTAATAATGAACAGTATAAATTTAATTGTGACTTCATAAGATGTTCTTTCCTTTTCTTAGCAATGGCCATGAAGAAACATTGTGCTAATAAAGGTACCAAGATCAATTTTTGAGGATGGCAATACAAAGATTCTTCTCTAGAAGCAACTGTAACATTTACCAAGCACACCCACAGACCTTTATTCCCAGTCAGGAAGATTATTACTATATAGTTTGGGCTGCTATGAGGCACCAATGACAGACAAAACAATTTCTGCTTCAAAGCTCATAAATTCCTGTTGAGAAGCTCCCTCTCTTTCCAAGGACTGTCTAGACTTACAGTTTTTACATGGTATTGCTATGCTCTTGTGTGACATGATGGCTATTGAATATGTATCCCATGTGCATAAAATGTGTCTGGGTATACACATATATGGGTTTCAAAAACTGCTATAAATGAAGAAAGCTTACATCTTTGAGAAGAATCAATTGGATATACACTGCCATTAAGGAATCTGTGGATCCTAATACCTCAAAGGGTGCAAAAACATGTATCTTTCCTAGAAATATAGCTGCAAAACCAATCTTTCCATCACTGTGGCAGGAACTTACATTGAAAGCAGCTATAATATTGTCACAGAGTAGAACAGCTGTAAGTTTATGGCTCTCTCTAAGTAATATCCTTTGGACCAAGAGCTGCATGGAAATTCCAAGCTTTCCAGAACTGAAGGGGAGATCAGTCTTTATGAATGAGTGTGGTGGTTAGCTTTGACTAACAGCCAAATGCCCCCCAAACTCCTTGTTCTCTCAGTGAGATCACACGTCCCTGCTCATTCACACAACTGAATTTATTTGACAGGGGCATAAATAGGAAGAACAGAAATGAGAAATCTTGTGATCCGAGATAAAAACAGGAAGATTGCTTACTGTTATGGACACAGGTTGGTGAAAACTAATTTACTGCCTACTGATTAGGGTGGCAGGAAACCAAAAAGACAAATATTGAAACACCACCTTTCCTCCTTGCTTTCCCACACCTAACCACCTTCCTTCTACCCTTCCTCTTCTACTGACACCACAAGTATGGGGGTATGTGAGGATGGAGGATTACGGTCAGTACACAGCAGTTCCTCTCTGCCTCTCCCTCTTCCTGACACCTTTCCTCTGTTCTGGCACAGGCTTTCCATGAGCTACAGTCCTTGTCAGGAAAGTCCGCTCTGGCATTGGAGTCTCCCAGGTCTGTGGTATCTGCTCTGGCACCTGGAGCACCTCCTCCTCCAACATTTTTGTTGAACCCAGTTGTTTCTTACTCTATCTTTCCCTCCTCCTCTGCCCATCCAGTACTTTCTACCCGTTCTTGAGTATGTTTTCCCAGAGGCACCACCAGTTTGGCTGATGGGTGCAGCTCTGTCCTGCTGTGGGTCCACTGGAGCCAGTCAAGTTCTGCGTGGGGCAAACCTTGGCCTCCTCTCACAGAGGTCAGCCCTGCAGTCCCCTGCTGCCAAGACCTTGACGTGGTCACCCAGTACAAGAGGCAGAGGGAGGCAGCACCACACTAGCAGTTTCTGCACCAGCTGCCTGGCATCAACACCCGCTTTTTGGGTATTTTGGTACATACCAGACTGAGCATTCATTTCTGAAACCTGCCACTTGTGAGACAGAGAATGTCCTTGCTGCTTTCAAAAATCTGGCATGCAAACTGGGAGAAATCTAGAAATCTCTGCAGACGGCAGAAACACAGAAATGAGGTGATGAATCTGCAGTGTCAGAAAGGAAAGGAAATGTCTTCTTAAAAACGACAAACTTATTGGCACTTCAATTGAGAACATGCAAGGATTTAATTTTCATACATTTAAATGATTGTGCAAATTATATTTATCATCAATACCTTGAATAAATCCCCTTCCACTGTCTTCTGTGACAAGGTGCATTGAGCTCCACTGAGTGTTTTGAAGGCATCAGTGCTTCACTACGTGATATTTGGTAAGTGCTACTGCTATATACTAGATAGGAAACCTCCTCATCGTGGCACAATCATATCTTCTGCATCATAGCAGAGAAAGATCTCAAAAATCTGAAGAAAAAGATTGAGATGGAAGAGACAGCTCTGTATCTCAGAGAATTAGACATGTTTGTTACAGAATTTTCTTATCCATATGAAAATACCACACTGGGAGATTAATTTCACCCTGTTTTCAGTATTAGGCAATATTTGGAGGCATTTCAGGCAGCATTGTGGAACAAGATAAAAAGAAATAATTACTGGTCTGCGATTAAATCATTAAAATGTTGCAGCTAGAAACCAACTTATTATTCTGTTCACTTTGAGCCCCTTTGTAGGACTGGAGCTAAAGTCTGGCCACAAAATTCTGCACTTCTGAAGACTGGGCAATTTTCAGAAATATGAAAATGCTCAGGAAAAAACAATCTGTTTGGTTTTCCACAGCCAAACTACAGTTTAGATGTGGTAATATTCAAACAAACAAACAAAAAAGGCCCTCTCAATTTTCTAGGTGTAGGTGCTTTCAAGAAAATCCAAAACAAGTATGACTGCAGCAGTTTCCCAAAGGCTTTATTCTTTGCTCTGCCCTACTTTTTATTTCTTCCCTGCAAGTAATGCCCTCAGGTTTTTCTGCTTTGTTCTCATCATGGTTTTGTTTAGCAGCGGTCTTGCTACAGCAAATTTAAGCAGTGCTATTGTTTCTCAGTCAAAACTAAGAAGGACTCTAACTACTTCAAGATCAAGGAGAACTGAATAATCAATATCAGTAATTTTCTGGGGAGTTCCCATGTGGCAGATATCTAAACCTGATTATACAGAATAAAATCTTCCCAGTCCCCTCGAATACAACACCATACTGATCAACGTTCACAGAAACGCACATGTCCTTTTGCAATGCCATACAGCCTGATGGGAACCAAAAACACACAATGCTTGGATCACTGACTTGTATCAGCACTGAATCCTGATATATAATTTCAAGAATAATAGCACAGAAACGTAACATTCGCTTCTAAATATGTTTCGTTTACTACCTGGCTAGAAATTACAGCACTTACACTATTTTCCTCTTCATTTTTAAATCATCAGTAACATAAGTAATAGCTGCAGAGCTTCGGGCTCAGCAAGAACAACATAAACATTGTACACAATTTCAGGATCTTTGCAGCCTTCATTTAATCCTCAATATGTAGGCTTTGGCATCCAAACAACAGTTCTGAGATTAGACATCAGAGAGAAGGAGAGGAAGAGCAAGATAAAACTTGCTGAAGGTTTCACCAGTGCAAAGCCAGAGGTGGATTATGGTGGGTTTTTGAGCTGTTTTCTTCTAAACATCTACTAAGATTGAGGCACTGATTGAATACAACTGCATTTGAAAAGGTTGTAGAACTAATTACTGTACTCAGAGCAATCACTGCATGCAGGTGTTTAATTACCAAGGTCCCACTAGCAACATGTTTTTATGGATTGGCGTTCTCCATTTATGGCCTTTCACTGGTGTGTGTTCAGACTTGATGGGGATGGTATCCTTGAGAGAGCAGATCTTTGACCTTCAGGGTTTATTTCAGCTGTCTGAAGCAAGCAGACAGAAACACAAGTGGTCAGAGGAGGAAACACAAGTGGTCACAGGCGTGGACGTGCCCCAGGCTGAGCATCACGATGGGAGCAAACAGGCTGTACAAACAGAGGTTGCTCATTAAGGCAAAATCCAGGGGGGAGGCAGGGATTCACGTTAACTCCTATCTCCCAGGACACACATCACTTTTAACCAGCCATGCCAAGATCAGAGTTAGAATTTCCCCTCATTCAGGGCAGCACCTAAACTGTGTGCACTCTGCAAAGCCATTTTAAAGGTTTGGTGGTTATCTGACATTAGATCAAAACCACCAGAAGGACAAACTACACTAAAAAGTTCTTTGCTAATCACCATAAAACAAGCCTAAATGTATAATCTGTTTTACTGCTTTAAACCATCTCTTAAGTGTCTTTAAAAACCTTGGAGCTCCTTTTTAAACAACCATTTGCAGTCACCTTCACATTTCTTTCCCAGAAGTACAATTCCTATTCCACTGTTACAAACAATACAGTCTTCACGCTGAGACTGGCAACTATGTGGTTAAAGACGGGCACAACCACCTTCACTTCCACAGCAAAAGTAACCAAGTTTTTATGAAGTCTGCTACTCTCTCCTCAGGAAGGCCAGCAATTTGAAAGAAACAGAGTGGTATATTGGGCCAGAGAAGTAAGCAACATTCTTAAAAATTTCTGCAAATGAAATCCACTAGCATCTATGACCACTCTTTATGTATTCATCTCTTCTTCCTTTCTTTCTATATATGCTGCCATTGACCACAACTGAACTTTGGAGAGCCTTCCTCAGAGATTCCCAGAACAGGAGGAGTACACTTCCCTAAAGACATTCACACCAGAAGTTCCAGCACTAAACTTATTGCTTCCATAAGGAGTACAACACACATTTATAAAGACATTTAGACCTGCTTTAGATGATGGAAGATCCATCACGTCCAGCATTAAGTTGTCTCCTTAATTACTGTTGCTGTTAATCTTGTGCAACACACCCACACTCCCAAAAATCTATGGTGATGGTGTTATTCCCTGAACCAGCTTCCTCACTGCAAAAGGCTGAATGCTAACCTTCAGACCCAGTGCTCTACTCCTCCTTCACAGGCACAGCAAGGTTGAGCACCAGCACGTAAAGAATCATTCAAGCTCTATCATAAATCAAGTTTGCAAGTTGACGTTCCTGCAGTCCCACCTGAAAATAACAAAACAGATGGAAAAGCCCAATGGACTAGATCTGTCTCTTAGATGCTCCTGCTCAGATCATCTTGCTGCTGTGAGTGCCACTGGTGTGACCATTCCCACAGAGGAAATACCACAGGCACATCAGACAGTAATGCTGACAGTTATTTTGCCTTTTCTCACCTTTTAAAGCATTTTCAGCAAAGTTATGACCCCCATTCACTGTGTGCACAAGAACGTTGGAGGCATTTTTATCAAAGGAAGGCTGTCTATCAAGACCAGCTCTTTATCTAAAGGATGTGACTTAATCAAATGGGAATTAATCCAGGGAAGCCTTACAAACCAAGCTATGGAGCAGGCCAAATCTGACAACTTGGTGTCTCTGTCAATATTGGGAAGCTGGAGGCAGAGCTCAGAGCATATGAAGCCCATGACAGATGGAAATCTAACTTACACCCCATTCCCTTGCTGGCAACTTCAGGATGCCTTGGAATGCCAGCAATAGAAGAATCTTCTCCTGGCTGTCATTGTTTGGTCCTCTTGATAGCTATGACGTTGCCCAAGAGCTATTAATTCAAAAGCTACTGCCAGAACTACCCTAACCATAAAATAAACAAAACCCACAATTGTGCATATAACGTTGGCTTTACAAAACTGCAACAGAAGCACTGAAGTCTGCAGTTCTCATTTTACTCCTAACAAAACAGAGACATCACCTGGTGCTGGAAAAGGCAGAGTGACTACTGCCATGAAATTGAAGCGTATGCTGCCACAGGTTTGCTCCATCTTCGGTAGTCAAATTTCTGGAGTCACACAAGAGACAGACAAAATGCATTTGTAGAAACATCAGGATTAATTCTGCGGAACGCACAGGAGTAGTGCTGTGTTTATACACCAGACCAACCCAGAAGGTGACCTATATCTCCTCTTGTTTCAGCACCAGCCTTCATCCACCCAGAGATGGCCAGGCACAGGCTGTGACCAGGGGAGCTGCATTTGCAGAGTGTCCTTACACCACCACTGTGTCCACACAGCATGTGCTCTGTGGACAGGACTGAGAAGAGTGGGGCCGGACACAATTTGCCTGGAAATTGTTTTCTGTTGCAATAAGCTGCACCACACAAAGAGATCTGACGATGGAGCGCAGTGGGAAACCTGAGCTGTCAAAGGGCTGAGCAAGGCTCACCCGAACAACCTCTCACCCACATATGTGGTCACTTCCTTAAACATATGGATTTTACGTGACCTCTGTCTCTCCTGATAAAAGCAACATCTCTATTCGCAAAGCAGGACCTTTGTTTTTATTCATCAAGATTTCAGAAACAAAAATACAGGTCTGAGCAATTATCCTCAGAGAAACAGCAACAGCAAAACTGGAATGCATTAGCCATAAATGAGGCAATTAAGTCCAACCTTTGCTAACCTGGCAGGTCAATGGTACAAACAGTATGCCAGGAGTTATTTGGGTCCTATAAATGCCCTTTAAAAAGCCAATTATCTGCAAATGAGTGACTCTGTCGGATTACAATACAGCAGTCCTTCAGAAAGTGCTGGGGGGGAGGGAGAGGTGGTCTGTCTGCCTGGGCCCACATGCAGTTTTACAGTATAATTGAGCAGCTCTCACTGTTCAGAGGAAGGCAAAGGTTCCTTACAGTGGAAGGTCTTTGGAATCAATTACAGTGCCTCTTACTGGGGAACCGTAGGGCACGTTTGCTTGGATGCTATGTTGACATATGAGTAGGTTTCTGGGAAGTACAAGAAAAAGTACAAATACAGAACAAAAAAAGACAGGGGACACAGCAAGATGTATAAGAGTGCCAAGTCTCAAAAATGCCTGGGTGGGACAAAACACAACTAACTGAGCTTGTGTTAACAAATAAAGAAAGAAGAAAGCACTAAAATGGCTGTCAGGGTACATATACAAACCATGGATATGAAGCAGTTACGACAGGCACGCCCGTCCTAGGCACAGAGGGGAAAAGGAGGGCCTAGATTTCAGTTTGGCTTTGTGAAGAAGAATACACACCTACATGCTATTTCAGAAAGAGCAATACATCAGTTGTGGAACTTCTCTGGGTGACATGGCTGGCCTCACAACAGGCATCTCAATCAAGGGATGACATTACAGGTCCCAGTACGGATTTGGACTCAATTATTTGGCCTCAGTCATAATTTATTTTTTTTTTTAAGTTCATGAAACACACTAAACCCAGGGAAGTGTTATGAATACTGGTTCAGCTACAACCATGACCCAAAACTGCCCATCTAAGACTCAGCAAGAGAGAACCAGGAAAACCTGAAATAAAGGCAGTGAATTACATTTACCTGCCATCCTTCTTCCTATCTGTTTTCCTTACTCCTATCTTGCCCCACTGCATTAAGCATCCATCCCATTTGTCCTTCATGTCACTTTCTAGTATCCTTAAGTAGCAGAAGTTTTAAAAGGGCACTGAAGGGAGACCATGTTCATGAAATGCACCCTCCAGCAGAAAAGCAACAGAACAAAAAAAACCTACCTGCAGCCCCTGACAGCAGGAAGTGAAACCCTGAAGAAGAGTCAAAGTCACTAAGAGAGAGCCTTTTGAAGCTCAGCCTTCAGGAGAAGCCTGGGCAAATTCCCTGGAAGGCTTATCTCCAAGTGTTACACCTGTGAATCAACATAAGCCCTAGGGCCCACCCAGGGAAGTACTATTTCCACCCAGCTGATAAGGCTGCTCATACTCATAAGCACTACAGTTATTCACACCATGGCTGGCCATCTATCTGCACCTTCCCAGCTCCAAAAAGCAAGGAGCTTACAGCCTACAGTCTCCACCAGGTATTCATCCCTGCTGCTCTGATCATGTCAAGGTAACACATAAAAATCAGCACTAAAAACTAGCAGTACAGATACCACCACAGGACATCAGCTACTTTATTACAATATGCAAACACTGTGTCTTCTGCGTGTGTGCACACTCAGGAACTGTGCTGCTGGCACTTGCACCAGCATGCAAGCCAGAATGTGCCATGGGGGCACACATTCAAAGAACATCACTGCTGCTTGTTTGAGACAGGCCCTGACTATCTGCATGATGGTCAGGGGACTCAAGACGCTCTTGAGGACTCATCTCCTTCATACCACTTCTCTCTGTCTGTGCAGGATGACAGCTGGTTCACACTGGCCCCAGTGACACACAAGACCTATTGCACGTGAACAACCTCTAAAGCAGAAAGAACATGGTGCTGTCTGGGGTTATGAAATTACACACAAACCCACGGTTGCTAGTGTAGGCTCCTGCCCTCATGTGTACTTGTCTTCACAGGACAACAAGAGAGAATGTGAAAATCCATAAAACAGCAGCAGAGAGCAGGGAGCAAACAGATAACATGAGGTCATAAAATAGCGAAGTACTGCAAAATCATTTTATGCTCAATTTTGTCACACAGACTGTGTGACTACAGCTTTGGAAAACAAAGCATGACTATCACAGCATCCAAAGAAAGTAAAACAAACAGCAAAACCTTTTAATGTGCATTTATTAGTTTCCCACCCCAAATTCAGATTTACAGCTGTAGACTGTTTTCTCCCAGGAGGCTGTAGGGGACACACTTCACTCAAACCCCAACAGCTGCTGGTCTGTAACAGCAGTCTCTCTGTGTTCCAGCCTGTTACACAGGTGAGCTGTACAAAAAGCGTCTCCTGGGGTGTTGTACATTTAATGAGCTAGGAACTTTTAACAGAAATAAATTTACAAATATTGTATTTACTACAGCTCTCAGTATGAATAACTGAAATGCACAGACCGTTAATTAAGCTGCTTTTTTGGTTGACTGTGTTAGCAGAACTCTCTGGTGACCTGACTACACATTACCTTTTGTTTAGAGCAGCAACCATTGGTGTACCTGATCTGACAGTCATAGAGCTTTAGATTCCTTTTCTGAAAAAAAGTATCTCCAGAAAAAATAATCCTGTGGTCCTTCCAATGAATCGTAAGACAAAGAGCACACTGAGCTCTTCTCAGCAACACACATCTCCTCTGATATTAACTTACCACTCAGTCCATTTAATGTATGCCCCACTAGACCCAGCAGCTTATTTCTTAGAAGTGCTTAGACAAGGTCCTACCAATTCATCTCTGTTCTCTTTGCTACCTATTTTTCTGTTTCATTAACTACTCGGGTCTGGTTTTTTCCCTCATTTATATTATCATGCCATTAGTTTTCATACACCTCAAGCCACCTCCTGTTCAATAGTCACCAAGGTCTCAATGTGTGAGACTGGTTTGACAACCTCAGACTGGCTCTGTGTTGACTCAGTGCCACTAAGACAGCCCAAGATTAAGTCTGCTCACACTACAGGCTGGGCATGTGCTCCCATCAGCTTATAGTGGGAAAAGCATTAGTACAGAGGGAAAAAATCGTACAATCTCTGCTAAGCACTTTTGAAATCAATAAGAGCTCTCACTCACACCTGACCTTCAATCAAGCATACAGAACAACAACAAAAAATACTCAAAGCCTGAAGATTACTAACAAGCGCTACTGGTAAATCTCAAATGCCTAAGAGATACTCTTTGGAAAACAACAAAAAATGTGGGGGGCAGATCTAAGCTAACTATTTGACATTACTTGCACTGCCAGCTCAGCAGAGGAGACTTTCTTATTTATGGATAACATGTGAATCAGCTCCTTCTGCCATTTAAGCTTTACCCTTTTCAAGAAAATTACAAAAACATAAAAGAAAGAAAGAGAGAAGGCTCATGGGAAAATATTTTTTTTTTTTCCCTTGGAAAAATGTGTTTGATTCTACCTCAAATTACTTGCTTCTTCAGCACCTAAGAACAAATCCTCCTGAAGTCATGGTAAGGCTTCTACTGACAAGCACCATAAAGATGGAGCTCACAAGTGTGCCTTTACACACATGACTTCTAATCTGAGATTTCTCTTCTCTCCATTCTGCATTCAGCTTCATTTCACATGGCAAAAGTGACCACAATAGTTTAGATATCCCAGCAGTGTTGTGTTGCACACCTAGTGTTCAGACACACTTCTCACTGGATGCTATATAGAAATAAGCTTGATATTCCAAAGACTAAACAGTCGTACCACTGCTTCCTGAAATAGATCTTTGCCTGCAGCACATGCCTCTGCTGCTATTTTTGTGGTGCTTCATGTGATGTTAAGGATCTGTAGACCTTCAGCATCCTCTCTCTCTCTGCTGATTCTACCCATGCACAACCAGTGCCTGCTGCCCCCTTTCAGAGCCTGGAGAAGTCACCCTGCTCAGAGACATTTCTTCAGCTCCACTGTCCATCCAAACCTACCACCTCATGTCTAACCATCTAAATTCCCTCAAAACAGCCTCTGTACTGCTTTTTCTTACAGTCTACCATAAACACTTTTCTCCCATTGTGCTCAGTTCCTTAGATACTGCCTACACAGGAACCTAAACAGTTTTAAAGTGACCATTCAGTCTTTCTTACTGATTTAACTCATTCTCACTGTTCTGTGCATACTGTTCTTTCACAGCTCATTCCACAGAATCAGAGAATATGCTGAGTTAGAAAAGACCCATGAGGATCATCAAGTCCAACTTCTGGCTCTGCACAGGACCTTCCCAAAAGTCACACATGCCATTTCTCTGGTTTTAATCTCTGTTTCCACACATTATCAATCCAATGTTTTTTTCTCTTCCTTTTAAAGGTTTAAAATATTCTCTGCTGATTAATTACATGTTGTTCTCAGTTGTTGTGGCCAAAGACCCAAATAACAAGTCAGAATCGGCAGCCTGTAATATCATAGCCTGCCCCTCTTTCCTCGTTTATTAAACCGACTTGGCATCAGTGTTGTTTCAGTGCACCTACTCCATTTCCCATGGTAATTAATGCCCATTCATGAAGTCCTCCTACTGCGTAAACTCCCAGAGGACTGTGTGGGAAGTCAGTGTAAATGAGTCCTTAAATCCAGCTGCACAGAGCAACTGTCAGAAGATGCACGGACACTGGTTTTAAATCCTCTCATGAGCGAACAGTTTCAGCCTCTCCCTGGATATCTCACAACTTTAGAACAGGAACCAAGCAGTCCTGTCACCTGGAATAGTTAAACACATAATGGCAACAAGTAGCAGGAGGTACCTCAAGTACCAGGATGGAGAAAACTGGCAAAGGGAAACAGAACAAAAAATTAAAACTGCTTTTTCTGAAAGACACTTGATCAAAAGCAAACCTTAATAGCAATCCCAAGAAATCAAAATGCTCCTTCAAAGTAATGTCCATGGTGAAAATTAAGCTGAAGGGGAAAACTTGATACAACAGAAGGGTTTGGAACTGCAACAAACTTCTCTGTTTAGGGCTATGCTAAGCACAGTTTGCCTGCATTCATACACAAAAAGTAATCAAGAAATGGAATTACTTCTATTCAACTGTTTGGGTTATTCTTGCCTCACAGTGCTGAAACAAGCACTGAACTCCCTATTCGTTCCTCCCAGCAAAACCAAATGATTGCTAGTGTGTTTCCACACTCAAACCTGGAAAAAAAAACAAGGGTTCCACACACTCCTTGTGCAGCCCCTACAAAGAGACTCTTTTCCTTGGAACAAGTTGCAGTAATATGGATCTTCTAAGCAGAGACATAACAAAAAAAAAAAAAAAAGGCAAGAAATCATCTCTTTCGCTTTCATGTACTGGAAAGGAGGGCCAAAATGTTTGTTTTGCTTACTGTAAGACTTCTTTTTGTTTACCATTTTTGTTAACAAAATTTAGGGATGTTGAAAATGTTACATTTTTATTCCCAAACAATCCAGAAATACCAGGTAGGAAATAGGGTTCTAAACATTTAGCATTGACAGCTTTTCTTCTGTTTGCTAGGATTTTAAGGAAAATCCATTTTATAGACAATCTACAAAAGAGAATTTAACCAGCCTTAAAACAAAGAATCCCCCTACCTCAGTTAATCAAATTCTTTTGCTTATAATGAATGACCTTAGTAGTACTCTGTTGTTTTATAAAAAATGGGGTATACAAGATAATTTCAGAATATGAAAGCAAACAAAAGCAAAAATTCTAGATGTCACTTTAGCACATATTAGAAAGGCAACAAGAAGTCCGACTTTTTCTCTTTTGTAAATGATTGCATCGATAATTTAGGAGTTGCACCATCATTTCCAAACACATTATCCACCACAGGAAATTTCAATTAAATTAGTTATTAAACCTAATTAATTAAAGGTGCATCATTTCGACACAGGTGCACTTGTTTTTGTTCAAGGGAGTCTTACTTGCCCTGGGTCCTTTTTCTAATCAGCCTAAGCAAAATCAATATATGAGAGCTGATACTGCCTGTTGGTAGTTGAAGGATGAATTCCAAGTCATTTAGTTACAGTTAATTTGGAAACACTTTCTCTGCTACCAAAATTGCCTTTTTCTCTTACCTGAGAATCAATCGTTTGACTTGATGATGGGAAGGGGTGGGGGGATACATCCCTTCACTCTTCACTCTGCAGTATTAAACTATTAATTAATGTTTTCCAGGTAACATTTTAAATGAGGAAAAGGCAAACTTAGATGATAACAACTTGTCAGAGCTTGAGGAAAACCTCCTGTCACAGAAAACGGCCGTGGCTGTTTAGCCAACACCAAGAACTCCCACAAGCTGCTCCACACAAGGCCTAACAAAAAAACGTTTGCCGTAGTTTTGACTCATCTTCCCTCTCTTCCCACTCACATCCCACCAGTTTTTCTAAGTTTCTAGTTTTTAATTTAGCTCTTCCATTCAACAGCTCCTTCAGATTTTTCTTGTGTCTCCTACATACATTCCTTGTCCCCTTCATATCCTCTCTTGCCCTTCTCTCCCTTTGACTTCTGTCTTCTGCCATTTTTTCCTCTCCAAGACCATTCCCAGGTACTTGAAAATGTGACTGCTCAGCAGTGAAACAGAAAGGGAAAACCCAAGCACCAAGGGAACCTTATTGCCTAGGCCTAACCTGAAATAGACTGACATGGGAGCAATTAGAATGTAATTTTATGTAATAAGATGATTTATTCATTAGTACAAGGCAGGGATAAAAGCTTACAGCTGATGACAGAAGCAGGTTTGTTACAGCTGTCAGTTCCACCAGCAAAATGTATTAGTCATTTAATTTCTTTTTTTTTTAACACCAAAAGCATCCTATAATTACATGTATGTGCCCTTCCTCGTAGAAGGAAACTTTGCACAGAGTTCTTTATTTTCATAATGAAAGAGGAACAATTAAAGTGTCATGAGATGATTGGTCTGTCAGTGAGTTTGATTGACCCACATAGTACAAAAAACATATTTTAAAAAAACAGTAAAATGTTAGACTCAAAATACCTATATTTCTTCATAGAAAGAAGGTTAATAAGTATCAGTTACTTGAAACATACTCTTAGCCAAGAGATCTATACAAATATTCAGATGGCTTCTTTCAAGGACAGCTGCTTTAACAGGAGTCAGCTCTCATTTCTTTCCCGCTTTTAAAGCAATTGCAGCATAGAAGTCTGATTACCAACATCTAAAGCATTTCTAAATCTGGCCTTCTAACCAATACTGATTAGTCCCAGCAAAAGATTGCCATGAAAGACATCTGCACCATTGACGGCACGTGGAAGAGAATACGAACATCAAGGCTTTGGTTCGCTATTTCAAACACCAGCCACAAGGCCTGAGATTCTGCTTTGTCTTTCAGTGATCACAACAAGAGAGCACACTTCCATTTTGCAGTAGCTCCTAGGCAGAATTCGTGTTGGATAGCAGTACTGAAGGCCTGTCCCTTATCTGCTGGAGAACAGGAATGCTTAGTCCTCAGCAAAACCACACCTGAACACTGATTCAGTACTTAGTGGGACTTAGCAGGCAGTAAAAGGGCAGAAAGGACTCTTGCCTATTACTGAGTCTGCTGGGTCATTTCACACTCCTCTTACTTCCCATCTGCCCTCCAAGGATATGGTGTTCTTCAGAATAGGAAACTACACATTAGGCACCAAAGAAGGGTGCTTATCACAAACATGTTAGTGATGTCTCACTTTAGGCAAGACTCTCAATCTGTATGAGCCAGACCCTGTTCCTGCTATCCACCAGCCAGCTGCAGGGAGCAGGAGCACAACCACTGCACTGTTATGGGATGTTTTGTTTGTTTTTATGTGTCAGACCTCAGTAATTATATTAGCATGCATGACCCTGTTAGCTTTTCAGACAGAAAGATGAAACCTCTAAGAGCCAACCTGTGATAGAAAGGAAGGCTACTGGTGTCCTGGTCTTTCTCAGGCCTTACCTTTTTGGAGTAGGGGTTGGCCATCATTACCCCTGTTTCCACACATGGCTTGTCAGCTACACTTGTGCAAGCTGCCAGCATCTGATGGGACCCTGTGCTTGCCTGGGGTTTCCCTGGATCAGGAAAACACCCCCTAATCACCATGACCCCCCACTCAGCTGCTGAATGTGCCTGCAATGCAGCTGATCACCTCAGCAATACATTACCATTCAAGTGGCAAAATACTGTTCTTTCAGTTTAACTATACCAGGTATTTTCATATTCAGACTTTCCCCACCAGTTACCAAGATCATGCACATATACAGAGTACTTGCACATCCACTCAGCTCTGCAGGTGCACAGCAGTACGTTCAAACACCTCATCCAAGACATCTCATGAGGAATCTTGCCTTTACTAGGGCAGGAGGAGAAGCACCTGCCTCTGCCGATCACCAGCAGGTTGAGATAGGTGACCCTCCCAATTCCTCAGCAGCGCTGAGTTGTCTGGAGGACAAAGTCCAGTTCTGGGCTTAAAAGTACAAAAGTGACATGGACATACTGGAGAAAGCGCAACAAAGATTCATGAAGATGCTACATGGACTGGGGTATTTGCCACACAAGAAGTGGAGAAATCAGCCTGAAAATCAGAAGGGTTGATCAGAGAGTAAAAATATTTGATGATGAGGAAGTGTAAAGAAAACTGAACCACACTGTTCTCAGTGGTGCCCAATGAAAGGATGCAAAGGGCACAAACTGAAATACAAGAAATTCCATTTAAACATAAGAAAAAAAGCTTTATCGTCAATCTGTTCAAATATTGGAACAAACCACCTGGAGATATTTACAGTCTACAACCTTGGAGATGTTCAACACCCAGTTGAGCATGGTCCTGAGCAGCCTGCTGTAGGTGATCCTGCTTTGGACAGGAGGTAGGACTAGATGGTCTCCCACTGCCCCTTCCAACCTCACCCACTCTGTGATTCTGTGATGTACTGCTTCTAGCTCATAGAATCAACTGGGTTGGAAAAGAGCTCCAAGATCAAGTCCAACCCTTGATCCAACACCACTGTGGTTACTAGACCATGACACTAAGTGCCACATCCAGTCTCATCTTAAAAACCTCCAGGGATGGTGAATCCACCACATCCCTGGGCAGACCATTCCAATGTCTGATCACTCTCCCTGTAAAAATTTTTGCCTAATACTCAAACAAGCAAGCGATGTCAAAGTCAGGGAGAGTAAGCACATAAACAGATACACAGAGTATATGAATTCATCATAAACTTTTTTTTTTCTTTTCATAGCATCTGTACATCATATATCTATCTATTCACACGCTGTGGTAGTTGTGAGGTCTGTTGTGGCATGCCCAAAGTTGTTCACATCATTCAGAGGAATATTAAGTTTAAATGTCAGCTTTTAAATTAGATACATTTGAGTGTCTTGCTAGTATCTTTGTCAGCAGCAGAGTTAGGAGACAAAGACCTTGGATGCAAGGCTTTGCTTTAACACTTAGTGGCTCCTGGAAAAGAGAAACCAAGTTGAGTCACAGCACAGAAAAGAAGTGGATGCAAACACATACACACACGAGTTTTTTAATCATTGCCCCAGAATTTTGCACTTATTTCACATAGCAGCACTTTGAGGAGGTATGAGGATGCAAACCCTTCCTCCTTCATGAAAAATCAGCAACTACAAATACAGTTTCCAAAAGGCCTTTTACACAGCTTTTGCAGAAAAATTTGTGAAGGCTTTGCCATCTGGAAAAGTTGAATCAGGAGAAACTGATCTTAATTTTTTCCAGGAAATCACAGTCTTTCTTGTGCATGTGTAACTTGGGAATTACTACAGGAGCCATATATATATTAATGCTGTAGCTCAAAAGAAAACACATATGCTTTTATCCATACTATTCCACTCTGGCTCTGCAACACAATATGCATTCCATTCTTGTGCAGAACTCTGAACATCCCCAATACCTTAATCTTCAATCAAATTTACACATTCATAGGTCAACATGTTGATGTAAAAAGCAGAACAGAACCTAGCTAGGCATTAGACCTCTTCATCACACAGGAGTTGCAAAGCTTTGATTACACAGCAAGGGAAGCATTGACACCAGTCCCAGTTCCAACCTCTAAAAACACCTGATCCAATCCACTTACACTCAACAGAGCATTTAGACATACATTTAAGTGCACTCTTGATGTGAAGTCTTTCTGATGAGATGAGAAAACACTGCATATTCAGGAACAGAGAGCTGGGATGGATTAGTCTATACCTTGAGTTCGCTGCCTATGGTGGACTTAGACCAGTGGTGCACACTCTAAATAAACTCAGAGGAATTCTTAGGGTCATATCAGATTACTGAAAACTCTTCCAAGATAAATGCTACCCTGATTGCATGGGTGCAGTGTACAGAAAAATACTCATTGCCAAGACTGCCTCAACAAATGAACTGTGAGAGAAGGGAGATTTTGATGCCTATTTACACAATTTAATCCCTGCAAAGAGTGAGGTGAGTTTCTTTACCTTCTCCTTGATCAGGATTCCCCCTCAACCTTTGATCTTCAGGTTTCCTGAGAAACAGGCTAATAGCAAAAATTCAGTATGAGCTAATGGTCAGAAACATTCTCCTCTGGAATGCTCAGCACATTGCTCCCTTTAAAAAACAAGTCTGCTTGCGTCATACTTGTGTACTGTTATTATTAACATTACTCCTACCAGGGACAGCTGAACAAAAGCAGGAGGTGTATTTCTCAGAAGTTCCCCTCCTTCTGTTGCATGTTTCTCTGGCTGAAGGCAGCTATGACTAGATCACCGTAACTACCTTTGCAGCAGATACGCCAAACAAGCACAGCAGAGGGAACAGATTATTATCTGTATAGAAAGAGACCCTGTTTTCATGGTCAGGTATTGTTTGTAAAAAAAAGAAGAGGTATAAAAGCAGCCTATAAGATTTTGGTAACCCCTCTCAAAGGACAAAGTCAGTCCCATTTTGAAGCAGATATCTGGGAGGCAGCTGTACCCCATAAGAATACTGATATGTAAATACAGCTCCCTGCCCAGCCCCTTGCTGCCCAGCCTGGTGACAATTTACCAGTGGGCAGTATGGTATCTGGCAAGTCATAGTAGGTTGACCCTGGCTGGATGCCAGGTACCCACTAAAGTCCCTCTCTCCCTCTCCCTCTGCAACTGGACAGCAGAGAGGAAAAAAAAAACCAGCTAAGGATTCATGAGCTAAGATAACAGGGAGAAGTCAGTTACTGATTACTTTCATGGGCAAAACAGACTCAAAGCAGGAATAATACTTAAATTTATTACTAACATGATAAGAGCCAAAGAATGAGAAATAAAACAGTCATAAAAACACCTTCCCCCCACCCCTCCTTCCTTCCATGTTCTCCCTCCTCCCCCCCAGTGGTGCAGGGGGACAGGGAATGGGGGCTATGGTCAGCTGCTGTTTCTGCTGCTGCTCAGGGAGAGGAGTCCTTCCCCTGCCCCCCCTGGGGTCCCTCCCATGGGAGACAGTCCTTGATGGACCTCTCTGGCATGAGTCCATCCCTTGGGTGACAGTTCTTCCCAAACTGCTGGGGAGCAGTCTCCATGGGGTGCAGACCTTCACCAACGAGCTGTACCGATGCAGGTCCCCCACAGGGGCCATAAGTCCTACCCTGGAAAAACCTGCTCCAGCGTGGGCTTCCCTCTCCATGGGCTGCAGATCCCCAGCAGGACCCTGCTCCATCTTGTGCTTCCCACAGGGTCACAGACTCCTTCATGCATCCACCTGCTCGAGCATGGGCTCCTCCATGGGCTGCAGGTGGGTCTCTTTACCTCCATGGGCTGCAGGTGGGTCTCTTTACCTCCATGGGCTGCAGGGGCACAGCTCCCCACCATGGTCTGCACCACGGGCTGCAGAGACCTCAGCCCCGGGGCCTGGAGCACCTCCTGCCCCTCCTTCTGCACTGACCTTGGTGTCTACCTTGTTATTCCCATGTTCTCACTCCACTCTTCCCTGGCTGGAATTCTTTCTCTACCACAACCTTCTGTTCTTAAATATGTTATCACAGAGGTGTTACTGTTACTCTTGCTTGGCTTGGCCTTGGCCGGCAGCAGCAAGTCCATCCTGGAGCCAGCTGGCATTGGCTCCACCAGACAGAGGAATCTTCTGGCAGCTTCTAACAGAAGCCACCCCTGTAGCCCCCACCACTACCAAAACCCAGCCGCAGAAACCCACTGCACAAATCTTCCTCCATGCAAGACGTACAAACAGTTTACTCTAAATAGAAAGTTTTCCAATAGGAAAATATAGTTTCCAATAGGAAAATAGGAAAATAGTGTTTTCAGCCTTGTATCCAAACAAAGCTCAGTATCTTACTAATCATATACACCTAAGATTCTGACCGCAGAAGGCAGTTGCTGCTTGGAGCGATGCATTTCACAGCCAGCTAAGGGCAACAGGTCTTTGCATAAAATAGATTTAAAAAATTTTTACATTATTTTGAGATGTAATGAACAAGACTTTAGAATTTATAAAGCCTTTTGTTGATGTCATCCTTGAAAGTAGAACCTATTAATTTGGGTTCTGCAGGTCTCTGCAAATGTCGGATTGCCTTTGGTACAGAGCAACTTGTGTGCAGCTTCCAATAAAGGAAAAATGCCAGCCACTTCTTATGTTTCCTGGGGTTGACACATCTCAATTGCATGCAGTTAACCTAGGTCTCCTTTCCCTACCCTCTGCAAAAGAGCGTTTATGACACAGGTTTCTTCCTTTTAATTTACCCACTTCAATGTAGTCTTGACTTCACACATTTTTTCCTGCTGAAACGAACCTAACTAATAGTGATGGTTTAAGGCAAAGTGATACATTTAAAAAAAAAAAATATAAAAGACAGAGCCAAGTAGAACAGAAAAATAGTTACACAGCCCATCTTCCACCCAACAGTAATTACACATACCTGTGTCATTCCTGCCAGACAGTTACCTTATCTCACCACTGGAGATACCTCTAGTACTGAGATAAGCAAGTTTCAAGCCTCTCTAAGCCATACATTGCAGAGTTTAATTAAGCTGAATTACAATGTGGTTTTGTCCCCTAATATCATAGAACAGTTTGGGTCAGAAAGGACCCTAAAGGTCATCTAGTTCCAACGCCCCCTGCCTTTCACCAGACTAGATTGCTCAGAGCCCCGTCCAACCTGGCATTGAACGCTTCCAGGGATGGGACATCCACAACTTCTCGGGGCTCAGAGCCCCATCCAACCTGGCATTGAACGCTTCCAGGGATGGGACATCCACAACTTCTCTGGGCAACCTGTCCCAGTGCTTCACCACCCTCACAGTAAAGAATGTCTTCCTAATATCTAATCTAAAATTACTCTCAGTTTGAAGCCTATCTAACTTTCTTTGCTGGAAAACTCAGTCTTTTAATCCCCAAAGGGCAGAAGTAGGAATAACAACTCCATATTTCACCTCTGTTCTAGGGTTTTACCTCTTTGAAGAATTAAAAACCTCCCCTCTTTACCCAAGTCTTTTTTCTTACCCATAGATCCAGGTTTGTAGGTATTCACCTGTCTTATATTTCTCTCTGAACTGTCTCTGATGAGTTTTTATTGTCCCTTGATGTATGATGTCCAAATCTGGAAAAGGTACCTTGGCCAAGAAAAGAGTTTCCCCATTATTTTACTGAAAAAAGAGATCATAACAAAGAGGTCATCTGAGATGATTCAAGCCTCAAGAAAACCCTGTCTTCTCCAATAGATTTATGCTGAAGCTGCGTGGTACTTAACTTGATAAAGCTGACTTACCCTGTTTCTGAGGCTACTCTCATAATGAGTGCATGGTCAAAATAAATGACTTTCCATATTCTTTAGAAGTGACCCAATCTTGTACAGCAACTTACACATATGGAAGTGAGTTCTCATAATAAGACTTATTAAAAACAATTTTAAAAACCACAGATATTAAACAGTGGCTGACAATTCATTGATCATTCCAGAATTAACATAGCACACATCTAATGGCACAGTTGAACCACTTTTCACAGAGCCCTACAGAGAGGAGACATAGGTGAATTAGATGAAAACTGGGAAGCAGGAGTCCCAGAGGAATCTAAATACCAACACCAGAATGCATACAGGTTTGCATGCAAGTACAAGATAGGTTCATCTGTCCTTAACAGTGGATGGACATGTGGCAGGGTAGCCTGAAAGCATTTTATAAAAGCGAGGTTTGGGTCAGTGAAAAGCACTGTCTCTGTGGCACACTATGATTATATTGTTACCTTGCCAAGACAGTGCCTTGAGCCAATACCCCAGTATTTTAAACTTGTACGGCATTTACCTTAGCAGGACATTTACCTAAGCCTGTTTGTATATCAATGTCTATAAGCATCTGGCAGGAGGGTGTCAAGAGGATGGAGCCAGGCTTTTGTCAGTGGTGTTGAGCTATAGCACGAGAGGCAACAGGCAGAAACTGATGCACAGGAAGATCCACCTGAACATGAGGAAGAACTTCTTTACTTTGCAGGTGACCATGCACCGGAACAGGTTGCCCAGAGAGGTTGTGGAGTCTCCTTCCCTGGGAGTATTCAAGAACCACCTGGATGCATTCCTGTACAGTGTGCTCTAGGATGACCTTGCTTGAGCAGAGAGATTGGACCAGATGACCCACTGTGACCCCTTCCAGCCTCATCCATTCTGTGATTCTATGAACTGAGGATACTGATTTTATAATGAATGACCATGGGTTCAAAGATGCTGGTCATATATTTATATGTTCATAACTTGTTTCTGTTCATAAATGTTACTAGAGCACATTCACTCTGCTGAATTAATGCAAGTTCTGATTTAATAATGTATCTCTACCCATATAAATATCTCTATCTATATACAGATTGATCCTTTCTGTAGGGCTTTTCAAACTTCAAAATGAAGTTAAGTAGATGATAGGCACTATGACTGGTATGGCACCTAGAAAGAGGGGACATTCCAAAACAAATCACACTGCTTGAGGATTTTAAATTGAAAGTGAACCCACAGAGAGTAATGGAAAGAGCACATTTTCTCTAATTAAATTAGAGACATCAACCATTCAAGGGCCTGACCACACTTCTGTAGTAGCACTGACTTAACATTAAGCAAATGCTGATTGCTTCCGGCTTCAGTCAGCCCGGGATTGCTCTGTAAGTGTCTGTGCACTGATCCATGATGGTAGGTCACCTTCAGTAAATGAACAAATGCATTTCAAAACAATTTGAACAAAGTGCAAATTTTAGGTTGAGGAAGTGGTCATTTGATAATCTGAATGCCTTAATAAGCTACTGCTCTACTGAAGCACAGGAAGTTGTTTTGCAGATTTAAGAGGTCAGAGGGACAGATTTACTACGTATATGTAGGAACAATCAAGCCTCCATTCTCTCCTACAACCGGGGTGATACAAGAAAATTCTGACACCTTACTGTTGAGGTATTTATCTGATGGCACTCTAAAAAAAGAAATGAATAGACTTATGAATCATAAAATGATACTAACTGCAATGATGAAATTCATGACTCAGGCTACTAAGATTACCACGTTTCAAATTATACTACTTGCATTTCTTTTATTTATTGCTTTTCAATATAATTTGTAGTTACCATCAATTAAATAACAGTCATAAACGGAACTTTTAAAAGATAAAAAATTAATCATAATTTTGAGCCAAAAAGCAAACAAAAATGTCAAAAGTTTAACTTTATAAAAGCCCTGAGGCACAGTATTAAGATACTAACGCTACATACTGGTCTATCAGCACACTCTGACTAGAAAGTTTTCAATACACCGAGTATTCAGTAAACCAAATTCAGCATTTTGGCTTGTCTAACAGCACTAATACGTTGTTTCCTGACACTATGTTCTCGCAAAGGACTAAAATGACAGCTTCTGGTAGAGTTAGGACCAAGAGCAATTAATACTGCCACCCATGCTTTAAAATAGTACAGACAGCACAGACACTATCAAGTACTCTTCAGATGTACTGCTTAGAGCAAGTTTCGGTGCATGTTACTTCAGCTTCTTATCAACACTTGTCATTTTTTTTAGAGAGACTTCACTGAAACAGAAATGCCCGGGAAGGAAAAAGAAGTGTTCAAAAACAAAGTCACTGGCATCCAGTGGACTCCCTGAGTTCCCCACACCCTGTCTGTCTGCAGCAGTAGGAATAGACTATAAAGAAGAGTGAGGTTTTTGATTCTATCTTTACAGATTAGCTCTTCCCTAGTAAAACACTGGGTCAATCCGCAGCACACATGCAGACAAGGCTAGAAGCCTATTAAATTGGAGGGGAACACGCCACTCTGTGACAAATCACTACAACATACCCAAATGATCAGTCTCACGAGTTTAAGCACGTTAGCAGTCACATTACTTGCAATGACACCATGAAAGAAATAACAGTGTCTCCAAGAGAACATCAGCACCAAACAACTCCCACCCTCTACAACAGTGACATTTGTAGAGACAACATAAGGAATGAAGTACTGAGATACAAAGGCTGTCAAGTCACAGTGACTGAACAATAAGGCCCCAATAACAAAAGCAGTCCCAAAAACATAACAGCTTTGCAGATACATCACTGTAATACAACAAAGTCAAGCTCTAGTTAACAAAATATTTCAAAAGAGTATTAGGAAAAAGCCATTAATGCAAACATACTGTTGTCCAACCACAACAACTTTGAGATATTTCTTTCTTTCATGGGACACACTGGAAACTGTGGCCTTAACTACTCTTGCAACTCACAACCAGCCATCAAAGAGAGGTTGGCATTGCTTTTGTGAAATCACCATTTGACAGTTATCTTAAATTAGAAGGAAGAGAAGTTGCTTATGGAACAGAGCTGCATTCCCCAACAGCAAATTTCAACTTTAACCAAAGTTCTATGAGGAAAAAAGAAGTTTTTCAAATAACTTTCAGTTCCAGCCACCTTCACCTCCTGATATGGAGGTCAGTGAGCTTCTCCTTTGGAGTATTCACCCAGCTTTCATCACAGTAGCTGGACCAAAGCATCTTCAATCTATTTGCTCTAAAGGAATCCTCCTAGTTTCTCTCCTGAGAGAGACTAAATCGATCCTGTAACCTGAAATAGTTGTACACAAAGAAATCCTCTGAGCTGTGCTGGCCCTACACATTCACATTGCATGTGACTTTTTTGCTGCACAAGGCTTCTTGTGTGTTTGTTCAGTATTTCAGCCAGTAGGACTTGCATGGCTTGCAATTTACCAGAGTTACACAAACACTGCATGAAAATTTGAAGTGTGCTAATTACCACTTAAAAAATTTCAAGACTGTCTACTGAGTACATAACTCTTTTTCTCCTTGTAGAATTTTTCCTGTGTCTACTGTACTGTTGCCTTGGCAGGGCAAGACTGGGGGAGCAAACAATAGCTTAATCCACCACAGGCTGCTACAGGCAACACTATTAAGAACTTGCATTTCGCAGATTTTCAGGTTCTGGTGACACCACAAGAGACTGCCTTTGAGAGCAACAGAGAAACTGTGTTACCAAAGTGAAAGAAAAGTTCTCAAGAAGTTAGTTAGAAAGACAAGCTGCAGCAATGCGTGGAGTGCTTGGTAAATGCTGGAGTTCCCTCAGCTCTGGAACTAAGTCTGTGTAACCATGTACTGATCGTGAGGCTGCAACATGCACTTTTACAGCACAGGTGTCCCAGGCCACATCTGGAAGAAGACAAAACCAAAGACTGACCTGGCATGGGCAAAATCTGCTTTTGAGTCATCTAAAGGGATATAATCTTGCATCTTAAAGCCCCAAATACACACCATATTCTTTTGATTCAACCACGGACTGTTTCTCCAGAGCCATCAAATCTGCCAGTACCCAGTATATTGATGCCAGGTGGTACAGCTTTTGGCTTTGCCAAAACACCAGGTCATAGAGTTGGAAAAAGAGATCATAGAGAAGTCAGAGGGCTGCTGAGCTGAGAGATTAAACTTGCAATACCATACTCAGAATACCAGAAACTTCTAGTCCACACCAGGCTGGTCAAGATGACACACAACAGATCCAGTCTGCTTGACTGTGATACCAATTGTTAAGGCTGCCGGGAAGTTGAATAGCTGGAAGTTCACAGGGAAGAAAGGTGTGTCAGGGAGTTTTGGTAAGCTTTCCTATCTCTGCTATGCAGCAAGTGGAGGGTGGTCTCACCCACAGGCCTGAGGCAGCTAAATGGCTACTGGTAACACAGCAGGTAAAAAATGCAAATCATCACATCTTCACACAGTAGGTCAAATCTTGTTCCTCCCCATGTTTTAATAACATACCTTACAGTTTTAACACAGAGGTGCCAGTCAAAAAGGATTCTAAAATATATTTTATAAAAATCCAATTCAAATGGTTTTAGCTTAGGCTTCCACACAGTGTGATCTTGATGTATCGCAGTCCCTCAGTCTAAAGCTGCTAAAACCTGAATCCAGCACCTGAACCCCTGTGCTCAACATGTCAGAACAGCAGATTTAGGACAATTTGACAATCATTTTTGGTCTATCTAGCTATAGTGTGTCAGCTGGGAAAAACACTTTCCAAGACAACTACTGCAGGAGCTGTAGCATGATGCCTTACCTTAGTGCCTGTCAGTATGCACCCAGAAGTCTGAGGAAAGTTGTCACCGGGGTTTTAAATTATGTGAATGAAGATCTGGCTCTCAAACATCCACCGTGGTCTAGAAAGTCATCAACTTGCAAGCTACTCGACTCCTGATTTGAAATCTGTTTCCTTACAAACTGAGGAAATGAAGTGACAGCAAATGAAATCAATCTTTGTTCATTTAGGGGAAGTTCTTGAGGCAGTTACCCATGAAAGAATATAATTCAATCTGCAGGCTATACAAACGTGAAGGAAAAAATTGTTAAAATGCTAGTGAGTGCTGATAAGTAGGACTCTGTACTAGAAGAGCGCTGCTTTGAAGTACAAAATACCACACCCACTCCAACCCTTCTCAAAACTACACAGGCACTGGTATTAAATACTAAAGGAGTGAGCAGCGCACAACTGGGAAAGATGTAGTAATATTATTATGGATGTTAGAGTAAGCATGAAGATTAAGAGACAGTGAACAGAACAGCAAGAGTCTCCAGAACTGTCCAGAGATGCAGCATTCAAAACTACAGGAGTAGTTTCCCCAGCTCCACACAAACCATGGAGGTAAGAAATGTTGATGTTCTCCCAGCCTGCTGGAAGATCTCCTTTTCCCAAAGAAAACCAGCCTTATACCAGGTGTGCAAGCTAGGTTAGGTAGACACAGAGGAAGTGGTTGCAGGTGCCTGAAGAGAGCATTTCCTCTTAGGTGACTGTTACCAGATCTACAGCCTAGAAGGCAATGGTAGCAGCCAACTTTGGTATGACATAGTGAGCAAAAGCCAAGGCTGATACCAAGTCACAACTGGTGAACACCAAGATGAGTGCAGAGAGAGCACAAATCTGAACAAATAATGAAGGCAACAGCCTTTGTGAAAGAAAGTTGTCAGTGCCTGGAGCTGGAACTGCTGGTTTGCTATTAAAGACCGTAAGAAGATGTGAGTGTCTGGGGCCCATGACAGCAACAGAATGCCTTGCTTCCCACCTGACAGGCCCCCACCATCCTGGTCTCTACAAGGACACTGCTCAAAGCTGCAGAATGCTGATACCAAGGAAGAGTGAGGCAAGTTTCCTTTGGGCTTCTTAGAAGAAGCAGCAAGTGAGAAAGGAGGCAGATGGTTCCTACAGGATCATCTCAAGCTGCCCTCTCTATATTCCAAGTACCCACCTTCTAGCCAGAAGAGATGCAGTTGAAAGAGATGTGTCTTGAACTACACAGCAGGCAGCCTATTACCATAGATTAGTATTCAGCTTTGGCAACATGACCCTCAGCCAACCTATTTTCTTAAGGCCTCTGGCAAGTAAGAAATGAAAAGAAAGCCAGAGCTACAAAATTACCATAGAAAATGTCAAAGGAGAAACAAACAGATCTAGTGACACTAAAACTGTAATCAGTATTTAATTGAAATGGAAAAGGCTAATACACAACAAAAGGTTTCATATTACTTACAGCTGGTGAAGAGATTTTGAAGGGTCTGCAATTTTTTTTTTTTTTTAATCAAGCATACACAGAGACTTCTGGTTTCAAAAAAACCAAGAAGGTTAACAATTTGGGGATTTAAGTACACTCTAGGTTGCACAGACTCTGGAGCAGGAAAACTGGGCAAAAATTTGTTCTAACGTATGTTACACGGCATGATGCAAACTCTCAGATTAGTCTTCTAACCTTTCTTCAGTCTTTAACATTTATTAAAATTAAAGTTAACATTTTATTAATAGTGAAAGACTGCAATCAGTATTTGGAAAGCATTCCACAACATTTTTAAACTGTTCGTATTCACTGACAAAGTATTATTCCTGTGTGATTTCTGTAATGAAAATATTAACTAAAATTCTATATAAAAATATTTTTAACAAAGGTTTTATTATCATGACTTATACACACATTACAAAACTCAAAAAATAATTACATTTAATGAAAAGAGGATGAAACATCTTACATGGTATTCCATAGAAGAAATCTAATTTGTTCAAGGACAGTCTAATAGCAGGGTAAGTCTGCCAAGGTGGTGTCTTCTATCCACTGTGGACTGTATTATTGTACCTGAGGACTCCCCAATTCCCCTGGTGCTGCTGCTTGCCTATTACATACTGCATTTTTATGTTCTTCATCTGACAACAAGCAGCTTCAGTAATTCCTCTGCAAAATAGTAGTCTGCCAACAGCGCTGTCCAAGAGCAACACCCAGAGGCTAAATATGCAGCTACAGCAACACTGTGCGTTCTGACCTGCTTCTTTCTGAGGAGCACTGAAAACCTGCAGAACCAACACAACCAACAATTGCCTGTCAAGATAAAGAGCTGAAAAAACTCTTTCAGTAGTGACAACAACAACAAAGTGTTGGAGGTAAACAAACCTGGTCATGCAAATCACACCTTTATAGCCACTTTATAATCAAACAACATTTAAGAACAGATGATATATACACTTAGTGATATTGAGCAAATAAGCAGTAGTTTTTGTTAATGTGTGTTTTGGCTGGCAGCAGCACTGCAAAGGAGCAACTTAGAAGGATGACTGCTGTCTAGAAAGCCAATTCCATTTTTCAAATGCAGCAAGACAGAAAAGAGGAAGGGTGCTCACCATTTCTTTCACCAGTTCTCAAAGCAGTGCATTGGGTTTTTTCCTTAAATCCTGAAGGCAGTTGCTGTGGGAACAACTTGTCTATGCAATAACAACAAAACTCCAGCAAAAAAAGTAATACCCTAGAGCATCTTTATGAGGAATATGTTATCTGGAATCAGAGCATGAAGAAGGATAGAAAACTGGATACAAAAACAACTCACTAAAGCTTAATCTTAAAGATCTCCGGCATCTAACAAGAGTAATCTCTGTAAATTTAAAGCCTACATAGAGAAAAAAAAAAGGCCGACAAACTAAGAATACAATCAGTAACATCATACTTATCTCCCCAAACATAATTAGAATAAAATGTACTTAAAAGAAAACACGTTGAAGACTGTATAATCACAAAACATGATTACACCTATTTAACCTTTTATATTTTGAGATTTTGGATCAGGTCAATGATTTCAAAACCAAACAAAACCAGAAGTCTCAATCAAACACCTGATGGAAAAGTTTCTCATCTGTTAAGCAGAGTTTGCTCTGTTCTCCTCAGTTGATCACTTTTTTTTCCTCATCTGTTTTCTCAGAATTGTGTTTTTCATGTGGCTCATACTCTTCACCTGGTTGCAGTGAAACTGGAATTGCATCAACTACAAGGAAGCAATCATTCCTCAGCACCTGCTCAGGCATCAGTTTGTTACAGCAGAACAAATTCAAGAGAAGAGATTTAACTTTACCATCCTACAGAGGGAGAAGGATTTCATCAGTAAGCAAAACAAATTCGATTACAAATTAAAGCCAAGCATTTGATGAACACATCTTCTAAATGCTTCGGGCTCAAAGCCTTCACAAGATGCTGTGCCATAACATTCCCAACAGACAGCAGCACTGACAGTCATAATGCTCATTAGCAACAAAATGCAATCAAATGTTCAGCACTAGGTCTGTCAACCTGGTGCCAGTAGATTTCACAGAAAGCATGAGGTTTTGAAATTTTGAATTATAAATTCACTGAACCACTTATAAATTACAGAAATACTCAAAACAGGTGCCATTCACCTTCTCTAACTTCATCTTTTAACTTCTGCCATATTGTTTCATCTCTCTGCAGGAACACAGGGGGAAAAGAAAACCAAAGTAATGGGCTCTAAATCAACAGCAGCTATTCTGCTATTTACCCATCGCTTACACTTAGGCTCTTTGGATTTATCAGAAGGGATTACACGCCTAAATACTTAGCACATTAACAGCACTAGGCTCCATAGACAAAACAAATCCACAGCTGTTACACATATGCATAAGCATGAGCTGTTGAGGAAGAAAGAGAACACACTGGATTTGGACAAGGGGACTATAACAAAGACAATCTCAAATTCTGATCTAGAGATCTAAACCTCAAATGGAACAGAATCTTTCCATAGGAAGGCTTGCTTGTTTCCAGTCTCTAAGCCAGCAACTCCTCTGACCAGGGTCAATATTAACAGCAAAGCACAAGACACCTGTACACCTCTCACTTATCCTTCTTTCACCCAGGCAGAAGAATCACTGTGATGCAAAGGAATGTACACAAGTAGTCAAAAACTTGAAGACAGAAACAAGCAATTTCTAATTCTTTCACCAATTATCAGAGTGACTCTGGAGAATTAGTCACTCCCCAAATAATCTGAAATCTGGGTTAAAAGATGGGATCTGAAAACTGTTGATCTTGCTGGCATAAAGGGTTGTTCAATATATGTAAAACATTTTAAATACTTAAAGGAAAATCTGTAGTTAGGGGGATGTGCAATGAAAGACAGGAGTGAACCATGACCACATACTTCCTCTGTAAAATAAGGTGAAGAAAACCTGAGCACTTGAAGAGCTTGAAAAGCTTTGTACTTGTGTATTTGCATTTCAAGATACTGTCAAATGCCTATCAACAATAAATATCACCTTCTCACACTAAGGAATCTGAAAATTGATTCCACAAGGAATACTGCTGTAGGACAATGTTTCATCTTGTTTACTCCACTTCATTTTATTTGATCTTACTTACTTTTTTTTTTTTTAATATACAAAACTGGATGCTGAAACACACTGAACATTGAAGGCTGACATAGCTAAATGAATGGCTGCAAGATCTTTCCACTAAACACCACCTTTCCTCAACAGTTACCTAACATTAATATCCCTGTTTTAAAGTTTTATGTTATTTTCCTGTGGCAGTTTTGCATTTGTTGTAAACAACAAAAATTTTACTAGTTTTAAGTGTGCAATTCCTCTGGGCACGAGATTGAGATGGAAGGGAAATTATGGTCTGTCAAGAGCCTGCAGATGGGCATGGAGATTAATTCTGAATAAGCTGATTATAGATAAAGCACTTTAAAGCAAAATAGATTTTCCCCAAGAACTGGGACAAGGATTAACAGCCAGAGGTATAAAAGATTCCCCAAGAAACAGCTGAAAGATATTTATTAGTGCTACATTTGTTAGTAAAACCCTCATCTGTATTTCTGAGCACTGCAGGCAGCACAGATTGCTTACTGGTGGACCTCAGTGGTGAGGCACGTGCATGTACACGCATGCAGGATGAATCCTTAAAAACAAAGTAAAAACCCAATGTTGCTTCTTTTCATCAGGATAAAAAAACCAAACAACAACAAAAAAATTTGGTCTTAATAAAAGCTGCAAAATTAATTAATTTCTGTTAAAAACAATACCAGCTGAATGTATTGTTCTTGAAACAAAAGCAGCTGTTTGCACTTTGGAAGGTACCTGTTACAGAAAAGCACAGAAATATAATACCCTGAAATCAGCCATTTAAACTTTGATTTGTATCCTTCAGACATTATTTATAAAGCATTATCACAGCAGAAATTTTATGGAAAACAAAAGTGAACCAACTAGTTTTAGTGTCCCAAGAAATCTTTCCTAATTCCTTGAACAATTAAGTTTCCCTTAAACATGAAAGAAAGTTAGGGAGTTTTAGTATCTAAGGATTATTATGCTTAATCCTGAACACTGCACTGGGCAGATGGCCCTGTACAAATTTTGTGAAATACATTTAAGACCCCCTAGCTGGCCCTGATGTTTGATCATGAAGTTCTGAATCTTCTTTCCTATAGTATTGTGTGTTTCATTGGATTCACTTAATTTTTAATTAAAAAAAAAAAATCAGGCAAGGGTAATGAGTTACAAAATACACATTTACAGGATCACCTCCCTGCTCAAATGCTGCATGTTTTATTCTTCTGTTTTCCATGATAGTGTCCCATTGGAAAATTTTTTCAGAAGGATTTGGTAGGCAGTCTTATGTGTTATCAGTAATGCTTTCATCACTGGAGAACATTGTCAAAGTGCAGTTGTTAAAAGACATACTGTAGAGGAGTCATCTAATAAAGTAAGATTATTTGCAGTTCTGTGTTATACAGTGATACACAAACTACCCTGCCAGGACACTGGAGCCATTACAGCTGTGTTAGTCTGGTACTGTGTCATGACAGTTTCTTAACCTAAACACAACAAACAGGATACACTAAACTCATAATGAACACAACTCCAGTAGTTTAACTCCATCTTAAACAGTCATCTCTGTAAAGCTGGCAAATCATTAATACACAGGTATAACCAAGAAGGAGAGATTTATCATTTAGTCTTAATTCCTGGCCAGAAGACTGAAAGATTATGGGAATGACAGTTACACAAGAAAATAAACCCAAGGAAATACAAGCAGTCAGGTAAAGGATGCACAGACATGAGGCTATAAAATTGGATGCTCATCCAAGAGAAAGATAAGTTACTGAAAGATCTACTTCAGATTTGGAGAGCCAAGTTGTAAAGCATGAAGGTGCACAGATCTTAATCTCAAATAGTCACTGGGACACTGGAATAAGATAAGCTTCAAAAAGAAGGGTCTGAAAATAGAGTTCAAGAGGAAAATAGTTGCTGGCATAAGGTAGACAGAGAATAACAGGATTGAGAGTATACAATATAAATTTGTATCATACGGGGTTCACTTATATCTGTGAATTTGTTTTAGAGGTATAGGAAAACTTGTTTCACAAAAAAGAAACCCAATCCAAAGAATAAAGGGCACAGTACAGTTTTTCAACTACATTGATTAAATTGGAATTTTGTGGGTTTATTAATGCTCAAGCATTGTGCAGTCATTATGTAGTAAGACAGATGAACAAAGTCAACTTCCTGACTTCAGAAAAAATAGAGTTCTAATTCAAATACCTCCTTTGAGGCTGAATGACTTATTCCCAAGTCTGTAACTTGGTGTCATTCAATTAATGGTAAAGAAGTTGCTCCTTCTGAGGTCTGAGTTAAATATTAAGAAAACTCTGGGGCTTTCTACCTTCTCAGTCGTCATTTTATTTGTGCATTCTATCTAGAATTATGCAAACAGTCAATTAAGAACATTTCTCAACCCAGCACTTAAAATGAACTATTTGACTTTAAAATTTGATCAACAACTTCTAAACTAGAGCAGTCTTATCTTCCTCATCTGATAATTGGCAACCACATCTACCTCCGGTGTTCTATCTTCTTATATGCCAAACTCCTGGTTTTGAATGCAAAGCTGTAATAACACTGGTAGGTTTTTTCCCTTTAGTTATGAAAACCAAACATCAGTCAAGGAGATTCACCAGGTTTCAAATGAAAATGGATTAATACAATAAAATGACAAGGAAAGACTCTTTTCTAATTTTAAAGTAGGGTCAAACATGCAAGGTGCTCAAGTTTCCCTTATATAGAAACAAGAGGAAAAAAATAGTATCAGAAGAAACTTTTAGAGGTCAAAAGAAACAGTCATTTAACAATATGACTCAAAAGTACATGCCCAAGTTTTGTGTTTAATTACATAATCCTCTTTAAGAAATGTTGAGGGGTAAGTGCACTCTAACAGACAAATGTGAACTCTGTACCCATAAACCAAGAATAATCCCCCCCAGTCTTCACTATTACACAGAAGCATGTATGAGTACAGCATTTCCCTGACACTGCCTGCAGGTTAAACTGAAAATCCCTCCACTCTGAACAATTATATAGACAGCAAAAGGAAGCATGTGTTTTGTCAGTGCTGGGCTCTCGGGACACAGATCAGCAGAGAACTTGGAAAAATCACAGTCTTCATTTTTGAAGTATCTCTGCTGCTGAATGAGAGAGAACACAATTTCAGATGCCTGACATGAAACTGCTGAATGTAATACTAAAACTTGAATTAGAATTTTCCATCAAATGATCAATGCAAGACCAAGTCTGAGCTGAAGAATAGTTACATGTGGAGCAATATGAAATTCAGCTGGCAAATTTGGATGAGACTTCAGAACACCGATCGTGCTGCATCCCAGACAGTCTCCTCAAGCAGAATCAGTCATTTGTTTCAATCTTTGTTTCTTTGGGGGTTTCTGTTTGGTTTGGGTTGGTTTTTTGGGTTTTTTATACTTTTTTTAAAATTTTTTTGCCCTCACTTCTATTTACAAAACCCTTTAGAACAGATGAAAATCTGAATAATGGTAGTAGAAGTGTTCTAACTAAATCCTGAAATGCTAATAAATTATAAACACCTATGATTTCAAGCTACCCTTCAGCTCATCTATTTCATCACTTATTCATCTGAGTAGAAAAATTACTTCATTTTAAGCAACAGCTTCCTAAAGTGGGAATAAAGCTTAATGAAGAGTGACTTTTATATGAATCAGCTTCATCTTCTCAATCCAGGTAACTGACAGTGGCTACCTATCAACTTGCTGTATGAGGAAGCACTTTTAAAATGCTGCAGCACAGAAGGCATTACTGAAGCTGTCCCTGTGCACATGAAAGAACTGCCAGTATTTCCCAGGAACAGTGTGGCCAGCAGGAGCAGGGCAGTGATCCTTCCCCTGTACTCAGCACTGATGAGGCCACACCTGGAGTGCTGTGTCCAGTTCTGGGCCCCTCAGTTCAGGAAGGATATTGAGGTGCTGGAGCAGGTC
>JAWMRA010000078.1:31117845-31168377 GCA_035584735.1 Pseudotriccus pelzelni | reverse complement strand
TGAGGCCACACCTGGAGTGCTGTGTCCAGTTCTGGGCCCCTCAGTTCAGGAAGGATATTGAGGGGCTGGAGCGGGTCTAGAGAAGAGCAACGAGGCTGGTGAAGGGACTTGAACACAAGTCCTATGAGGAGAGGCTGAGGGAGCTGGGGTTGTTTAGCCTGGAGAAGAGGAGGTTCAGGGGAGACACCATCACTCTCTACAACTACCTGAGAGGAGGTTGTAGCCAGGTGGGGATCAGTCTCTTCTCCCAGGCAGCTATCAGTAAGACAAGAGGGCATGGCCTCAAGCTCTGCCAGGGGAGGTTTAGGTTAGCTATTAGGAAGAAATTCTTTACAAAGAGGGTAATCAGGCATTGGAATGGGCTGCCCAGGGAGGCGGTAGATTCTCTGTCCCTGGAGGTATTTAAGAAGAGATTGGATGTGGCACTGAGTGCCATAGTCTAGTAATTGTGGTGACAGTGGATCAGATGGAGGAGATGCTGTGCAACATACCACCTAATGAAGGAAAGTAGGTTGCTTTCTCCTCCCTGGCATACCACACACTAAGAAACTATTAAAACTCATAAGGTGACAAAGAATACAAATTGCAAAACCTCTCAGGTAAGAAAACAGATTTACAAATATACAAAGACATTCAGCACTATTTTGAAGAACTTTATTTCTGCTAGCTTTCCTATTTTTTCTTCTCTGCCCTTCTGCTCTTTACCTGGAACTAACTGCTTCCCCACCACTGGTTTCCAGCATGTTTTAGAATAGTCTACTATCAAAATAAGAGCTATACACCGAGTTTCTATCGTCTTCCATGACAGCACCAGCTCTAGACAGACTGGAGAAGACTAGTTTGCAGATTGCCAAGAGTCCTTGGTAACACATCAGTTACCAATTCCACTTGTGATCTTGCAGAAAGTACGAGCCCTGAGCATTACTGACACCTTCACAGAGAAGGCACACACTGGACCCAAACTGTGAACAGTGGGTGAAACTTTCCTGTTTTGTCATGCAAGCTGCTTATTTCAGCACAGCCCATATCTGCAGGAAGGACTAAAGAAAGGGACGGTCTTCCTCAGCTCTTGCAATTTTCACAGTTACATCATTTGTACTTAGTATGACCTTTCAGAAACTTCATCTGCCAAAAATTTTTAAGGTTCCCCATCTACAACAGTTGGAATTTAATTTTATGTTAAGTGGAAGAGGAAGTTTTTTGAAGTCATTTCAAATTCGTTGTAATCATCAGGATTAGGAATTTTGTATATAATTCCGACTCTGCTATCCTACAAAGCAACTGTAATCTATAATAGCAGGATTAAAAACCAGCTTCTCTATCACCATTCAGAAACTGAACATACTCTCAACACACATTTTACTCAGTCTCCTTCTTGGAAACCCAAGAGAATCCCCTAAAACCTAATCACTGAGAAAGGTGTTCCCTTCATTTATGTGACACACCAAATGTTCTAGCCCTTTGCCAACTTGTTTTCTAAATCAAAAGGCTGCTTTTTTTTATTTTAATTAGCTGATCACCAATAACCATAATAGCAACATTATTCATCTACGAGCAACACCAGGTTCTATAATTCATTCACTTTTTTTCTCTCATAAGCAGGCACATTTTTCATGTCGCCTCATTATTCAAGAATCTTTTCCCAGTAGGTTTCATTAGTGTATCTCATTTTAAATCCCTCTTGGGAGTTTACTGCCCCTTTAAAATGTTTGAGGCACACGTGCAGGTTCTTTTTTCCCTTAAGCATCATCAGAATAATTAATGCATGATCAAACAAACAGCAGTGAAGCTGAAGTGAATATTACCAGTGAAGCTGAAGCAATATTTACATTCTTTGAACTTCTCTGAGGGGTAGTGGGGAACCCTGAAAACTGGGACATTGATTTCTGTCACAAAAGAGGAGGCATACACATTACCAACAAAGTTAAACACAACCAGCACAGCAGAAAGAGTTGGACAAAACTTATCGTGCTGTGAACAACACCCATCACCAGAGGGAATAAGTTAAACGCACAGTGCCATGGCTGGGGACTGAAACAGAAAAATGACTGATTTTTTTTTTCTTTTTTGGTTGCTTGGTTGGTTGGGGTTTTTTGGTTTTTATGCCATTGGAGTTTGGCCTCAGGGCTGTAAAACTTTCACATTTAAAGGCAAAACTGAATTCAGAAAACTGTTCAACATAGTTACCACTTACATGGAATAGACTAAATTAATGTTTCTAAACCAATCTGAAAAACAACACACAAAAATACCAACACTATAACATTTTCATACTTCCTCAAAGGTGTTCTTTTCAACCAGCTTCCACCTTGTTTGGGTCCTTTAAGCTTTTCACAATTTTCTTAACTGATAATAAGTTGTTAATATCAGGTTTTCTATTCAGTCATTCCTCTGCCTGCTTTTTTGGACTAGGAAGAACAGACAAAAAATCAGGAAGTGTTAAAGCTTTCTATGTTGATATGCTTTAGTCCAGCTGCATGGAGCCTATTCGAATTTAGCTTTTCAGGGTCTTTCCCCACAGAAAAGGGGGGTTACTGCATTTCATTTTCATTACACTAACAGTCTTCTCAAAAACCAACATTCTACTTAGAGCTCAATCCCCTTAAGTCACATACTACTGATTTGTCATGAATCCAGAGATTCCAGCTTCCACTGCTTTATTTTTTAAGGAAGTATCTTGGTATTTAACTGAAATGAAGCATTGACTATGGTAATGTACCACTGGAAACCTGAAGCTTTAACCCAGTCTCATCACCAATATATCCCTAGAATTTTCTCATAAAAAGATCAAAATGAAATTATGTCAGAAAGGGTTACCTGTAGAGATCAATGTCACAGAAATTGATAAAGCATAAACACACCTCAGCATTGGCCAAGTGTCTGTTTTGTATGACAGTGATCATACTTTGCTCATGATGAACTTTATACATAACTATTTTAAGTACTTATAATTATTCCTTTCTCTGCTCCATGATGCTCCTGGACTGAATTACATAGAGGGAGATTAAATATTGAGAGTCATTCTTCATTTATACATACCAACATTTAAGATGTAAAACCTTTACTGAGAAAAGTTTCCATTGTTAATGGAAAGCATATTTTATCAGATTTTTCTCTCTCTTCTGTTGGAGGTTTTAAAAGAGAAGGTAGCAAGTCTGAGAGTTCACCTAAGAGTTTCAGTAGAATAAAACTGATTGGCACTTCTATGCAGAAGTCCAATTTCACATTCCATGTGCTACAAAAGAATTCTTTTTAAGGATACCACAGTTAAATAGATATGGAACAGCTAACCAGTAGGAGTCACTGGTTCTATCACTGAGAGCAGTCACAAGCAAACTAAACTACTGGTTTGTTGCTAGTATGATGCTACATCAAATCACAGATGCAACTTTTGCTGACATGACCATTCCTCTGCACAATGCAGATTCTCGTTGCAGAGACAATGAAAGTACCTCAGCATCAGCAAAAGAGAATGGAGGAAATGTGTATTAGAAAGTATAAATAACTGAGAAAAAGGCTAACACCATCACAGACAAAGATCATCAGTGAGGCAAGAACACTTACCCCATGCAAAATGAAAGTGATAAAAAACTATTCATCTCTTAACACTGGGAAAAGTAAGTTTATCCACACACATTCACCCAGAGTTATTCGCATTATTTTAACTGGATTTTTCACCTGTATTTTCGACACAAGCACCAAAACTTGGTAAGGCTCAAAGAAAACTTCTCTGCATATAGAAAGGGAAGAACCAGCTTTCCCAATATTTCTTATTTAAAGCCAGTTGTACATACAGCAAAGTTCTTGTAATATAAAGCTGTCTTTTCTGCCTGTTGCCTGGAAAATACATTTTTTTGTCTCTGGGGAGCAACCCAAGCAGCTTTCTGTCACATTTCCACAAACACCAAAAAAATGCTGCCTTGTAGCAAATATCTTGTCAGATACATTAAGAAAAGTTTTAAACTGAAATCAAATATGTGTAAAATATATAAAAGTCATGACAGAGCTGGCATGATTAGAAGTTACATCTAATTCTATATCCAGTTCTTCAGAAACAGCCAACTCAACCTTTCTGAGAATTTAATATGCACTACCGACCACTTCCTCTAAATCAGAAAATGCTTCTAATGTCAGGTTACAACACTTCAAAGAGCAGAAAGAAACAATCAGCCTTGTAACTGAAAATAAGAAGTTAGCAAGCAGACAGCAAAAACTAGTAAGAAATGCAAAGAGTTAGCACTACTGGAAATCTAATCAGGATTTGTGTCAGATCTCACCTCACTCTTGAGTAATACAACAGTTTCTAGAACTAACAGAGTCAAGATTCGCTAGGCAAAAATAAAGTTGGTTCTTGCCTTGACTGGGTTTTATTTTCTTAATCTCATTTTGCTTTTTATCAAAAATGAAACCAAAGAAGAAGAATCCAAATCCTCCTATTGAGTTTCATGTCAAAAAATCAACATGTGCTGCCCACACAGTGATACATAAGATTTCCATTCATATATGGTACAGCCTGAGATAAAGACACATCCTAGGATCTATTTCACAGTTTATCAAGTGTGAAATAAAGTTAAAGATTTCACCAGGAAACCGTAAGTGCTTTCATAAAAGTCAGAAATAACTTTCCTTCAAGATACAAGCTGCAGAAGGTGCCTGAGAAAAATCAGTAAGATCAGCTTATAATTACACTGACTGTTGTTTTTAGCAAAGTTTTATTGCTCATATCTGAAGAAGAAGAGATATCACACTGGCAACCAGAATTAAAAAAGAAATATTGTTCTATATTTAATATGCAAGATATCAGTCATAACAAAAACCTGCAAACCCCACCTTGTTCGTTTACCTGTCAAGCTGGTGTATTCCACTAAATACTGTGAAAGTGTTTTATTTTCTTAATCTTAAGGGAGCTATAACAAAAAACCAAAAAACAAACAAACAAACAAAAAAAAAACCACCATAAAAAAAAAACCAGACACTTAAACAGTTCCGGTTCAAACAGTGTTGCTCCCAAAAGCCTGGAGTTGTATACTCGAAAGGAGTCATACAGGCTCTGAAAATTTCCTTGTCTGCCATTGACCCATTTTCTATTGTATATATTCTCACAGATGCACAGTAGATTAATTTGGATGCAGAAAGAAAGGAAAAGGAGTATCTTTTTCAAATAAAGAGAAGCAAAACACTTCAAAGAAACATTTCCTTTACACGATTGCTCACTTACTTCTTTTTTAACAGAGGTAGAACTTGAATTGCAACAGAAAAATTGCATATCAAAAGTCAAAGTGATTAAGAAAGATAAATTAAAATTTCTTTCTTGGTCTACTTACCAGTGCTTTACCAGCCCATGCAAAAAGTCTGTACGTTTCCTCTACCTCTGCAGCATTTGCAGGGAAGTTCAGATTTGAAATAGGTAAACCAAAGCTCATCACTGTACTAACAAACTTGAGTCACTTTCATGCATGCAGAATAGCACTGAATTGCAATCACAGAAACCCACCTGCAGGTTTGTTTGCCCCCTCTGATAACTGACATGATTACAAACATCTGTAAGTAATTATATTCGTTAACATTATACTCCACCTGACATGCACTAAGTCTACGTTGCTGCTGAACAGCATTTATCGTCTGGCCAAGGAACACTGATACTCATTACAACATCTGGCCACAGTAAGTGCACGGGGTACAATGAAATGAAAGAGCAGAAAACTTATTCACTATGAAAGGGCACAACCCTTGTGCATTACATACAATTCGTGTGGGCAGGAAGGTTATGTTGACACAAACTGAGAACATTTAGATGCAAGCATGACAAGGAGATCAGGGAAGCTGGGCCTGCAGGAATGGAGAGAGAAAAGCTGACAGTTCTTCTAGAAAGCTCAAGAGTCCTAAACTGAGCAAAAACATAGATACTAAGCACAGAGACAGGAAAGTCACAGTTACCTTCCTACTTTGCATTTTCTGTATAAGCAGAGCTCAATGGATGGTGATCCACTTGCACCACCCATCTCCTTTTATGAGAAATAACCCACACCCACCTTCAATGCTCCAAACCTCCTACAACTCAGAGTGAGAGATACAGAGCATCAGAGTGGTATTGCAGAATGGTAGACAATTTATATAAATTCTTCACATTCAGCATTTCAATGAGAATAAAAAATCTATTGTATATTTGTCTGCAGCCTGTACCTACATCACATCCAGTCAGATTGGCTGTTTCTTTGCAGCCAATCTCTCATCGCCACCTTCAGCAGCATTTATGGACTAGAACCTTTTAAAATCTGAAGTCTTTCTGTCCAAAGGTCTCTTGAAAGGACTAGTTAAAGCATTTCAGTCACAGAGTGAACAGATAGAAAAGCACACCCAAAGTTATACTTCCATAAAAGTACTGACGTCTATACTTTCTTCTAAAAGGACACCTTTTGTGTAAACTCCAGCTCACTGCACCAAGAGCAAAGGTGAAGTAACGCTCTATTCCTCAGTGCATTACCTTTCCCTCTGTATTGAGGCACTGTCATTTAGAGCCACTGTTCATGTGCACAATCTCCCTGCCGTAAGTAGTTGTCCCTACTAATGCCTGCTCCTCACTACCTCACTCAGACAGTGTCATACTTCATCATGTTCACCAACAAGAATGATGGACTGTTCACGTTACCTTAAAGATGTCACTGAACCGGTCAGCAAAAATTTGCAGAGTTGTGTCCGTATTATTTCTGACACAATTTAATTTCTTTGTTTTAACACTCTTCCACTCAGAACTGTTGAAACACCTCTTGAGTCATATGCTTCAGATTCTTGACCAAATATCATCTCCAGAGAGGCAGTCAGCTCCTATGTGTCAAGTAAATCCAGAGAAAACAGTTTAGCAAACAAGGTGAATTCTGTGACCATGTGTTACCTACAAAAATTAAGATATTTAACGTAGAAAAGTTAGCACTATCTACTGGTATAAAATTATTTTTACCACTAAGGTCTCTTTTTACAGCCATTTTACATTCCACTTTCCTTTGAGATCAGGTGCCAGTACATCTACCAGAAAATGCAACGCAGAAAAGGATCTCACACAGAGATCATCAAATTTTATTTTTTTTCCTTGAAAACGTGGAAGAAAAAGGCACCATAAAAAGCTTAACAGCTCATAAGAAGTCATTTGTACTCTAGTTACTTTTTCCCTGCGGACTTTAAAGTCATACCCGCCAGGATAAAGGACAAAATGGGGTTCAATGCTCCTTATAAAGCTGCTCAGCTTCAGAAAACAAAGTGAATTTGTACTAAGAAACAAGGTGAGCAGCCAAGGAATGCTGCTGAATGTAAAGTCACTTGTCAGGAGCCTTTTAGACCCTTGAGCAACCAAACAGAACACCAAGTAAAACGACTGACACCACAGGCTGGAAAGGGGCAGGAATGGCCTGCCCTTGCTGAGGGCTGCAGGTACTGTGAAGGTCAGGAGGTGACTTGAACCAATTTTGTAGGACTACACATGACAATCCTGCAACCAGACCCAGCACTACAGACACACCACAGCAAAAGTTCAGACTGGGGCCAAAAGAATAAGAATTTTCTCACATTATAATTAACTAAATACAGTAATTAAAAAAAAAAAAATAAAAAAAAAAACTCAAAACAAAAAACCCCAACCCTCCACTGAACAGCATTTTATAAAAATTACAAACCCACTTTCATAACAATAGCTACTACAATGAACAACAATCATTCAGTATAATAGACTGCTTAAACAATTTCCAGCTGAGCCAAGTGATGGGAGCTTTGTACAAATCTGCTGGTCTACAAGAAAATGCCAGGAAAAGGTTTGTGCTCAATTTATGGGGGCTATTGAAATCGTTCAAGTGCCCAAAGGAATTTTCTCACATTTTTCTGAGTAGATGGGATTCGGTACACCAGGATACACATAGAGAGAAAAATGGCACAGCAAGGTAAAAGCTGGGTTCAAATGGAACAGTCTGAAGGAGGGAGGAAAAAAATCAACCAATTTAACAGCAACCGAAAGTGGGTAATAGAGCAAAGTGCTCAGTAACAGTATCACATCCAATATCACACTCTGTTTACAAAAATAACAGCACTGGTTACATCAGGACAGTATCTGCATGTATTCCATCGGGCTGTCTTCAAGGAAAGAATCCTGTAAGTTAGGTCCTATTTCACCCCATTTATTTTCATACTACAAACACATTTCTCTAAAACACTAGCAACTTCATCAGCATAGGGATACAGAAGCAGTTTCCAGAAGGACAACAAAATACCATATGAAGATGTCTCAGTGGCCTATGTGCGCTTGTCCCAGCCACTATCTCTAAGCATGACAATTCAAAGGGAGCAAAACAAGCTACTACACGCTATCCGTGAGGCAAAGGAAACTTGCTTACAGGGAGATAACAACTGTTGAGCTCACACCCTAGTTTGCTTTAGGGTAATTTGTGTGTATACCCACACTCTGGGCTTTCCTCTCATGCAATGCAGTATTGTCACTTGGAAAGCATGGAGCTTATCAAGTGCTGTTTTCGGTCCTAGCCAGATGAGCCCAACTGTGGCTGAAGCTGTTTGAACTGGCCAACAACAATTCTCATCAGCAGGTATAAAACACAAGTCAGAAGAGATGCCTGACGAAGAAGAAAGTTTGCAACGCACAGCCTCAGTGAGAGGGGCATTACCTCCCCAAATTCTCTTCTGAGAGCCACTGAAAAATACTCGTTTCTCTAGGAAAGCACAGCATGACCACTTCAGCTCTATAAAATTGCAAACAAGGTTCTCACTAATATTTGGTAAACACTTATTTCACTTTCTTTACATAGGAAAACTATTTTGGCCTTCCAGCTCCTAACACAAAAGAGGACCAATGACACAGTTAAGCTAAAGCTCAATATTGAATTAACACACTTAGCAGCATTTTCAGTACCCCTTAAAATATTTTCAAAACACTCTTAAAACTTCACTTGTGTACAATTAGGCAGAAGATGCTTGATGCCTACCACCTAGTGGATTCACACAGCATAGCCTTTAAACACACACAAATATCCCAAAACCAACCACAAACCAGAAAAAAACATACACACCACAACTTTCCTATATCTGAAGGAGCAGGACTCTCACAGTGCCTTCAGTGATAAAAAGCCATGAAATGCTACCTATGCAATAACTTTTTCCAGTCAGATACCAATTTGTACATCAAACTATTTTTTTTAAAAAAAGAGTATGAAACATTTTTTAATGGCATTGAAAAATAATTCCATTGGAAATTGAGTAATTCCATGAAAATTTGAATGTTTCAATTTATTGATGCTGCGCCAGCCTTATACAAACTTATGTGCAGACTGCAGTCTTGGTGATTATTAAGAATTCACTCTCATATATGTGTGGATGAATAAATCTCTGGAACTCATACAGACAAGCTGCCCAAATACCAACAATTTTTTTGCCTCTCTGCACACATTTGCACAGTCAAAATTAAGGTAAGTAATATTTCTGATGTTAAAAAGAAGAAAATAAATTATTTCTAATAGCAAAGTCCAGTAACAATTCTATTGGCGAAGTCCTCTTCAAAAGCCCTTACTGCCTCTATAGAGCCTATTTCCCTATCTACATCCTTACTTTCTGGTTTTAGGTTGTCTGAGAGGGAAAGAGACTCTTGGTGGGAAAGCGTATAATCCAATCACACAACACACTACCACAATTTAGAGGATAACTGCATTGACTTTTTAATTGTAGGTTCTCTCATTAAGGGCCATCTTCTACTAAATATTCTGTGCTCTGTGAAGTCTTGCTAATCACCAAACACATTACCATAAAGGAAAAGCTGTTTCCTCAATCCAGGATCTAGATAATAATTTCCCTCTAGAAACAAAGCATCTAGGAGACCAAGATCACAAGTAAATTAAGTATTACAGGAGTCAGATGTACAATGTATCTTGGAACTTTTACCTAAAATTTCATCTGCTGCTGTCAAAGTCTCCAACTATAAAGTGTTTAACACTGAAAAAATGCCCTCCACAAGTTCTGGGTGTTTCAGAATCTATACTGATCAGAGCAATCTCATTACCTGTAACACTCTTGAGGGCTCAGAGGGGGCAGCTGATCCGCTTCCAAAATTAATTCTTTCACTGCTGAATACAAGTTCTGCTGCATGTCATCTTACTTGATAATCAATTCATCTCTTTCATACTATGCAGAAAGAAAAGCAAGTCAGCAACTCTCACCCAACAAATGAGTGAAAAAGCTAATTTTTTTAACTTCCACTCCTATGGCATGACTACCTTGCACAAATACAGCACCCTTGACAGTGTAAAGATATGACTACATGATCAGAAAACTAAAGAAATGGTTTCTGCATGACTGTTGATAACAGTGGGAATCTTAATTGCCACTGAAAATTTAAAATGTCCCGATTGCCCTGTAGTTTTTGATTGAATTACAGAAATTAGAGTTTGGATTATCCACACTTCCATAAACCCAAAATTACACCTGCAAAATCAGACTGCAAGAGGTTTCATACTGGAAAAGAATGCTCTAAAATAAAAAAAATCCTTGCCTTGTAGTAGGAAAGGCAGGTGAGCTGTGAACTCCCAGCTGATTATCTGCAGGAAGATTATTAAACTAGAGACAATTTTCTAGAAACAAAACAAAGCTTCCCTTGAATGACTGGTAGCGTTAATTCTGTTAATAGGAGAGGAACCCCATATTCATAACAGGCAAGTTACCTATCAGATTTACTTATGAAATGGATGAAAGAAGTTAAAAATTCATACTTGGAAGCATGCTTGCAGTGTTCTTTTCACAGTGATTTAACTCAACATGCCCACAGAAATATGAAAACACATATGAACATGGAAGACCAAGCTACAGCTTTATAAACCTGCTGTAAAGATTTATTTCCTTCTACATCCATCTCCAAAAATAATTTTAAAAAGAAGTAAAATAATTGGAGTAGCTATAACATGGTGTCCTGATATGTATTCCCTTCCCTATCACACACACGCTGCTTCAAAACCTTGCAAAGTCTGGTGTGGAGGGCAATTATTAGGAAACAGAAAACAACGGAAGAGTTAACCATGACACTAATAACAGTTTCACACAGAGCCAAAGAACAGTCAAATGAACACCTCCAACTAACAAGAAATATATAATATAAATGTATCTGTAATATCAATATGTATACACAAGCATAGGTTCAAATGTGGTCTTAAATTTAGTTTTTTAGTGAAATCTTAGAAATGGACTTAATCAGCAATTTTTAAGTATCCACCATAGGCTAGAAATCTTTTACCAGTAATAGACGAGGGCAGAATGAGATCCAGTGGTTAGGAATTGAAAGATGGAGAAGCTCCAACTAAAAATAAAACCCCAAGTTGTAGCACACACCACTTTAAAAACAGATTAGCAATTGAACAGTTGCTGTAATTCAGCCACACATTATTCGGCTGGATAATAAAAATCAGTAGATGAAGTTGTACTACAGGAGGTGAACAGAATGCATTGCTTTAGCACTTAAAAACATGAAACAACAACAACAGAAAAGATTCAATAGGCACTCTTGCACTTATGGGCATCACTGGAGACTTCCTGCTGTTTTTCCTGCATAAGGCAAGAGGTAGTTTGTAAACCAATTCTGTAACATGCTGCATAAAAAATAATGACCCCTCATCATAAAGAACACTTTCCAAGACTTCTACAGAATATTGCTTCAAAAACTAGAGCAATAGAGACCTAATGTAGCAGAAGATTCAACCAGGCAACCAAAATCCGGTTAATACTGGTCAAAGCTCTAGAGAAAATTTAACAGTCTACACACAACCAAATGACAATCAAGGAGCTCAGCAGATGGCTCAGGAGCCACAGGACAGACCTGCTTCCAACCTGTGTATATGGGACACTTCATGGCTCAGATAATGCCCATTAGATAAATTCACAGAGCATTAAGTACACGAGCAGTATTTTAATAGTCTGCTTTACAAAGATGCAAGCTCTTCACAGTAGCAAACATTACAATTAAATTCCTTTAAAACAGACTAAAGGCTTCTCAAATTACAAAATGTAGATCATAAAAAAAAAACCATAGCAACGAAACCAGCCACACAAACAACTGCACAAACAACGCCACACAACCAACCATCAGACTTGGTAATACCAACTTGCAATCTGGCTCACCGTCTTGTTTCTGATAAGTATAGTGATGTTAATGAAAGTCCACAACAGCAGTTTTTGGCTCCATTTAGTGCAAGTTACTACTTTGCAGTATATGGAATAGCTAAAGATAGGTCTGGCATCAACATCCATCCTTAAATTGTTCAAATTATCCCAGCAACCCCCACTTTTTTTTTAATGAGCAACTGAAGATCTCCCCTCTTTTGTACATTAGCATGACTATTTTTCGTGTTTTCCACCAAAAAAGAAAAAATTGAATATGTACACTACAGTCTCCAATAAGTTTCTAAACTGAAATTGCAAACTAATCGACACATCCATGTAACGCTAGCTACAGTGTCTGAGAAGTCAGCATGCATATTACACCCTATTACTGTGAGCACCTACTTACACTGCAGTCAGGGGAACTTGTAATTACCCCTGTTTTTTCATCTGTAAAGCTGCCATCCTTTTAGTAATATTTCTGTAGGAGGGCTGGTAAAGTGATCAGCACCACTGCATTCCTCTTTGGACACAGAATTTACATAAAATTCTATTATTAGTTTTGAATATATTTTAAGCATTTCCATAAATACCTTATAAAGAAAAAACGTTCCAGTCACCGGTCTTCATTTTTGGGACAACATCTAGGAGAAACACAGTTAAACCAGCATAAACCAACTAAGAAAGCACAGACAGTGAAAACTGAAATAATACCACTTACTCTGCACTCAAACTTTATTGGGTTTACTCACACCTGGGATAGTTGTTTGAGATGAATTACATTTCTGCAAACCAAGATAAGATGTTCACTTCCAAATGAGCCTTGTGACAGAGGGCACCAGCACTTCAGGGAGGTTAAAGGAAGAGCACATTGCTTAGGCAACTGAACGTCAAGATTTAACCAATTTCAAGATTTAGCCAATTTTGACAGCTAAGTTGACAGATTGAGCAGAATTAAACAGTTTGCTTTAGTTTAATAGCCAGCTATTTCATCCCTCCGTTTGGGTTCTCTGGACTTCCTGTACACTGGATTTACACGTACTTCATTTTAACCGAGCAGAAAATGAAGTCTGCGACATCATCACACTTGGTTGCACTATCAAAAATGTCTGCTAGCCAACCTACAGTCAGTATAATTTAAGGGTTATGACAGGCAGACTAACAAGCACACCATTTACTATGTGCATCTGGGACATTTCTTGTGTTTGAAAATACAGTAGCCAAGACTCTGTGGCATGGAACAGCACAGAAAATAGATCCTTAAAAATCAAAATTACTCTCAGCAAAACAAAAAGTTAAGTCACTACATCATGCACTGTAGGGACAGGCAGGGCAGAAGAGACGGGGGGGCACTGTGTGTAATAGAAGGGTTAGAATGTATGGAGCTCACAGTTGGCACTGACACAGCTGAGAGCTTCTGGATAAGAATCACGGGGCAGACAAATAACATGGAGGTCATCGTGGAAGTCTGCTATAGACCTCCCAGCCAGGGTGATGGTGCTAATTATTCTTTGAAGAACTAAGGGAAACTTCCAGGTGAAGTGCCCTTGTCCTTATGGGGGACTTCAATTTGCCAGAAATTAACTGAGAGCATCACATAGCTGCTACAGCCTGGGCCAGAAGGTTCCTAAACACCTGGATGACAACTTTAGGTCATAAGGGAGCCAGCTTGGAAAGATGCTTTCCTGGATCTGCTGCTTGTCAAACTGAGTAGGTCTCATGAGAGAAGTGGAGATTGGTGGCCATCTTGGCCACAGCAACCACAAAGCCATCGACTTTAAAATCTCTCTTGACAGGAGGAAAAGTGCCAGCAAAACCTCAGCTCTGGACATGAGGAGAGCAGACTTCAGGCTGGTCAGGGAACTGGTAAGTAAGGTCCCCTGGGAAAATGTTTTTGCAGGTGCCAGGATCCATCAGTGCTGGTCACTTTTCAAACATGAACTCCTAAGGGCAGGCAATTCCCAAATGTCAGAAATCAAGCAGGCAAGGCAGAAGGCCAGCTTGGCTGAAGAGGGGTCTTCTGCTGAAAATAAGGCAAAAAGGAAGGTGTATGCCCAGTGGAAGCAAGGTCAAGCGACACAGAAAGAGTTCAGAGGTGCTGCTTGCCACAGTAGGGAGAAAATTTGCATGGTCAAAGTTCAGCTGGAGTTGAAGCTGCCAGAAATGTGGGCACAATACAAGGAGTTTTTTCAAATACATGAATGGCAATAGGCAACATAGAAATATCGTCAGCCCATTACAGGATGAGGATGGTCACCTCACAAACAGGGACAGACAAAAGCAGAGGTGTTTAACGCATTCTTTGCTTCTGTCTTCCACACAGATGATGAATGAAGGGAGTCTCAGTACCCTGAGCTGGAGGACCATGACTGAGAATGATCAGTTTCCAGTCAAACCTGAGATTTTGTGGGATCTGCTGCTCCAGCTGGATCCCTACAAATCTATGAGGCCTGATGGGATTCATCCAAGAATCCTCAAAGAGATGAATTTGGAGAGGTCCCACATGACAAGTTGGCTAATACCCCAATTTTCCAGAATGACAAGGAGGAGGACCATGAATATTACAGGCCTGTCAGTCTCAGTTTAAGCTATGGAGAAGATTTTTCTAGGAGGTTATTGAATAATACCTGAAAGACAACACAGTCACTGGTCACAGCCAGCACAGCTTCATGAGAGGAAAGTTCTGCTTATCAAACCTGATTTCCTTTTATGACAAGGTAACCCACCTAGCTGATCAAGGGAAGCCAGTTGATGTCATCTTTTTGGATTTCAGTAAAGCTTTTGATACAGCCTTTCACAGGGTCCTTCCGAACAAACTGTCCAGCCCACAGCTGGATAAACACACCATGTGGTGGGTGAGCAACTGGCTCATGGGTCGAGCACAGAGGGTAACAGTGAAAGGGGTCTGGCAACAGGACTGGTGGCCTGTCATTAGTGGGGTTCCACAGGGCTCCATCCTCAGCCCTGTGCTCTTTAACATCTACAAAAAATGACTTGGAAGCAGGACTGGAAGGGATACTGAGCAAGTTTGCAGGTGGCACAAAACTGGGAGGAACTTTTGACTCCTTCAAAGGCAGGGAGGCCCTGCGGAGAGACCTCAACAAATTACAGGACTGGGCAATCACCAACTATATGAAATTCATCAAGAGAAAGTGCTGGATTCTGCTTCTGGGATGGGGAAACCCCAGATGTATCTACAGACTGGGAAATTAGATGTCGGAAAGCAGCACTACGGAAAGTCCTGGTCGACAGCAAGTTGAACCGGAGTCAGCAGCGCCCTGGCAGCCAGGAGGGCCAACCGTGTCGTGGGGGGATCAGGAAAAGCATCACCAGCCAGTCGAGGAAAGGGATTGCCCCTCTCTGCTCTGCACTGATGGGACCTTACCTTGAATATTGTGACTGGTTTTTTCACTGCAGTATAAAAAAGATGTTAAGCTGTTATAGAGCATCCAAAGAAGGGCAGTGAAGATGGTGAAGGGCCTTGAAGGGAAGCTGTATGAGGAGCAGTGGAGGGCACTTGGTCTGTTCAGCCTGGAGAAGAGAAAACTTAGGGAAGACCTCATTGCAGTTTAAAACTTCTTTGTGAGTGGAAGAGGAGGGGCAGGTTCTGGTCTCTTCTCTGTGGTGAGCACTGACAGGACCTGAGGGAATGGCCTGAAGTTGCATCACGGGAGGTTTAGGTTGGATATTAGCAAAAGATTCTTCATCCAGAGGGTGCTTGGTGCTGGAACAGGTTCCCCAGGGAAGTGGTCACAGCACCAAGCCTGACAGAGTTCAAGAAGCATTTGGTTAATACTTCTAGGCATGTGATGTGACTCTTGGGAGTGGTCGTGTGCAGGGCTGAGGATTGGACTCAGTGATCCTTGTGGGTGCCTTCTAACTCAGCATATTCTGTGATTCTGTGATTCTATAATCTGGCACTGCAAGACTAGTATGATACCAACAAAACTCTTGTTCTGTATCCTTCACTTGCCAAAGACTTCAAAATACTTAAAACAAACTCCACAAGACCCTTAAGATGTCCTGCTTCCAGCTGTTACCGATTAATCTTGAAAACTACATTAATTCTTCAGAGAGCTCCACACTTCCAAACATATTCCCACTTGCATACCCCTTGCAGCACTTGAGCACCCTGGGGGATACCTGACATCCTGCAGAACTCCCATCTTCTTTAATTTTCCCAATTTAAATATCTGTGACACTGCTATGGCAACTTCCCTACTTCAGATAGCAGGAAGTTTTTTTACAACAGCATGTTCTTGGAAAGTTATAAGATTTCATGCCACCATTCCTTTGCATCTTATCTTAGGCAACCAGGAATAATGTTAGAATGGATGGGAGAGCCTGGAGGGGTGTGAAGGGGTTGGTTTCTGAACAAAAGTAGTTTTTAAGTCACACATGATCACAAAAAGCAAGAGGGCTACACAAATACTTGTGGAGCTACCAGAAGCAGCAAAGTGCTGTAAGCTCCTTTCAGCAGTATTTTGAGTATTTTGGCAGTGTAACACATTACAACTCATCATGCAGACATGACTTCATTGTTAGCCATTCACAATTGAAATGGGTGACAATGTCCAGACCATCTAACATATTCCAAGAAATTAGTCCATCACTCAAATAGTCTTCAGGAATGAAACACTTTTTCATTATGTTTGTCATGGAAGAATGCTGCTTGCTGGGGTTGGAAACGCGAAATCAAAACAAAACCACAAACCCAAAATACCTCACACACACACTGTCACCAGAATGGCACCAACGAAATCATCTCCTCTATTAAATAATTACCTTTGAGACCATCTAGTAACACCACAGAATCTGCATCCATCCTAACTTTGCTCCACATTAACAGTTTTCTTTTCCTCAATCTCCAGCTCAACTGAGTCAAAGTAAAACTGGCCAATGTTGTAAAAACAAGTTCTAAGATGGCTTTGCTTTACTTGTGGGCTGTTGTTCAACAGGACTTATGGACCCCACTGAGCTCAATCAGCCCGTAAGGTAAACATAAATAGGTATTCTTCCCAAGAATGCCAAGGCAATGGAAGGATTAGAAAAATAAAAAGGTTTCTTTCAGATGCAAGGACGACTTTTTAAAAATCGTGCGCATATCAGGTCCCAGGGCAAAAGGCAAAGCCCCTCCTCCTCCAAGGCTTTTTGTATCTTCTCTCTCTCCTCTCCCTCCTCTTCTCTCTCTCTGGCCCAAGGAGGCCAAGTACTTGTCTACAAACATGTTATCTCTCTGCGTACCAGACAGGAAGGCTGAGAACTTCTCTTGTTATGTGGGGGGAGGAGGGGGAGCACTGAAACTGCCTTTGAGAAAGACCTTAGGCAGAAAGCGGTCCTAGTGAAACGAGTTCTAACTTCCCATTACAAATTCTTCCAGAAACGTATCTATTCCCACAGTGCCGTGTAATCTCCAGAAAACTGCAACTGCTACTATCTCACGTGGAATCATTACACGAGGAATTTGTACAAGGAAAGCTTGTGCAAGAGAATCCCTAAGCAGCCCTGCCTCCTGGGTAACTCACAACCTGGCTATTCTTCTACACACTACTACCCTATGCAGGATGCAACATTAAAATTTCATCTGCTTTTTAACACTTATCTCAATATGGTCAAGTTTAAATGTTTGACCTGAGTTTTAGTAAATAAAGGAATTTCTTTTCACCAACAGGAAATAAATGTACGCTACGTTCTAGATGTTTTCCATACACAAGCAGCAAAAATAGAACTTACTCGGGTTCTCCTCATGGCTTAATGTTTTCTAGTCCATTTCACAAGCCATTAAATTCAGTATAACACAGCAAAGCTTCTTAAGCAAGTGCATTTAAAATGGGTTAAGTTTTACCTGACAATAGCCACAACACATTCTCCAGGATGCACAACTACCATCCCTTCCCTAATCCTGCCACAGACCGAGTGCACTTCCCATTCCCAAAAGCAGCACATACCCATCCTTATCAACACACCCCCGCTCCTTCAGATCTGCGGCTCCAGAGAAGATGCGCTAGATGGCAGCTTTCCCCTGTACAAGCCCATCTTCCTATAGCACCGCACTTCCACACCGCTCCCCCCGTGCTCTCCATAGGAGGGAAGCACACGCCAAGTAGGGACATGCTGCTACAACGGGAGGTTTTGAAGACAGGCAACGCAGCTGCAGAGTCGAAGCGCTTTCTATCACAGCACAGAACCCTCTAAGGTGCCATGTTCTGATTTCCTTATATTTCTTTGCAAAAACAAGGGTGTCAAAAGTCTGTGTTTAACACACACATACCAAAAACAAAACAAACAAACAAACAAACAAAAAAAACTGCCACAAATACATCAGTTGTGGCAAAGGTAGCAAAGCCTTCAATGTTGTCTAGAAAAGGAGAAATATTTCTGTGCTGTGCTCATGCTGTCCAGCTACACTTACAAAACTAAAATACTCTGCCAATACCTGTCAAATTATAGCTTCTGAGAAAAAAATAATTTCAACCTACCACATTTCTGCATAATTGAATCCTTTTTTTAAGCCAAGTCATATTCTGTCCAAACCTTCTGCAGCTTTTCCAAGGAACACAGAACACTGAGAGAAACATCTGTAATCATTTTTATGGTTTGTGAGAGTTGCTCCCCAAAATGACTGTTCTTTTTTATGTGCCTAAGTTATAAGGCAGAAACAATGTTTTACCAGGATTTTTTTTCACAACTCAGGCAGTTTAAAAATTAACACTATTTGGACCCCTTGAACATACAGATTTTGAGATAGTCCCTGCCATGTTAATAGCCTAGTTTCTTTCAAACAGTAACAGCAGCAATCGGTCTCATTCAGCTGTTAATTTTTTTGGTTTTTTGAGAAAGGGTCAAGAATACATTCGTTATACCTCAGTATTGACAAGGATGTACATGGGAATTCCCTCCTGCACTTAATTTTCCTTTTGTTCTCTTTCCTCCCTTGGTATATTTTTTAACTCATCTTCCACAAACACATGTACCAATTTACACATTCCTTCTTAAAGGAGATGATGGTCACTGCTATTTCAAATCTATTTCAAGTCTTCTTCCCACTGCACTTTTGTCCCTTCTTTAAAAGTAGAAAGGTAATTTGGGCTACCCAAAGCCATACACCTCTCCCAGCAACAGAGATGCCCAAGGAGCTCTGATTACCCAACTACTTCTAACAATTTACTAATTAGCCTCTTCCTTGAAGATGGAAATGAAAACTCTTCTTGCTACAGCGGTGGTAAAAGGGCAGAAGTGAACCAAAGTTATCTGATAAACACTGAGAAACAGATCATGCAAATTCCAGTGTTAACTCCTAAAACACCCAGGTTTCAGCCATGCCTTTGGAAAATACTCCCCTCTGCATAGAACACTGCATTTTTCTTAGAAAATTAAGAAAACAAAACTTTTGGGAAACAAAAAAGCATGCATGGCTTCAAGAGATAAGCAAGGCAATGATTAATAGCATTATTTTAGAAAAAAAATACATACCTAACTCTTTTCAGTGCCTTCACCCCAACAGCCAAACTTCTTGTTTTCATTCCAATGCAAGTACGTTGTTCAAAGCTTTCTGTTTTCTTAGATGATTCCTTCTCTATGAATTATTTATCATTTTTGAAGCAGTGTTTCAACAAAGTGAGGGAAAGATAGATCAAAATTCACAACAGTCAACCAAGGCTACCAAGACGCAGACCAAAATTTAGACTTTTGAAAACTAGAGATAAACACACACAGAGCTGGCCCTCCTCAAAACACAAACAAAAGGCCTAGAAAGACATACAAACCAATGAGAACAATTTTATTATTAGCTTCATAGAGCTTAATAGTTAATTTCTTTCCTCTTGTTTCAGTAGTGGATTTCTTCATCTACTTTTTTAGACATTTACTAGCAAGTCTTCAGACAATGTGGAATTTTTTTCTTCCCTTGTTGAAAAATTCCTACATGTTAATTCAGGGAAGTCAAGTCCAGGGTCTCATTGAACTCCTCACACCCAGGACAGCCACACCTCTAAATAGTGCAGGAAAACCTCTCATTCTGCTTACAACCAGCCTGACCTTCCTACAAGGAGTATCCTTAATAAAAAATAAGGAATGCTCTTGACCCAAAAAAAAGCCCAAGCACCACATCAGGCTATATTCCTCCGGGGGCAACCTAAATTTGAAAACTCCTGCTCTGATTCCACAGATGCTTTTATAAACTCCAGTTTAGGTAACAAAATGCAGACTGTAAATGTTTTTAGCCTTTCGGACTCATTTATACGATATTAAAAAAAAACCAGAACCAGACCAGCAGAAATGCCACCAAATGAACAAAACAAAAACATATAGAGATAAAAATAGTTTCGTATTTGCAGATATACATCCAAAGTCTTATGAAGGCAGGGTGTTTTTCGAAGTACTCCTCAAGCCACCACCACCCTTCTCAAATAAATCACTGCCTACTAAGTGTTTTTAGCAGGGAGGATATATTTTCCTACTTAAAAGAATATCCACAACCTTTTCTTTTAAAATAGTTTACTTGCAATCAACACAAAAGAGAAATTAAAATTTGTAGAAAGCAGAGTATTTTTTAAAAATCATCAGACTATATGTAAGAAATGCTTCTAAGATTTTCTTGCATTTAAATGGCTTTTCTTAGCTGCAATCACGTATTCTGTTGCTTATTAATTTAGTTCACATAGAAACAAACATCATAACTTGAGTGGATGCAGAATCTGTGCAATGACATGTTAAGTTTATGCAGAAAATAGATGTTCTAGGAAAAGTTAACCAAGTAACAAAGCTGGTTATGACTAATTTTAGTCTGCAAGATAAAGAAACAGCTGGGTGTAAGTTCGGGGTTTGGGGATGTCAAAGGGATTTACAAAACGGCAGATTTTCCTTTCATATCTGTAGGGATAAGAGTTTGCACATTTTTCTGAATTCATGCAAACATAACATCTTTTCACACAATCTCTTCATACTTCTGCAGTTTATCACCATTCACAGCCTTTTTAAGACTAGGAGTAACTATTACTAAGTATTATGCCTCTCTTATAATGCTAGGAGTCTCCTCTGGAAAGAAACAAATGCATCCTTTCTATTAAGCAGCAGTTAAGGAAATACTCATTTTTGTGCAGCTGTAGAATTCCACGTCTGTTATGATTCTGTGATGCTCACAAATTTTCAGCCCAACACACAGAAGACTGGTTTTCCCTCTAAGTGAGGAAAAAACTGAACAAAAAGAAAGGCAAAAATCACACTCTTACACACAAAGCATGTTTTTAATCACCAAGTGATTAACCTGAACACCTTCATCAGGTGTGGTGGCAAGCCAGCACATACACCAAGGGGAGCCCAGGTCCAACCAGGACTGAAAAACCTGTGCTAACACCTACTGACAGCATCTCCTTGCACCAGGGCAAGATAGCCTTCACTCAACCAGTTTAATCCTTCTTCATTCCAAAGAACAATTCCGAGCTGAACTGCAGGGTGATGAAACCATAAGGCAGAAGCATTGTCAGAAACACTCGCAGTGAGAAATACCCATTTTGCATTTCCATATACCTGAAGTTCACATTGCAGCTCTTGAACCTTCAGTTCTAGTTCCTTCTGCCTCTGCAAGACATTTATATTCTTCCTTCTGAGAACTTGTTTCTCTTCAGACAGCTTCTGATCTGATCTTGTTTGTCCCAAGCTGGTGCCTGGCACAGAGAAAGAAGCTAGAATATTTTCCTTTTAAAAATGAATTAAGAGGAATTAATTTTTAAAAATCACATAATTTGCAGACAACCCTTTGTATGTTTCCCCATCATTAACTGAAAAGTCTTTTCCATCCAAAAAACACCTTACAATACACTTACATCTTACAATACACACTTACAACACAAACCCACAAAAGTCAAAGTCCCTTGTAACTCAAATCTCCTATCCAATAAATAAGCCAAAGCACTTCAGGGTTAATGTTGGGATCTATACCCTAAAAGGCGTTTTTGTAACAAAGAAGAGTGATGTAAAGCCATCTGTGAGTACTGTGACAATATTGTACACCACCAAAACTCCACTAGATCCCACATCAACTCCATCCTCACCCACACAGCTTTGGTTACATCCCAGCTTGTTTTCTTCTCAGTCATACCACCTCAAAAGTGCCTGTGATGTGCAAAATATACAGAAATGGAATAGAGAATCTCCTGGCTGCCTCCTGCTCAGGTCAGTCAGGACAACTTTAGACACAAAGTGCCTCAACACTGTGTGCCAAAAGAAAAAAAGCCCTCTTCCTTTTTAAAATCAGATTCACAGCATATCTGTAGCTCAAAAAACAGGGCAGATCAGGGCGTCAACATAATTCAGGATAAGGCACTTTACTATAAAGTTGGACTATTTTGAAGAACACCTCATTTCACGCTAGTGTATGTTAACAGCACAGACCTGCCTAAATGATCTAACTGAAAAGCAGACTCTGATACTGTGCTGGTATGTGGGAGGGCGTGCCCTCAGGTGATTCTTTAAAATGTTCGAGAAGCTCAAATTATGGAAGACTGGCAAGTCCTAAATAAGTTTTTGGGGATAACATTATACTTCTTACACCATCTTAACTTTCTGAAGGCCAAGTATCATTTTTCCCACCCACAAACGTTTTCCTCAGCAGCCCGTTGCCATGGCAACCCTAGCAACTGCGGGACAAGTCTCTTTAAAAAGATTTCTGACAACAACTGTATCTGCCAACTTACCACCACCTCTTGTCAATGTAATTACAAGTTGCAGACAAACCGTTATCCCCTAAAGCTTACTTCGAACTGTGATTGCTGGCTCTAATTCTTATAAGCACACATTCTTACATTCCCACACAAATAAATTGCCATAATATGTCTGTCCTGCTGGGTAAATGTACTTTTACAATCCATATGTTTCTCCAGTGAATTTTTAATAGAGGTAAATAAGGAGGGGATAGCTATGAAAAGGCTCAAGGACAAGCCTATGGAAATTACACAGATGCTTTAGCACTGCATTGGCTATCACTGCAAAACCTGCTTAGAGGCCAATATCCTGCAACCTTCACTTTCAACTAAGCTTCCTGGTATCTTCTCCTCTGCTTACAAGCTGCTACTCCTTCCTTCTTTACAAAATCTGGCATTAAGATACATAAGAACTGTCTGTCTCTCAAAACCCAACAAGGAAGAGCAAACTCTCCAACCAGCAGCACTACTAATGCATAGCTTTCTATAGATTTAATGTCCTAATTGCCACCACCACAGCATGCACACATACTCACATGTGTTTCCTTTCCATCGAGTACCAGTACTACATGAGCCCGAAAAAAGAATTTGAACTTGTGTTTTAGGCACCCACTTCCATCTTCTGATATACCACCATCCCAGCAACTGAGCTAATCAGATCACTCACACCAGGTGCCCTATGACATTTGCTTTGGGCCAAATGTGTGGTTTCCAGTAAAATTCTGATTCCCTGCGCTTGCAGCTACTCGGTCAGAGCATCCTCTTGGGGTGCTGTAACAGTGTTTGATCAGACCTGTTTACACACTGTAGAACAGGAGCTTTTACCTTCCAGTGTTAGTTTTGTGTGACAGCTACTTCTCTTTTCCTCATCTTTAGTGTTTCCTGGAGATGTGCATATTTAGCAAACCCTGCCTTGACCACCTCTTCTCCAGTATCTATTTTTTTGCATTCTGCCTGGGCAGCAATGGTACTATCTTTATGCTTGGCTTTGTGATATATTTTTATTTCTTTTTCAAAAGCTAGGCTGCTCAAAAACTTCTTCCCCTCTAAAAGAAAGATATGATGAAGTTGTATACTAGACACTCTGAAAACCTTAAGCTGAAATCCGCCATCTGTCTTCTGAGGAAAAGATGACATCTTTAAAATCAAAACCCAAATATCTGCACAGGTAAATCTTATGTGCAACACATTTATTCTGAAACAATGCTATTATCTGTATATCTACAACTGTTCCTGACCTAATCACTGTCAACATCAGACTGGACTTCAACACCAATAGCTCTCCCTCAGTGTTCAGCCTTGAAGAATTCAGTATCATAACTGACAGAAGTCCAAAGTCCCATCAACTCTCAATAGAAGTTGGCAACTGGGTTATCCAGTTCTTTTATAAATCTGCTTTACTCAAACTATTCATGCAGAAATTGGGAAATGCCAGAATTGGCAGACACCAGTTTCACCAAAGACAAACCGTTTTGAAAGACTGGGGAATGTATTCAAGCTTTCTGCAAGACATCTGCAAGGAAGTTATCTTTTATTGACAGGGTTTTCTTCTTAATTCCCCACCACTTCTGAAAAGCAGCTGGTTTTGTTAAAAATTAAGAATGGAAGTTGTAGGGCCAGGAAAGCTATGCAGAGCAAGCAAATAAAGCTTTAGCTTGAGCAATAAGAACTATTATTAAAAAAAAAAAAAAAACAAAAAACAAAAAAAACAACAACAACAACAAAAGAAAACAACCACAAAACCTCAGGGAACTGACAACAGAGATTTTTATGTCTTAAGAAATCACATTTAGTAATGTCAATAGGACCACAGGGATGAGGCCGTGCACAAGGGCTCTTGGGATCTTTTCTATATGATAGATGAGGCAAGCTGGACAGATACTTCCCGCTTCCTCCTCCTCTGCAACATCTGCTCCCAAACCACTGGCTAGTGAAGCACAGGCAGTGCCAGCGACAATCCTTGAAGTGGTAGGCTGACTGTTAAAGGTGTCCCAGAAAATGAGACCACCTCCAGCAGTCCTGTTGCCATCACTTCCTGAGACTTTCATGTTCTGTGCTGGCCAGGAACAACAGGAATCCTACTCCCACCTGCGCTTCGTTCTCTTGACCAAAAGTTTGCATAGTATCCAGGCATTTCAGCAGCTTATAGATGTAAGTGAATTTATCTCAGGTTCTGTGACCAAGGGAGGTGTGCTTTTCCTCTGAAGGGAAAGAAACATAGGTACTCTGTTTCCTTAGTGCCAGTAACAACCTGGGTCAGACAGAAATAGACTTGAGGCTCTGAAGATGGCAAAAGTGCACTTTAAAATAATCACCTCCCCAGCACAATCTGAACCATTTTTGACAAAACCATTTAATTTCTAGAATAGGTTCACAGCAACAGATCAGACAGTCCTTCCCAGCATGCCCTGCCTTCACAGTTAAACAGAGGACTCCTCCTGAGAATACTGTGCTGGTATTTGGCAGCACCTGCTTCAGGTCAAGCAATCTAAATAAAATAAAATCTGTTACTCATTTGGTCACACACGGTTAAGTTCTGATCAGCTGGTCTCTGCTGTGCCCAGAGTCTGTACTTCTAATCAGCGCTGCAAACATTGCAAGTTTGGTGGAATTTTAACTGTGTTCAGTCTATGTAGAATTTAAGATTTTCCACAGTCAATGTACAACCCCTGACACTGCATAATAAGATAAAATATAAATCAGCAGAGGTTATGCAAACCTCCTACAGAAACGTGCACTGACAGCTACTAGAATATAAGCATGTTGAAGAGATCAGAATCTTCTGTACTGAGCCCAGATACACTTCAGAGAAAGGAACTAAGTTAGAGCAATCTCTTACACTGGCACCTGTCTAAAAGCTTAGTGACAAAACTTAAAGTAACAAAGCTGATATCTGCTAGCAATTATTTCCTCTAAAGGATACCATTAAGAAGCAATATAGAAGACTTTTTATGGCCAGATACGTAATCTAATATTTCCATGCCAAACAGCCTGTCTAGAAATGACTATTTTAAACAGGAACTTAGCCCTCTGTAGCAGTCTCCTAATGCTGATTAGGAACTCTTTGAGGTCATTTCCATCAGAGCCAAAACCTGCCATCACCCTTTAGATGTTTGTCATAGAACTGTTACTAAATATGTCCCGGTTATCTTCTCAAAAGTACTTTATCCAGCACATTCAACATTACAGATTTTTAAAAGATCTTCAATCTTCAATCACTTCTTGAGATGGAGTAAAGGACCACTTCTCTGAAAAAAAGCATTGCTCTCTTGTGAAAGAAAAACCCATAATGTATACTGGACAAAGAAACACAATTCAGCATTCTGTATATTACCTTATTTTAGTATTTAATGTGTGTCAAAAAAAAAAACAAAGGAAAGAACAGTGTTTCCATAATTTTACTGAAGTGTGAAGTCCAGCAAGACTTGCTCACACAAAGTAAGTGTTTTCTTTAGGAGAGCCAACAGTTCTTAAAAAGAGCTTAGAGAACAGAGCCCACAACGTTATCAAAGATAAAGGAAATACCTTAAATGGTGGTTGCATAGAATTAAGGCTTTTAAATCCAGGTGGGAAAAAAAAAGCACCTCCACTTATACAGAATCTATTTACCTTACTAAAATCAGGTTTGCTAAAAACTGCATTAGTCCAAGGACAAGCTTCAGTCAGCACAGAACATATTTTCAAGAGGTCATTACATCTACTGACATTCAAAGTGTGGAGAGAACGTAAAAGTTATTAACTGTCATTTTTAATAGATACCTGATGGCTTATAACATCCAAAAATTAAATCAAAACAGTCGCACAGCTGTTGAGACAAGCAATGCCCCACCTTAATCTTTCCATCTTCATGATTTTAGGTGCACTTGCAAGCCTGCTCTCAATTTCTTCCAAGAATTAATGAAACAGATCTGGGCAGGTAATGTACCTCAGAGAGATAGATTGCAATGAACAATTTTAACAGTTTAATTACCAGCTAGCTCTCTGCAGATCTTACTTACCAATCCTCACAAATGTTGGTATTCATGTGGTCTCTGTTTTCTTTCACTCCTTAATAAAAAGAGACAACAGCTCTGCCATACCCCTCGTTCTCTTTGCGTGCAAACCTGGGTTTTGGTTTGGCTGAGAGAAGAAGAGTTTTTTCCACTTACAACTTAGTATCTGAACCACTGTAAAACTAGGTCAGTTCCAGTAACATGGCTTTCAGTAGACACCATTCTACTCATAACTCCAAGGAAAGGATCCAGAGCTCAGAGCTGGAAAGAAAACACTCGTGCAACCAAACATTCAGTTAACTTTAGATGCACACTCCTAACTTTTGTACCTTACCATATTAAATAAAAAACTGTAACTGAGTTTCAGAATGCCAGGAGGAGAATTAAGTATGACTATTACATATAAAACCCCTTTTATTATAAAAAGCTATTCCATAAACAGAATTAGTAAAATGTGTTCCCCCTTCCCAAATTCCTATTGGGAACATGACAAGGAGCATTACCTCCACCAACTGGCTCAAACCTACGCAGGTGTTGACCAATATGCACACACCAATTAGCCTGCAGACCAAAACAGGAAAGGCAAACTGTGGTACTCCTTCTGGATTTTCCCCTCTCCCTGCTGCATCCCCACATCAAAGGAAAATAATGTTTGGGATGTTTTACTTTTTCTCACTCTCCCCATCCAACATCCTCCTGCCCATCTACCCAAAAATTGACACTTTTTGGGTAGGAGATCCACCCCCAGCAGGATTCCAACTGCCTCCTACAGTATTTGTCAGTCAATAGCAAGTATTTTAGTCATAAGTTTTTTATTTTTTGACCTATCAAGTATTCAAGAAAGCACAGCTACAAACTTATTCGTCCAACATATTCTCATTCATCATGCGTTCACTGGTTAAAAATTCTTTTTGACATTTCAGAAGAGAATAACTGTTTAAAACTTCCCTTTAAAAGGGAAGAATAACACTTGCAATTCTGAAATCTAAATTAAATTATTTTTCTTTTTCCAAAATCAAATGCTATCAATTATTCTCACTTATATAGAAACTTGCTGAGGGGGGGGAGATAAGATTAAACATCTCAGATAAAATCAAATGGTTTTCTTAATTAACCTGTATCCAAAATGTTACAGCTTCTTCAACATGGCAGCCCACAACATGGAAATGTTCAAGGCCAGGTTGGATGGACTTTGAGCAACATGGTCTAGTGAAAAGTGTCCTTGCTCATGATGGGGGTTTGGAACTAGATAATCTTTAAGAGCCCTTCGAACACAAACTGTTCTGTAACTCTGTGATATTGAGGGAAAGAAAAAAAAAGAATTTTCCTCAAGCATAGGGTTATGTACTCGTTTATTTCAAAAGCACCCACTTTTACTCAGTGTCTCTATTTGTGACAAAGGATTCTGAAATCTGTTGATGAGTCTGATTCATCAACTGCAAAGTTAAACATTCTGAAGGTGAGGTGTGGCAGAGCTGATAAAGTGCCTGATAAAGGAACAAACAAGTGATACTATTGAGAACTTATGCTGAGCTGACACAGCTGGCCTGGAGACATCTTACTGACAGTCAATCAATCACTGGCTGACAGTCAAGCCCAGTCCCCCTTTCTAACAGCAGGGTCTTCTAACATATCCCTTTTTGGAGTGTGTGTGGAGATTACTCCCTTGAGTGAGGCTGAGCAAATGAGATTTGCCCACAGTCACTGGTATGGGTGAATAACACCAGTCTCTACTTAATAATTGTCTTTGCTAGCTGCAATATAACTGATTCAATATTGCTCCAAAATACTGCACTGTACTATCCTGGTAGTTATAGCTTCTATACTGTGTAGTAAATAATTTGATTATGATATGTTAGTCTAACCCTTATAACAATATTTTTTAATATATAAATGTAACTGGTTTGCCATCCTTAATTCTGCAGGATAGAGTTGTACAAAAGTTCAATTACATCTGTATGATTGTTTAGACATAAAATGTTGACCAAGTCTGGGGCTAAGACTGGATCCAGCCCCAACTAGACTTCTCTCTGAGCAGGAGTTCAGAAAGCAGGGGGTCCTTGCTGCACCTCGTGACTCAGCAGGAAGGCTCCTCTAATAAACACTGTTTGAAGCTCCCATTCTGCCCATGACACAGCATTATGTAGGCAACATCTTATGGTTGAGCCTAAGACCTTCCCTAGGGAGGAAGGAACCCGAGGGATTAGTGCCCAGCTGTGCCAGACAGCATGGGTACAGTGAATGTAAAACCAGTGTGAAGCAAGGAATGATTCACTCCATGAGAAGATAAACGCTAAAGACTCCAAAGCAAGAGCAGGCCTCCAGGCAAAAGTAGTATATTTAGTTACCAAAAAAACACCTGACAACAGGTACAGTTGTGCAAGGTCTTTTAGACCGGAAAACCTTTGGTTTTGTTTTCAATTACTTTTGTGCTAAGAAAAAATACCATCACTACCTGCAAAGTTGTCTCTTTTTTATTAGGCCACATGGCTACAAAGCACTTCTAGAGAGAGGCTCCGGGGACGTACAGCCACAAGACCACCAACCATTTAATATGCACAACGTGCTGTAAAGACACTGACAGCTTGACAAAGTAAATCTGCACGGGTGCTGTTACTGCTTGTGAATTCACACATCATATTCCCCTTCCTCCCAAACCCGAGACAGACAGACATGGCTTATATTTAGCATCAGAAACACACAGGATGGGAAGGAGACCCTTATCCTCAACTTAGGATCACTGACCCGTGTCCACTCTCACAAATAGCCAAGGTACATCTAAGCCTCTTCACAGGATGATTAAAACTAGTGAAAAAATGCTGTTCTACATTCTAGGAGTGTGCTAATAATGGCAAAATATTGATTTGAGTGCCAGCTATTTTAAAAATGAGACGTTCTTAAGCTTTGCCCAAGACCTATACAATTAGGCTCTAACAGTTGAGAGCACTCTTGTATATGACAACAAACCCTTTCCCTCATGCCTGATTCCTTGGATCAGGGTCAGAAAGAGTTAACGTGTCTAGCTGAATGGCTGATATACGCCCACCAATAAATCATACACGTGAATGGTAACTTACCTGTTCTATGATACTTGTTCAAAGTTCATGGCTACTCTCAGGAAAACAAACCATCAACAAGTACCAGTTAAAATGAGCTGTTTATTTAATGATAACTGTTAATGGCAAACACACTAGCATTTGGTTTCTGCTTCTACATTATTTTTAAAAAATTTCTTTTGTAACAGGTGTATAAAGAGATTTTTCAACAGAATTGGAGGTTATAATTTTGATCCTGCAAAATTTATTTTTTTTTTTAGTATAAATTCAAATTCACTTAAGACATGACATCCGTGTTTATTGTTCACAGCCAGCAATATTGAGATGCATTGTACCTGGTTTTTCATGTATAGACATAAATAAAATTTCAGGAAAAAAAAATACTATGTGAAAACCAAGAAGCTGAAACTATGCCTTCTAGTAAGGAAACTGAGTTTCTTGGACATAATCAACATGAGTGAAAAGTGCTCAGAACTCCTAAGCAATATGTAAATGCAGTTGATATTTTTATGATCTAACCTGTTTTCCAACTAAAGAGTAATACCATAAAATAAATGTAATAATGTTTTCATATCATTTAAGTGGAAATATTAAATAAATTTAAGCACAGAATAAAATTTTAGAACTATGTTAACAAAATCAGTTCGCGATAATAAAAACAGAGTTTAGTAGGACTGAATTTGGCAGAGCTAACATTTAAAACTGACAACTGTTTTCAACTTATAATGGCAAAAAAGCACAATACATTATTTCCTAAGAGTTATCAGTATAAAAATGAATGCAAATTACAAGTTTATTGTAACTATTAAAACCTCTGCCTTTAACAATATTTCTCTTTGAGAAAGCTTATCCCTGAAACACACACATACATTTCCAGAACTGCATTCCCTAGTGCGTAAAGTCACCGAGATATATACAAAACCAGAATAAACTTCCACTATTAAGCTTGTGATAATCTCTCTGAAAACTGAAATTTTCTTTTTTGTATTTTCAATTATCTTTTTTTTTTACCAACGTTATTTATATTTGTTTTTTTTCCTTGTGATTCCATTGTGAAATCTCCATTTACTTACAAGGCCAAGCAGAGGATATGTAGAACAGATTGCTTGCCAGGGCCAGAAGAGGGAGCTCAAATTAGTATTTTCACTTATTAGGATAAAGCAGCATATACCTGTGTAGAATTTAACGGTAAAGGTTCTTCTGTAACATTAATTAGACTCTTTGATGTATTATGTATTTAAACTAAAGTAACAGATTAGCCTGTGTGATTGACACCTGCAGTAATGGCTGTATAGGTCGGAATTAAGGCAAATGGCTCTCTTTAAATCTTTGAATTTCAGCAACTGAGCCTTCCATTCCCATCTCACTCAGGTTCCAGCTGTCTCCATCACTCACTGTATGACCCACATGCACTCCTAAGAACTCTCTTTCCCTACCATAGCTGATATCTGAACAAAAAGCTAGTTGCCTGGCACTAAATGTCTTCGAACTCACCTTTTTTCCTTTGCTGATCAGGCACATAGAGGCTTTCTCTCTGATGGGACACAGAGCTTTGCAAGCTCCTCCCAATTCTTGCTGTGCGGTCTCAGTACACAAATACTATCTGTAAAGTCTCCAGCCCAAGAGACATCTTCAGGTATTTTTAAAGACAAACTGACTTACAGCTCTCTGTTTTCAAAGGAGAATAAGTTAGCTCAAGCTCTGCTTTTACCTCCTAAGCTGCACCCCCTGGTAGTTATTCTGTGCCAAGTTCTTGCTGTGCTGCTTCACAGAATTAAACCACCACACAAAGTAACCAAATCTTATATTTTCCTGTCCACTGCCTTTAACACAACATCTGGTGCCACAGCTGTCCGTATGGACAAAGAATACAAAAGCATATCTCCTCAGTCTGTGTTGGATTAGACATGATGAATCTGCTAGATAAATAAGTCTGTATCAAACACTGTACAATTATTTATTTACACGCAATAAATAACAAACCCATTTACACTTTAATGTTTTCAGAAGTTGAGTGTAATAGTTGCTATAGACAGTAACAGACAAGCAGAGCTGGGAGAATGGTACCACCAGAGAAATCTGGGATAAAGTATACAAGCAAGATCCCTTCAAGTAGCTCATAAGTGTGGAAATGGATTTACAAGTGTACAGAACACCACATGTAAAAAAATATTTGTATGATGGCAAGAACAGAGCCTGGAGAACTGTAAGAGAATGGTATGTTTGAATTTTATGTAAAGGCAATGAAACAAACAGAAAGAGAAAAAAAATTAAAGGAAATATTAAAATGTTAGTATTAACAGAACAAATCTCACCAAGCAAAAATCCATGAACAAGATGAGTTCAAAGGGCTCTACAAATAAAGAAAATGTGTTATAGAAGTCTAAGAGTATTTTCTTTGCCCTCTGACAATCTAATATTTAAAGACATGATTATTCTCTCAGACCTTAAATAACAGATCTGCAACTCTCTAAATATGATTTTCCATTCTCAAAGAAGTATCTGTGTAACAGTTCTGGAGATTAGAAACACATTGGTTAAAGAACCGATTTTATTATAGCAAGAAAATTAAAAATTAAGTTCAGCAAAATAACAAAAAAACCAGAAGAAATAAATTAACAAACACAAGTATGCAGGTAGGCACAGAGAAAAATACTCAATGCAATGCTGAGCAGTGTGCCAAATAATAAATATTTATTTATTTATTCATCTCATGGCTTCTTTGATGGCACTGGACTTTTCCCTCTCCGTTTAGCAGCTTTCTCCATTTTCAGCTGTAACAAGAAAAGACATCAACAATGGTTGAAGCACTAATTTGCAAGTCAGCTAACAATGAAATATTAAATTGCTACATGCAGCCACAAATTTACCAGAGTGATACATGCAGTGAAGAGAGCTACAGAGCATTATTAGCCCAACCTAGCACTGCTTATGTTTGCACCATGGGACAAAGGAGCACTTTCATAGCTCTACTGCTCCTCCCCGATTCAAACCAGGGCTGCCTTATTTCTGATAATGGCAGTCTAGGTATTTATGTATCCTCAAGGCCAGCGTGCCTCACAAATGTTCATGTGTTTGTCTTTGTGTCCATGAAAGGTAAAGCAGCTTTATTACAGATTTCTAACAGACACAGTTAGGTGAACCAGCATGCCCAAAGTCACAAAGGAATGGTGCTGAGATAGACGCTTAACCCTCCGTGTCGGTGTCTCCTCGCAGACCCACAAGCTCATGACTTCCTCTCGTGAGATTTCTTCTACACAGTAGGCTCTTACAGCATGGTATGATTTAACAACACATCTACATTTAACTCCACCATTTTGTAGTAAGACTACTAATCCAAACCAATATATCTTTTGTTCTCAAGTATTGTTATATTAGTGAATGAAATTACATTTAGAGTAATTACATAAAAAGAATTAATGGACTTTTGCATCTGATACTAAATATCACACTGCTAACAAAAATGCAAGAAAAAAGAATTAACATGCTTTTTCCCTCATAAAATAATGTCAAAAGGAAGCCGGGCCTCATTCCTCATTTGGATGTCCCTACATATGTAATCACTACTAAGCAATCCTGTCGTTGGTCTACACAGGGGCTGATTTTAAAACATATTCCTTTATTTGGAGGCTTGAGGTCTGTAGCTGAAATTCCTACTACTTTTTGCAAGGAAAATAAAATCTTGGTGGGGGGGAGGGGAAGAAATGGAGGAATTTGGATTTGGTAGTAACATATATTCTATGAATTGATATAATATTTTTAGCATCAGACCATATTTTGTGATGATTTCCAACATAAGGAAAACTATTTAACATTTCACAAAGCTAGAGCAGCTTTCTCTTTAACAAACACCTCGTTGCAAGCACCAAGCATAACAGCAGTTTTGATTTTAAAAGTTAATTGCGCAACACTGCCTTACAAAAGAATTCATAAACAGTCAAGACACACTTCAGTTGAGATGGAGGAACTAAGGAGCTTATGTGGGGAAAGGATAGGTATTTAAGCACGTAAGTAACCACCAGGCATTTAAATTTAAGATAGCCAGTGGGGTGGAGGAGACACGTCTAAGGGAGTAACACAGATCATTTAAGAAAAACAGACCAGATTTAGCCCAACTTATTCAGACATTCAGTTAAAAGAAACACCATGAATTTTATAAATGAGGTAACAAACACACAGTCCTAAACATCACAGGAGACTTTCTGTGAGTCTGCTTTGTCATTTCTTTTAGTCACATAGTAAAATATTTTGGTTTTCTGTAATGGCAGGTTCCTTCAATTAAAATCTGCCCAGTTAAGGTAAGTGGCATCCCACATGACTGACCTCTGAAATCCTGTAATAGCTCTTAATTGTATTTAAAACATTATGTTAAGAAGCTAGTGCTTTCTCAGGAATAAGAGAAGGACCTTTATAATACATTTATATGCTACTTAAATCACACATGTATCTTTTTCAGACATCTTCTTGTGAAGGTGTATTTAGATTAGGCATGTAGTAACTTGCCCGTTCTTGATAACGTTTTTCAAAGTAAGCCATGTCATCTTCTTCTGAAGGTTTGCCATAAGAAATTTGCCCTGTAGCACTTGAACTACCTGAAAAACAAAGCAAAACAAAAAAACCCAAACAAACAAGCAAAAACAACAAAAAATAAAACTCCTTTTCATTAAGGATACTTGTTACTCCATTAGTTATGTTTTACATTTGGCAAAATACACGTATAATGAGAACTCACCTTTACAGGCAAGTACAAAACGCAGCAGTTGGGATCAAAGAGAAACATCTTTAATCTAGGCTAGTAGCTATTATAAATTGTTTTGGAGAAGTTCAACAGTTATAGTAATTGCTAAATTTTTATACTAAACAAGGGACATAAAATAGGCACAACTGATCTATAATTTCATCTAGAAAAGACTTTCTGGCAGAAGGCAGTTTCACAGGATTACGCTGAATATGTGCAACCTATTCAGATAAGATGAGCTTCTAGTAGAAATTAAAAATTTTAAAAACTGACCCAATGAATATGTGACACCGTCAGTGGTGTTAATGGTAGGAGAAAATCACTTAAGGTTAAAACCACATCATGAGCAGAAATAACAAGCGTTAAGAAAACAGTTATTATAAGCATTTCAAGTGCATGAATGCTGTACTAACTTTTCACATAATAAGGCTTCAATATTCAATGTTTAACTTTTATTTTAGCCTTAATCATCCTAATCACCCTAATTCATTAATAAAATTGTTTAATTTTATGTTAAATTCTTTTTGTATAACAGTATCATCCTATTTATACATCACCTGCTCTCTGTGAGATGGCTTGAGCGGAACTAGAAGGCCCCTGAAATGCTTTTAGAAATGGATGATCCATGCTGGTAATGGGGGCTTCCAAGAGTTCAGCAGAAGGAGCACCTGTTAGGAAAAAAGTCGAATGAAAAGAATAATTAACTTCAAGAGATAGATTTCTGATATACATGATGGGGTCAAAACAAGGCTACAGATTCATATCTACAACTCTCAGCACAGTCCCTATAAACTTAAGTTAATGAAAGCATTACAAGGCTGGCTTCAAAAGAAATGGAAAGCTTTGTTTCTTTAGTTACTATGGCAATACCATAGTTTTTAAACTTCTGACAAATCCAGGAAAGCAGATTAGAATTTTAAAAAGAAATAATGAATATATGGCAATTATAGATAAAACAGTGTTTCAGGACAAAATGTATCCATTATTAAATGGTACAAAATCACAGAATACTAGAAGTATCAAGACTAACATGTCTGTTCTATGAATTACCTCTGGGTTTTTAGGCTGAACAGCTATCAACCTCTGAGCTCGAAAACAAAAATGCTGTAAATATATAACCAAGAAATTCCTGGGCACTAACAGGCTAAAGGATTAACATAAATATAATGTGGAATTATTAAGAGAAAAAGAGAAGTTACAATTCTTTCTAAAAGATATATTGCATTTCAACCAGAAGCAACTGGGCTGAACACCAGAACTGTTGATAAAGAGTTATTTTATCAATTCACTACAGCAAGCTGGCCAACATGGTCACAGTGATCTCTTCACACCAAAGGACTGCTGGGCAAAAAAAATCTGTCTGCCTTCCTACTCCTATTGATCCAGTTTGCCTTCAAACTTTGAAAATCTATTTTGATTTAGTACTTTTCAAAACTACTTAGGTGGAAAACTGAAACTTCATCTCAGGTCAGCTGCACTTACCTATTCCACTGTCATCAAGCCTCATGTAGCCTTCTGCTAGTGAACTAAAACCAGTCAGTCCTCCCATAGCAGCATAAGGAACATCCTGCCCCACAGGCTTTCCTTGGGCTAAGCGCTCCTCTTTGGTTTCCACAACTGTTTCATGAGCATATGCTGGCTGACCACACGCACAGGTAAAGCAACTGTGAAAGCCTGAACACTTGGAACCTAATAAAAAAATAAATGAGTGAGATGATAATGGAATTTATACCTCATCGTAGACAAAATGGTTTCCCTAAACTGATCTTGTAAAAAAATAGACTTCCTTCACTACAAAAGCATCCAGATATGTCAAAAAATTGTATAAACATGAAGGGTGACTGTGGAGATTAAATCATGGAGCCCATCCAGTCACAAGGTCTTGTTCAGTCAAGTTTCAAGTACCTCTGAGGATGGTGATTCCACCTCTCTGAGCAGCCTGGACCAATGCTGGATCAGACATTTCTTTTCTGATATCTAACTATATTTCCTATGTTGCAATTGTGTCCATTGCCATTAACAACACTTCCCTCTATCCACTGACAAAAAATAAAAGGATAAGAAATTCTGACACTGGGTAAAGATGACAACCTGCCAGCATTTCGGCAGTATTGCCTCCAAAGTTGTACAAGACATTACAGTGTTGCATGGCCAAAAAACTTCATATCACAATTTATTATATAAATCACAATTTAAATGTCTTTTAAAATTAGCAAAATTATCTCAGTAGCAAACAGAGGCTGTGACAACAGCAAAATGGGTTCTACTGTTAGACTGATTTTCACAGGGGTTTTTAACCTTACATAGCCATAGGATGTAACTGAAATAGTTACACAAATGTCATGTGACATTCAGAAACAGAGTGGAGTGAAGTGACCCATCTGCCCTAAACTCGGAGATAAAACTGTCATCAAAGCCCCGCTGGAGCACCGACGTGACCAAGAAATTGACTAACTGATTTTGCAAATGTTTTGTTATACAAATTACTCTGCTTCCAACTCAGTTTGTTTTGCAGAGCACCATGAAAGATTTTTTTTAAGTCTTGCAGAATATGCTCAAGGATCATATTCTTGAGAATGTTAAAAGCTTCTTCATATGACTTTGGGCACTCCCCGGTAACAGAGCTCTGTATTCTGTGTTTGGACACACAATGCAGTGTATATGATACATAAAGTGCAATAGCAGTATTTTCAATTATAATTTACCTATCACACTGGATTGATCAACACTGAACTAGACTAATGCCATTACATTAAAACAACACAAGTCCAAAACCAAAGCAAGTCTTGGCACTTCTCTGTGAAATCTGTGAATCCCTCAGAAGTGTCCAGTATTTTGGAGAAACACCAAAAAAAGATCATAATATAAATTATTATTGAAAACACTGTGTTCTATGGATTCAGTCTGAATTGTCTAATTGCACATTTAAGATTTCCACATTACTTAGAGAAAGTCTTGAAAGGCTGTCATATAAATATTTCATCGTTTGTTCTATGGGATATGATTCCCAAACAGTAAAAGCTGTTTACAGCTTTTCCTGTACAAAAAAAGAGACATTTTATGAAAGAAATTTAACAACAGAACCAGCAAAAAAATCTTCGGATTACATAATTTGAGGTTTCAAACTAGAACATCTTTGTGTATTATTTATTTTATGTGGTTAATAACTACTGCTGTTTCATTACATTAACCTCAAACAACTGAAGTAAAAAGCTTCCTCTTAATCCTTTCTCAAAGCTCTTCCTTGAAACTCCATTCCCATTTACATTTCTGGACCCACAATCTCTATGCTCAGGAACTGCTTTGTCAGAGCGCTAACAACAGTATTATTTGGGAACACAGCGCTAGTTCCTACGGAGTTGAGAAAAAATACATTAACATTATATTCAACTAGGCAATAGGGGAATGGAGATAAACCCTTTTCTCTCTCAAACTACGAAGTTCAGTAGAAAAGTCCTGTGCATGCAGCTGGAAGTGACAAACTGCAAGTGCGGTGCTTTCATACTGCCTGACTTCAGGCATCTGTCTCCATAAGCACCTAACTGAATCACTCAGAAACTTATGCTCCTTCACAGGGCTTGGGGAAACCAAGGACCTTGTTCTAAACCCTCCTGCAAAAGGTGATGCCTTCCTTCCCACTTCTCATCCTTCTTCAAGGATCACAATACACATCAGCGACAAGTGCAGCATATTCCTAATACCCAGGGACGAACAGATCCCTAACTTGCTGTTTCTGCTGAGTTTCCTAGCAACAAATGCTGCAAGCCCATCCTTGACTTACAAGAGTTACACGGAAATCCAGGTGCTGCACTGTGCTGATCAGCAAAGTGTTTGCATCTACAACGGATGGGCTGTGTGCCATTCAGAGGGACATAGTGGTAGGACTGGCATGGACAACATCTCACTCTACAGGGCACACAAATAGGACGCTCTTTGGGAAGCACTTCATAGTCCGTTTTGTGTTGTTTATACCTGAAACAGGTAAAAATAATAGCTTTCATAACTTTGTTAGTATTTATCAGAAAAGTAACTGAGAGGCTTATCATTTACTTCACATATTTGGTTTTTAAGTATCCTTAATTATATTACTGTTGTTGATTTTTAATGAAATGCATAGTATCAGCTGCTTTTACAACTATTTATTACGTAAATATCACAGACCTTTATGTTTCGTTTTGACACCACTATCAGAGTCAATATGATCTACAATAACTCATGCCTTAAAGCTGAATTTATTAAAGACTGCAAACCATTTTAGTCTCAAAAATTTATTGAGATTTACATTTAAGAACAGTTCTTACTATCTAAAACCTTATTAACTTGCTTATGTGGTACTGTAATGTATCTGGAAATACTTTACATTTTCCTGATTTTTAAAAATACAGCGGTATGAAAAAAGAAAAGCTACCCACCGGTGAGTACAAAAGCACAGTGTCTCTGGTCCCACAAGCTTACAGTCCATGCCAGTTGGTGACCTCCAGCTCACATACAACCTGTTCTGTAACCGAATGGGTAGTACTTTTCTTTTGTACTCCTCATATTCCTCAGGAGTAAAGAGCTTTCCTCCATCATCATCTCCTACAATTCTGTAAGGATGTTATAAAAAGAACCGTGAGGATATGAAGACAATAAAAGTAGATTTCTCCAGATATTTTTTCAAATAATTACAGTAGTTTTGCCATAAATGCATAAAGAAAATCTTGCATTTCATAATACTGTTCTAGTAATATACATTTAACAGAACTATAGCTGATCTTTAGAGAAATTTTGTGAATAATACTCTTTTGAAAAAATTGCTCTGACAGACTGAAAAACAGCCTTGTAAGACAAAGGGAAAAAATAAAGGCAACTGCAATGCACTCCTTTTCGTATGGCAGAAAAAGCAATGAGTATCAAGGGTCATGTAACCAGCCAGCTCTGCCTCAGACTTTTTGAATGATCTCTGGCAATTCACTTCACCCATCTATACCTAACTGTACTGCAGACTTGTTTGTATCAGGTGATCTAATCTTAGTCTAGTTTCCAAGCAGGAAAACAAACTGCCATCAAAGTAACAAACAACACATCCAAGTTGTCTTCTGACTTGCAAGAAGACTATGATAGTTTCCATAGCTAAAGTTGATGGGAGCTGTATCCCACAGTTCAGACAGGCCCACTTGCTTAAGCTATCACTACATTCAAATTCAAGGTCACTGAACATCTGGAACTCCAGAGCAGCATCCACATTCTGCATTTGTAGCAACAACCGATGACAGTAAGTAAAACCTGTAAAATACAATTAAGACTTAATTGCAACACTTACCTATGCCGAAAGTTAGTTTATTAATGTCTGTAAATATTTCAGTTATTATTTGTTGGGTGCACTAAAACATACTGAATGAGTCATTCTGTGTCAAACAATCTGTGGATTTGTGCATTGCCAGTACTGTACAGCACCAGAATAATGTGCCAACATATCGCTGTGATTTGCACATCAACCCAGCCAACGCCCACTGAATCACTGTACATCTTATGTAAGAACTACCACTGTGCCTTCCTCTCGTGTTTTACTCAAGGTTTTCCTAAGTTAAATTAAGATAGTATTTCAGCACAATGACTGTGTTCATTCTTATTTTTGCTCGGCCTTTCTAGAGGAGTGCTGACGAGACTAGCAGAGACACACAAAGTAGTATGAGGGGTTTAGAGAGTGCAAAACCAGAACTTATGATGCACTGATCTGTGTGTTCTGAAAGAGCAGTACGGCTGTCAGATTATCACAGAACGGCTTGCGTTGGAAGGGACATTAAAGATCACCTAGCTCCAACCTCCCTGCTAGCCCATAGGGCCTCTCACAGCAAATCACACAGACACGCTGCCGGGCGAGCCTGGATGCGAGGAACGACGCGTTCCTTCGCTGCTGACACGAGGCTAACGCCATGCCCGCATCAGGGCACACCAGCCACGGCACCTCCGCCTGCGACAGTGAACGGCGGGCGGTGGATGTGACTCAGCGCAGCCGCCACAAAACCCGAAGCGGCGGCTTCAGGAGGGCGGGAGAGGAGCGCGAGCATCTCCTCAGGAGGCATCCCGGGGATGCGGCACCGCTGCCGCCGGGCACCCGCCCCAGCGACCCCCACCGCGCCGCCGCTGCCCCCTCACCGCCGGTACTCCGCGTACTCCTCCAGGGCCTCCGGCTCCACCTGCAGCCGCTCCATGACCGGCCCTGCCGCCGTCAGGGTGCCAGGAGCGCCGGGCGCCGCCCGCGCATGGAGCGCGGCAGGAGGGGGGCAGGCGGGAGAGGAGGGCAGGCGGCAGGGCAGGGCAGGCGGGTCGCCCGCAGCACGCACCGCGCCGGTTGCTGAGAAACGTGCGTGGAACTGCGACGGGGTGTGCGCCGCGTACACGGGCACGGCGAGCCCCGCGCCAGGATGTTTTCCCGAACGCGGCTCGTTTCCCGGTGCGCAGCGCAAATTCACACCCGGTATTTCTGTGTTCCTTTCTAGTTTGCGCAGAGAGAGCTAGGCGGTAACACACAACGGGCTTACAGGTCATCAAGACTTTACAGTGTTTATACACTTTAACAAGGGCATCAGCATTCATTGGTTACAAGTTACATAACTCTTCTATTAACAAACAAACCCCTATTTGCTAGTTGTATCTCTCTCTTCTCATGAGAATTAGTCTGCAGGTGCAGTTCTCTGCATTTCAGTCTGGAATTCGTTTTGAGTGGGTGGTCACAATTGCCCACTGTCGGAATTACCTTTCCCGGAGTTACTGCTCAGTTCTGCTGACTTCGCTCCTGGTGGTTCTTGTCCAGACGGGCCATTCATCTTGGGATCGTCTTCTCTTTTCCTTAAAACAAAAGATGAGCCAAACATCCAACATTCACAATGCAATTACTTAATCATAACTGTCTAGCTACAGCTACGGATTAACAAAAAAAAAAAAAACAACTTGTGAAGTTTGATTCAAGTCTTGAGCGGCTCAAATCTTGAGGGGCTCAATATCAAGGACGAGATATAAATACATGGTGCACACATCCCCCAAGAATGGCAGTCATCCCCCATGCCTCTTGGGATGGACACCCTCCCTGAGCAGCAGCGCCAGGGCACAGGCACACACACATCCACAGATGTGTGTGCAGATCCGTGCACCTGAGGTGCCTCAGAAAGGCATCCACAATCACGGGTGCCACCAGCCACGCAGCACATTGTGTCCGCACAAGCCCTCACGGTGCCTGCCCTGCACTCGCATTGTCCTCAGCTGCTGCTGCTATTTAGACCACCACATTCCTGGTGGGTAGGTGACAGGTATTTTTGGTTGGTCACTGATTTCCCGTCAGTCTTCCATTATAAAATAAAATATATGTTCCATTGCAAAATGTGTATTTTTTTCACAGTTCAAGACAACAGGAGGCTAACTTTGGGAAACACTGCTAGCCAAAGACGGTTTTTAGACTGGCAGCTTGCAATTCCCAATTCCTCTCCATGTGCCACAAGCAATGCCACCACATTGGAGCAACTCCTCTGATGTGTTTGAGGGCTGTAGTGAATACACCACAGACTGCTATTTCAGGTATTGCTCTATCCCTATAAATTACTGCTTCCCCTTGCCTCAAACACCCTGGCCACAAAGTGACCAAATACACGAGGAAAAGATGTATGTTTTCTTTATCTGAGCTTTAGGAAATTGATATTTAAATTGTGCTCTCCTTGCTAGCACAAGCTGCAAACCCTCAGACTGTCAAATTGAGACCCACAAGGAGAGGCTTTTTCCATACCATACAATGACACTTGCCTGGCAGTAAAAAGGTACAGCAATTCAGGGAAGTCTCCAGATTGTTTTGAACTGGACAAGCCACAAGCAACAAAGCAGAAGGTGAAGAGGAATGTCACAAGGACGATGGCAGTGTTTTGCCAAAACATCCCCCAGAGAGAGATGAAACAACAGGGACACTTGGGTTTCCAGCAGTATCTAAATAAGGTGACAGGCCATATGGTCTGGGCGTTTGTCCTGTGGCTATGCCACATGTATAAGAAATTTCAGCAGAGGAGACAGCACTGCAACGCAACACACACGTTCTGTCACACTGAGATCTGAACATGAACAGGTCACTCTTAAAGGCAGAAATTATATGGGAGCAAGTCCTCACTGCAGTCAATACACCTCCAAGTAAGCTAGTAGAAGAAAATAAAATCCCATCAAAAAAATCAGGATTATTTCTCCAGGGAAAATTCCTCCTCTGACCACAGCTTTGAGAAGGAAACAGATCGGGGAAAGGGGACCTTGAAAGCAGGACAAGAAGCTCTGCAGACAGGGAGTTTGAACATAGCAAGGAACACACTGCTGCACAGGAGCTGCACAAAACTGAATATCTTTCAGATACCTAATCTGTATGCACATTTTGCTGGTGCCAAAGATCCCAGCATTGCCAATAAAGGGGGGAAGGGGTGGAAAGAGCTCTGGCAAGCTTAGTTCACACAGAATGAGCAGAGCTCCTATGTCATGGCTTGATGGGCCTCATCTGTGCAAGATCTTTGTTAAAAACAGCCCTCTGAAATACAGTTTGGGTTTGGAGAGCAGAGCCAGCTTTCTGAATTAAGGCAGCTTTCGGTGAGGGCTCCAAATGTTAGTCTATATTGCACTTTAGCATCAGATTACCTGTGAACAGTCACTGAGAACTTACTGAGAGCAGGAAATCAAGTCTTTTTTTGTGAGGCATCTGTCCAATTTTTGTGATGGGAGGTAGTTCATAGAAGACTTATTTCTGGATTTGATCAGAGCAAGTGTTTTATGCAATATAGACAGTGTTCAGCTTATTAGGATCCAGGTCTTATTAGCTAGTAAGACCCCACTCAAGATCTGCTTGAATCCAAATCTGGATCCGTAGACTTACTTGGGAACAGATATGAAAGGTGAAAGACTTTGTAATTGAGAAATGGAGTTCTTTGCTAATAAAGGTATTTCAAACACTCACTGTTTTACTTTCATAGCATGAGTATAGGAGCACATTTTGGACTCAGAAAACCCTCTCCCCTCTCTCATCTCTTCTAAGAGATTGTTAATAGACATCCAAAATAAAATTCCTTAAAGACTGAGTCAAACCAGATTTTTCATGGTAAACTCCCAAATAATTTTGAGTAGCAAGGATGAAAAAAAAAAAAAAGGCTTTCTGCTCCCATGAAGAAGCCATGACACAAGGTAAGTAAAAGGAACAGGAATCCAGATGGCATGTTTTACCTCCTATGGTTGTGATGTAGCATACGGATGCTGCTGGCCCAAGATCTCTGAACACATCAAAGTGGGTTGAACATATGGACACTTCCTTACAGTACAGTTCTGTGAGACCTAAGGTACTGCCTACACATCAAAGGCAACAGCTTAATGCTGCATGGGGTGTTGACAGTCTCTCTCAACACCCTCTGTTAACAATAAAATGTGTGACCCTTTAAATTTTTTGAAACCCTTACAAGTTTGACAAGTGCTTAAAAATATTCCCAGCGAAATACCTATGCAAATTGAAGATAGCCACTTTATTAGTGCAAGAATAAATAATTTAGAAAAAAACGGGTTTAATATTTTGGACCTCAAGTCATTATTTTGAAGTAGTAGTCAGTCATTCCATTTCTATGGATCTGATCAATGACTACCTAATCAACTATTCCGGAAACGAGAATTGAAGTGGCAAAAAGAATAACAAACCATTTCCATTAAATTGTTGCCTGCATCCATATTTGTACCAATATTCTGATATACTTCAAGGCAAATCCAAGCAGTACTCACTTTTATAAACTTCTAACCATGGCCACACATTATGCTACAATAAAAACTAGGTTTTGTATTTTTACAGTATTAAAAATGACAGCATGTTTCTCTTCCAGTTTTGCTATCAGAAAAACAGAACATGATTAGACATCTACAGACAGAGTAAGTTGATGAATGTCACAGGGATTATGGAAGCTCATGTAGAAGTGCAGGTCAATTAATAATGAGAGGTTTTTGCTGGAGGTACTGACAAACATAGTTGGGAAATTTGTAATTAAGATCACTTAGAGATAAGATAATTCAGCAGCATGTGATGCCACCGGTGTTTAAGAGAGGTGATTCCATGAATTTTTTTAACTTGGGCTTAATTTTAATAACCTACATGATATTTTCAAACAGATACAAATGCCTATGTGCATCATTCCTGACAAACTGAGATTAGTGAAGTACCAATTCAGTAAGCACCTTTTCCATGTGAAAAACATAGAAAAGTCTAATTCACTTTTTCAGCTACTATAAAGGGAAGTCTCCCATTTCACTCTTGCCTTTGAAGGTGGCATACTATCAGTTAGGTTAAATTGAACCCCACAGATTCCAGACTGCTTTGTTTCGTAAAGTACAATCTAATGAAAGGGTATTAGGAAAGGACGGTCATATCTGGATTAATTGTTACAGATATCAATTGACACTATACCAATTAAGTAAGAATGTTCTAGACATTTAGCTTATTCAATGAGTTTGAGTGGGTTTAGGAGTTAAAAAGATTTTAAGAAAACATAATAAACTGCAATGTTAAATTTTATGCAATCACTTTTCTAAATAGACTTCTTGTTCCCAAATAATTGTCAGACAATGCTTGGACATCCTAAGTACGTTAGGGTTTATATGAAATTCCAAAATTATTATTTAAATGAAGAAAACAACAAAAAACCCTGTCTGTTTAGACAGTAACCAATATATACTCTTTTCTTTCTGTTTTTGTTCATTAGAATTTTTGTTTGGGAGTGGATCTTGAACATTTTTTGCTATCTACATGAAGCAATCATTCACAGGCACAGAAGTACTGATAATTACCTAGTGAAATCAGCTGATAAACACTCAGGAGGCAAATTACAGCTGGGAAAATTTAAGACTCATAATTTACTGAAAGATTTCAAGGCCAAACCCAAAACACTCCCCCCTCCCTTCAAATCAGCAGTTCTTTATATAAGAGGTTATATCGCCCCCTGCCCTCCACAGAAAAGGGAGGGGGAAAACCCCATCAAACCCAATCCAGCCTAACAACCAACTAACTTTAAGAAGATTCCATATTGAAGCAGGTCACTTTGGAGGGGATTGTGATGTTTTCTGAAATGGGAAATGCACAGCTGCATCATTAAAACTGCAACATAGTAGAACCACTACTTAAATATTTCTCAGGAAAAAAAATAAAATATGTTTGGCAACACAACCAAATCCTGTGAAACTATCCAAGCATTTTGGACACAGGGTAAGTTGTAGGCTCTCTTGCTTCTTTTTCACCCAAGCCCTCAGGTTCTTTACACAACCTCCTGCCACTACAGGGCTGCCACACCTCTCACATGTCCTGTAAAGGAGGCTGCAGGCTACAACCTGCATATGTATTCTTGCTACTGTTGTTAATAGGAAAGGCAGTCGAGACCTCCCCCTTTTAATTCCTTCCTTGCTTTTCTTTCCCTAGTTTTCCTATTCCGATAAGTATCATCATCTTAGCAAAAAGGATAAAGCTCAGCTTCCATCCTCTGCACTGCTGGAGCACAGAAATCTTGGAAGTGTGCTAGGTAGCTGGTGAAGGGAGAACACAAGTCAGAGGCATGGCATGGTGATACAGCACATAACAAGACTAGCCACAAAAAGAGGGGCAGGATATATCACGGACAGTGATGTAATGCTGTATCAACCCTTAATAGGCCTTTCAGGCAAAATGAGACATAGGGTGCTACTAGACTATTTTTACCTTGCTCCTTGACAAACAGTTTTTTCAACTAGATTCACAAATGGAACGTTTGTGCCATAAAACAGAGGTAGTTCACAGTTTTCTCTATATATTTGTCAAGTACAAGCTAATTCCAATGAGCCATTATGCTACTGAAACCTGAAAAAAAAGCAACTATTTGCTAATGGCACCATAAATTACCATGATGTATCAGTCTCCAAAATCCCTGCATAAAATAACCTGCCTGTGCACATAGTGACAAATACTTACCTCGCAAGGTTTTTTATGCTCCTTTAACAATCCTCAATAGCTTTGTTTCGTATACCCTTACAAGAAAAAAAAGTCAGTTTTGTATACACACACATGAACCGGGTTCTAGTTAGTACTAGTCAAGAATCTGGGAAATAAAATCAGAGATAGAGAGATAGAGAGAGAGATAGATATAAAAACTTATCTTCACATTGTCATTAGAGAACTGCAGATTCAAAAGAGGTTATGCACCTATCTTCTTTACTCCTAGGTTAAAGAGCAAAGTCTTCACCATTAAAGATGGAAACTAGTTATTTTATTTTCAATTCTTTCTTCCTGCAGCTCTAATCTGAGATAAGTTTCAGGGCATTAGAATTTAAAGAGCAGAAGAACTCAGTGACTGAGAAGGAAGAATACCAGATAGACTACTACTAAACCTCAGAGACACACAACTTTCCAATCCAGAAACACATAGAGCACGTGTAGCAAAAATGACAAGACTGTTTAATAATAATAAGAAGAAGAACAAGAAGAACAGCAACAACAACAGAAACATTTACAAGTACAATTAAAAATTTATTTCTCTTTCTGCATTGAAGTGAGTACATGTTTACACACAATGTGACCAAAAAAATCCTCTGGGTACTAACAAAGGTTGCAAGTGTATTTTCTGTTATAACCATCAAGAATATCAGCAGGGAAGCAGAAGAAAAAACACATAACTTTGGATGGTGCATCATCCAGCACCTCTGGTTTTACCCACCCCCAAAACCCCACTCACAGGACACTTCTGGCAAAAGTCCCTGATCATATCAAATATTCACTACATTTTAAAAAACAGGTTCAGTGGCACTTATATATGACTTCAGGAATATTTTGAAATACAGTGCATCCATGCTGCATGCATTTCACTTTGCTGTAAGACTTAGACATAAGGCAAATATTACCTTACCTCTCAAATACTCCATGACTAAACAACCTTAGTATATACAACTCTGTTAAATGGCAGAGATGTCTTGTTTCTCTTCACTGATTTTCCTTCTGATCAAGAAAGCAATTCAGGAGATAGTGTGCTATACTCATCACAAATTGCAAGGTATTAATTGTTAAAACAAACAGCAATGAATAAAAATAAACCGTATTCGCATATCCAAAACTTATTTCCATCACTTAAATAATTTCATCTGCAATTACAAAATACATACACTTAAATATCTTTGTAAGAAACAATCATCTAAGAGATCACAGATTATGATTTGCTTTTCTAACTGTCCTAATTCTGGCGCAAAGATAAACCTGGACAGTGTTACTACCTAGAATATTTTCCTATTATCATTAGTTTTCTTAAATATACAGTAAATTCTCTTCAACTATTCTGACAGATAGTGCAAATAAAGACATTCTTTGGGTCACAATTTTAAAATATTACCACCAATGCTAACCTCAATTTAATATTGTTTAGTAATTAAGTAACAAAATATTTTAAGTATACACATTTTCTAACATCTGCTTAACAATGCGTTTTCCTCAGTGACCTCGGCTTAAATGAAGATCACAAAAAATTAATAAGCTACAATGCTTCTCACCTATCCAAAAGATATGTTATATTCATACTTAAATAAATATATTTATAAACCTACCTATAAGTTCCCCATTGCTTTCCACATAGTTTTATTATTCAATGGCATACTACATCAAATCATGATAACAAAATATCTTTAAAGACAACAAAGATCACTTTAGAAGTACTGCTCAAAGGCAATGAAACAATGCTTTGAGAACCTAAGCACATATGTTAGGCCTACACAGATCCGGCGCATTGTATAATAGAATAGTTTATGCTTCTTTTAGAGTCAACTACTGCTTTGCCTTAGCCAGAGATAAAACGCTTATCTTAAATATTACCCATCACAGCTGTAGCAACACAAAGCGGCCCTGTCTGCTATCTAATGTTGCTGGCTGGTTTTACACGTTTATTTGAAGTTACTGGTGCCTGATGGCTAGTTCCATTAGTGGTATTTGTTGCTGAGCCATTCACAACAATGTAATCAACCTTGTTTTCCAATTTCACCAGGCGTTGTAAGATGTCATCCAGAAGAACAGCAATTGTTCTCTTAAGATCAGCTGAAGATAATGGAAAAAACAAATTATAGACTATTATTTACTATGTGTGGAAAAGAACTGCTGTTTCAACATATTCACACCTTAAGACTTGCTATCGTCCCTACTATATGCTTTGGAAAGGAATGCAGATTGATATACAAGTATGGCTGCTTGATTTTTCTTTAATACCATTTCTTTGTTATTTTATACCACCATAATAGGGAACTGTGAAGCAGCCACTTAAATATTTGAGTGTAAGAACAAAATCACTAATTGGAGCATTAGAAGTGACTATTCAAAGGCAGTATTTCAAATTTCATCCAGTCAACAGTACTACAATACACAGCTATAACACCTTTTAGCCTTGGACAACAGCAGAATATATTTAAATACTTTCAAACATAAAAAGGTAGTTAATAGTTTTCCCCTAAATAACAGATCTAGTCCATAGAAAAACTGCTGTGACACAGTATCTTATCCCTTATTATATAAACTATAAAGTTGCAGGGGGAGAATCTATCTATTTACACCTTTGCTGATTGAAAAACAGGAGTTTTTTCTCTTTAAGAGCAGTATGCACTACTCTGAAAGACAAAAAATGTAACTTTACAGCTTTCATTTAAAAAAGAAGATATTCAGATAACTAGTATAGCTTTTTTCCTCTTACCGTATCCTGCCATAGATGCTCCACTGCCACCATTCATTAAATTTTTATTTTCTTCTGCCAGTGCTTTGACATATCTTCTGCTGAGATCTAGTATCTGTCCACGCAACTCAGCACTGCTTTGGCGTCTTGGATACTGAAAAGTGTAGCGTAGCAACATCAAACCCCAGATGATTCCAAAAACCAGTAAAAACATACTCAGTTTCTGGGACATATTTTTTCTTGAAAATGTTAGAAACATTTCTGATGAAGGCCACAGGAGTGTCTTAATTGCAAGAAAAGTAATTGAATCAGGCTTTGTCAGATTAGATTACATATTAAACAAAAATAAGATTTCTATGAAGTGAAAAATCTTCTGGCTGGATCACCTTGAATACATCTTCTCATGTTTTAGTTGGTCTTGATTCCTGAAATTTGTAAAGTATCACCTGGTTATTCAAAACTGCTGCAGTAGTTGAGATCAAGGACAAGTATCTGTTCCTAAATACGGTACTATATCATCATCTAGCAAACAATTATGGATTTTAATCTGCTTAGAGGTTCACTCATCTTTCTATCTCACCTGTTACTTACAGCATTTCCTCTTCCTATTTTTACCAATTTTTATTCTCCAAAAATCAAAACTTCCATGCTTCTACGAATCACCTTAAATATTTTAAATACTGTAATTTGAACTACCATGAAACCCACATGTGTTTCATACAAAATGCAGTATCTAGAAGAGACTTGTAAGACATTTATAGACAACATTTTGAGGAGTTATACACATAATCTACACACAAGAAAAAGATCTTGTAAAAGGATTCACATGATTCTTATTCTTCACTTAGAAGCCCAGGGCAAGTATAAAGAGACAACATGTAGCACAAAATTTCTTGGCTGGTTAGTTAGTTCAAAGTCTCCTCTTCTGGTTTTGTACACCATTAAGAGTTTTTGTTTGTTTTGGTGTCTTGCTACTGAATAAAGAAATAAAACCAAAATAAAATGGCACTCACATTTAGCATTTTACTATAACTTGAAAAAATGTCTTACCATAGCAGCTAATTCTGATCCTTCGATAGGTTAAGGCTTCAAGAGAGAAACAAATGGTAGGAAAGCGTCAGCAGTTAAACAACAGATGTCCAGACAGTTTGAAGCAGTATGAGCCACACATCTTCAGGGAGCTCTGCAATGGGGGGGGGGGGGGGGGGGGGGGGAAAA
>JAWMRA010000078.1:31103678-31117532 GCA_035584735.1 Pseudotriccus pelzelni | reverse complement strand
GAAGAGATTTAAACAAAACAAAGTGAACGGACCTCCGTTTTCTTGTGGAGTGGTTGAAGTTGAGGGCTTCAAGCCACATGCATTTAAAACAGAAATACATTTTTAAACCTAACTTGAAGCAGTTGTTAGGGAAGAACAGAGAATTCATTTCCATTTTACTATAAATGCATACATTTAAATGCCCAGTAACTGACTTTAACACAGTTTTAAAAGAAAACTTGGTAAGAATCTCACTCAATATTTCTTTCTTCTGTTATAAGACATTGATGGCAGATGGTCCAGATTCATCATATACGTACACGCACATATATTTACACATGCGTCATTCTCTTCTTAATTTTTTACCCCTCAAACACATCCCACCTTTTCAGTCTCTTTACATGCATATACCTTGTATTTCTCATTTTTTACCTATCTCTGAAACTACTCCAATTATTTAACACTTTCTTAAATGACAGTTTCTACCACTTAACATAGTCTGGATAAAGCCACTCATTTTACGTAATAGTTATGTTTTTCCCTGTTATGTTTATGTTACTCCCTGTTCTTCCCCATATATTACCTGACACGAGCACTTTTTAGACTGAAGTTACACACTGAATACAGCTCCTCACCAGACTTTCTGTAGTGGTACTTAGGTCTCTGTTTTTATCAGAATATTGAGACTGAACTTCTCATGCTGCTAAGCTCTCCTCTAAACAACTCCGCCTCCAAAGCATTTTTTCATCGCCTCCACTGACTCATTCAAGTGGCCTTATGCCAACACACCACGGCCTGGTGCAAACACAAGTGTCACTGCCAGCAGGGCTTGTCACTTACCCTTCACCTTCACTATTCAGATAATCCTCTCAACAGGCGGGCCAACATGCCTGATTCAAGAGGCAAATTTTTGAAGCACTCTAAAATCAACATGTGTATCTAAACTATTCCAAAAATTATTAACCCAAGGCAGGGGCAACATCACGACTTGGACACCAAAGCTGCTGTAAAGTAACAAGCTCCTATGGCTCCTGTATGACAAGCTCCTGTAGCTCCTCAATGGTAAGTGACAGTATATAAACCCTTACTTTTACTGTTGGGTGCACTAATGCAAGTGGCAATCACAAATCGCTGAACGAGGAATAGCTCACTTCACCTCCACTGTGGAATATGACCATGCACATGGACAGACAGTCAACAAACAATAATTTGAATTCCCACTGTAAATTCAGTGGGATGTACTTTGTTCAAGGAACATGCTTATCCTCCAAAAAACTGTTTTAAGAGACGAATTTGTCTCAAGTAGAAAAAACTAAGAGAGAAAACAATAAAAACTTACATTCTACAGCATGAATATTTGCAATTGTGTGGTTTAAGATTTCCTGAAACAGATCCTCCCTAAACATGTGCTTTTCCCTAGCTCTTTGCCAAATGCATGGCTCTGCACTCAGACTTCAAAGCATAAACTGCACCCACATCATTATGTATAGACATAATCCGTGAACAGTACGAAATACAATGGAAAATATTTACATATGAGGTCCAGGAGTAGGGCATTCACATGATGGCTCAAAAGACCAAACAGTATTTCTCAAGAAGAGAACACAAGTTTCAACCCTCATTCCAAAACGTCTGCATCTTCTATTACTTAAAATAATAATAACAATAAAGACTGAAAATAACACATAGTTCTTACAGAATTTAAATTAAGTTCAGCTCTCCACAGATCCTTAGCCATATCTCATCCTGAAGCATTTAGACAATATCACTACAGGGCTTTGGAGTGAAAATAACTCTGCCACCACAATGTAAATAAGACCACAAAGCCAGGATAAGAGGTCTAGCCAAGAGGAACAGATTGAATAAACTCCTGCCAAGGAGCAGCAGTAATTGCAGGCTGGGCCCTTGCCTTGTGTATCTGATTCACAGTGCACACACTAACTACTGAAACCAACGGAAATCAAGGACTCAACCTGCTGGGAAAATGGCATAATACCCAAATACTGACCCTGGGCAAAGGAACTGGGAGCAAGCTGTACCAAAATGGAGGCAACTATCTGTGCTTTTCCTAAGCACTTTTAAAGGCCGTTCCCCCATAATGAATTCCACTGTAAATTCAAAGTTCTGTGAGATGTGGTCTTCTCTTTCCTCCTGCAGCATGCATTTCTAGTGACCCCTAACACACTCCACGCACAACCCTTACAAGATTACACAATATGAAGTAACAAAAAAATAAAAGCTTATACCCACATGACTTCAAAGTAGGGGCGGGGGGAAAAAGAGTATTGGAGCAGCAGGTGTACATATTAGGAAGAAAAGAGTACAACAAGTAAGACAAATGGATTGGGATATTCTTTTACCTCTTGTTGCCCTGAAGGGTCAGCATTTCTCTACCTGAACATCGCAGTTTAAACAAACCCTGTCCTCAGAATGGACCTCTGTTTTCAGTAATTCAAAGGTAGCATCCCATGAGATAACAGCACACATATAAGAAGAAACATTGCCTCTTGTCATCTTCCTTCTCCCTCATTCTCTCAAATCCTTCTTACCCATCACTCCCTGAGAAGGGAAACGGGAAGCCGAACTTCCTTCTTCACACTGACTTATCCCAGACTCACCACTCTCCCAACCACAGCTGAGGGGCTTTTATGGCAAAGGCAGCCAAAGCACCGCAGAGAGCAAGAACAAAAAGGGGTGCCTCAGAGCTATGCCTTGTTGGAATTCCTACCATCCCTAATCATGGAGACTGAGACAAAAGGAAGCAACTATGAAGATCAAGGAGTACAGCCAGGACAAAATTTGAAAATCTGAGGAGGGAAAGAAAAGCAACAAGACCCCAAACTAACAAACCCAAAACAAAACAAAAAATTCAACCAAACAAACCCAAATCAAACAAAATCTCTGAGTTGACTATGCAGGCAAAATGGCAATCCAAAAATCCATGAAGAAAAGAATATCTTCCAGATAATCTTTCCAATAAACAGCCTGAAGTGACTAATTCAAGTGGCAATTTTCCAAAGTTCTTTAAAATCAGCATGCATATCTAAATTATTCTGAAAACAAGCCCAGGCCAGAGGCAACATTAGAACCTGGAGCTAACACCAATTTCTGAATGAGGATCTGACAGTCAGTTTGCCCTTCACAGACATATAAAGAGTTTGGTTTTCTTCACTGTTGCCACCGCTGGTTGTCTGAGAAATGTATTGCCCAAACCTACCAATGTAGATTCAACTTTGTCCAGTGGTATCACAACACTGGCAATGAAAGCAATGAAGTAAGGCACTCATTCCTCCAAAATAAAATCACTCTATCCTAGGAGCTGTATTTCAACAGCAGTCATATATAAATTATATCACTGAGTCCACGAAACAAAAGGAACAAAGGCAAAAGAAAAAGCAATGAAAAATGTTCTGTAATAAAGCAACATTCTAATATCTACTAGGTGCTACTTAACTGAACAGTAGCATCAGACTTCAGTTTGAATACTGACTCTTCTCCATGGAAACCAGCCCATACTCACAAAACATCCTTCTTGGATTCTACTGCAAAGTCTTCCTCAGACTCTGCTTTACTTATTTCCAGAAAGACCTAGAGATTATATTAATGTACAACACGGAAATGAAACAGACTATAAGGCAAAGGAATGCCTTATACATCCTCTGAAACAATCTCAGGTTATCAGGAAAACAAGGCATACCCAAATCCTTAAAAGGTTACCTTACAGCACCTTACAGCACTGTCGGTTCTGCTAGTTTGGTCTTTTTTCAGTCGTCTTTTTTATATTCTGAGAGACTCCAGCCTTCCTAAACTACTCAGCAGGGCAAATTTCAACCTATCCTGCAGAGATGGTGTGTACTGTCCAGTTTTGAAAAATGTACAGAATAGATGAAGATAATTATTTGTAAGAGAAGAAGAAAGCAGTTGGTACAGTAGGTATTTTTGGTTGTTATGAATAAGCAGCTTTAGCAAAAAAAACCTGACATAACAGAGTCAACAAGATGTAAAGAATCCAGAAAACCAAAGCCTGAAAATCCCATTCATTCAGAGATCAAAAATGCTCTTAAGGATAAAGCCAAGAAAAATGCAGTGAAAGTATTCCTGTTAGCATACAGTCCAAAAAAGTCACCTCTTTGGTTACATATTTTGAAAGACAGAATGCCAACTACTGAGGCAATAGCTCCTCAGTGATACTCTAGAAACCTAGACAGGTCTCTAACGAACTAATAGACTAAGAAATTAGGCTTGAAAAATGGGAATTTTACTCAGGGTATTACTTAGTACCATAACATTTATCTGTTCCTCACTGCCATATTATCATCAACAACAATGTGACACTGTGAATTCAAAAGTAAGTCTGGCTTTGCGACCAGTTATTATTATTAACTGTATAAACAAAGACCTGATTTATCAAGATAGAGATTTAAAGAAAAAAAGCCAGATACAGTGACAGGAGAGTGCACCCAACTACAGAGGAAGGGGAAAAAAATCTTGTAATACAACAGGCAGCAGACAGAAATTAGGACAGTACAAATAAAATATGACATTAATAATTACTATAAAATAATTGTACAGTACAAAATCAGAATTTATTACAATCTCCATGGGAACACAAAATGTTTATTAAATTAATGAGGATTTAAAATTAACATACTAAAATTACATCTATACAAATAATTACTATTAAATTCATGGTAACAAACATCCCTGGGTACAGAGAGGGTACTGTATCAGTAAACAATAAGCTGTGCTGTAAAGAGACACGATGATACCTCATTGCCAATGAACATTTCAGGAAGACAAAAATCACAGGGCATTACAGAATACCAGGAAAAAAATTCCTTAGTTCTCTATTCGAGAACTCTATTCGACTATTTTTCTTTTTTTGCATATACTGAGAATGTGCTTGCCCTGGCTGATTTACCTCCAAAGTATTTTGCTGCCCGATTTCCCAACAGAAAACTTTGACCACCACTCAGCTGACAGGCAACGATCGCGCTGACCGTTCTGAGAGCAGACAGGCTGGTTCCATGCTATTTGGAAAACTGACAGCAGAGTTCCTGCGCAGCAAGGAAAATGGGAAATCTAAAGAAGACTTGCACAGACAGAAAAAGCAAAGAATGTATTTACTGGCCAATTAATCCCAGGAGACAGGAACAAGGAAATAAGCACCTAGAAGCCCAGGAGCTTACGTGCTGAGACTTCTTGGAATGCCAAAAATGATGTTTGCATTCTAGTGATTTGCAGTGTTAGACGGCTGTTGGTTTGGCAGTAGAAGAAAAATCTGCATGAGGTGCAGCTGACAAAAAGGTTCTCAAAGAACTTAAGTGTTTATTGTAAAACAGGACCCTGATTCCTGGCAATACATAGAAACTTCAGTTCTCTGTTCCCACACGTAGCACAAACTCCATTTAATAAATCATTGTACCTACGTCATTCATATTTAAAATTGGTGCATAAGGAAGAATCACATTGCTCATATTTTTAAGGGCACATTAGTTCTAGACAGGATGCCAATAAAACCACTGTCCTGTACTGGCACATCCAAACTGGCGATTTTTGCAGACCAACACTGCCCAGGTTCATTAATCACTGAGGTTCACTCAGCTGCATAGCACCACAAAAGAGCAAGAACCAACAATTAGCAGTAATGCCTGTTCCAGACTATTGAAACATGTTTGAGCTGTCTTTTGACAAAATCAGCTCTCACTCAGCGTGTTAAGTACTCCTATTATTTGTTGATGTAAAACTTGGTCAATAGAAAAGTGTCAAAGCAGAAAGGGAAAAGAGGATACTCTCCTGACAAAACCTCAGCAATGCCTGACACAACAGAGTCCAGCAAAAATAGGTACCTGTGTGCTCGTGAAAGTTGAGGGTCTTTCCAGACGGCATCATAGATTGGTAGACAGAAGAGACAATTTATATTAGTACCTCCTAGGCTCAAGAGGAAAGATCAGTGCTACACAGTAAGAGTAGGTATAGAGGCACATTTCTGGGGAAAAAAAAAGCTGCCCTATCACTGTGACAGCTGCTTTGGCTGCAGGTTTTAGCCGTTCTGTACCACTTTTGGAGTGTGCTGCCAAAGGAGTCTGCCTTTGTGTCTTTTCCAGGACATTTACCTTTATACCTTCTCCAACAGCATGTGTTTCTTCATTCCCTGCTTCTGCATGCAGGAACTTGCAACCACCAGGGAAAACTGATAAAAAGTAAAATTTATCCTTTTGCCTTATTGCTGTCTTTAGGAGAATAGCTTTAATAGGTGTCCCATATCACAGGAGATGGGAGGTTTAAGGGAATAGCAAAAATGGGTAACTACCAAGAATACCAATTCTACAGTGCTGCAACAAAGAAGTAAGAAAATCTCCTTGTGTACTCCAGGTAGTCCCTGTCTCTCAAAGCAGCTCAAAAAAGCTCAACAAAAGTCACAGCTCACCAAGCAGACACACAGTGTCGCTAGTGACAGGCTGCTGGGACAACCTCAGACATATCTTAAACCAGAAACAGTTTTACCTCCTACAGGCTTCTAAGAACAGCACACAATTTGTTTTGTAGATGAACTTCAAGTTAAAAGCAAAAACATATTGCTTTAGACTTAAAAACCTACACAACAAGCTAACAGTGGCTCTGGTATAAAATTATCTGAGAGCCCAAACAGTAGATTACCTTTTGTATGTCACTATTTTAGAAATACGGGTGACTTTTTTCTATTTTGAATTCATGTAGTCCTATTTCCATTGGTTTCATTCTGCATTATGTCTAAGGAGTCTGCTCAAGTACTTTTTGGTATCTTCTTTTTTTTTTTTTTTTCAGCTCCTCCCCCCTTTATTTTGCCTACTACTGTCAGTGCATGCTTTTAAAATAAACCAACCATTTAAAAACAGAAATTCTTTGTTCCTTGCCTGTGGGCAGTCAGCCAAGATTCAAGATTTTGAGAGGGGAAATGACTTGGCAAGGCTTGTGAAGAAAATTAAAGCAAGCAGATATCAATAGAGACAGTATGTTATATTTGCTGAAGTTCCCTTCCTCGCACTGGGCCCATCTGGGCCCCAAAATGTTTCTATACCTTTGTATTAGCTTTTTGGGGGGAAAAAAAAAAAAAAAAAGATATTTCAGCTTCATTCCCCCCCCCCGGGGACACTTTATTTTCTCTTTATGCTTTATTGCTATCTTTCAGGTCACAGTAGTACCCTTGCTACTAAGAGTCAGTTATGACAGAGCATAAGGCACCTCTTGGCTTCTCATTTCCCAGTAAAATTGCCACAATTTTTTAATTGCAGTTGGACACCAGGCTATGACAAGTCCTCTCCCCTGCAAATTCCTAACCAGTACCTCTACTCCATTGTGAAATTTCACAGCTGTTTTTGTATCACTCTTTCCAAAGGCCCTGGGACTTCAAAAGTTCCTTCTAAGATGATAATGTTTAGCTAATTTTAACTAGTTTTACAGAGAGCCAAGCCTGCAGGAGAATGGATGTAGGCTACTGGTAAGAGAGTGATTTTCACTGAGCATTCTAAAGTGACCTAAAAAGGAAGGCGGGTGTCATTAAAGAGAGTACTAAGAGGGGAGTGGAGGGGAAGGGGGGAGACAACTAACAAAGTGACAGCTGCACTGGGGGAGTGACTGCCACTGCTCACACATGGGCATACAGTGCAGCACCCACACAAACACAATTCCTGTAGAACGGCAACAAAAAAGGACTTTTATCACTGGGGAAAGAAGAATAATTTACCTTGCCTGGTTTTCTTTCAAGAAACCTGCAGAATTCAAACTGTGGATGAATTTGTCTATCAAAATTATGTTTCTGTGGCAAAACCGCAAAACAGACAAGTCTCCTTCCCAGGAGACTAATCCAGTTGAAGATTTCAGAAAAATTAACACTGGAGAAATTGTTAAAGACAGATAAACCCTTTTCTTTTACATCTTTTATTATTTCTACATTGACTTGTCAGTTCATGACAGACATTAGTTAACCATAACACTACAGTGGTGTGCACTGCAAAATATTCTGTTCTTAAAATTAAGTAGAAGGTACCCAAAAATTTAACTGGATTATTTATCTCATGGTAGCCTCTTATTTCTTCAATATTAGTGAAGAAACCAATTTCAGTGGAATAACTTTTAAGTCCTCTTGTCTAGGCCTCTAGTCCAGGACTTGTCTTATGTAGGCAAAGTACTGATTCAGTTCTGAGCAATCCAAAATTAATCTTTTAAGCTACATAGGCAAATGCTAATATATATATTTTTTTGTAAAGTAGACAATCATAAAAGAAAATATGAGACTATTAATAATGCTCAGTTGAGGAAACCCTGCCCATTTAATGGCACAAGTTTCAATTACAGGTGAAAGAAGTTGTCAAATAACAAGTACTATATAAAGTACATTTTAGCAGTAAACTTGTACGAGGACAAAACACATCAATTGAATGACTGAGCCTCACAGATTTTTGACAGCTACTGGAAAACAGCTATTTTTGACACTTACTAGTCTTCAGATATGTTGACTACACAGCTGACAATTTAAGCTGACAGCATGCATTTATCCTACTTACAGTCTGGGCAAGATGCAAGAACTAAGTGCCTTTTACTATTCTTGGAAAACGTACAAGTCATCATGAACTCCAGGGAAAATATCTTACTTTTAGCAGTTAAATGACATCCAATCCCACAGCTAAACCACAGTATGGGATTAGCTAATACCAATGCCTCCTTCAAGCAGATAACAGCCAAAAGGAGTCTCTAAAAGCAGAGAATACAAAAGGTTGGGTTTTTTAAAAGAAGGGAAGTGGCTTTATTTCCAGTTGTCAAAGCTTTAGGAAAAAGATCTATTTGCTAGAACAAAGGAATTCCAGCATAATTATTTAATTCTCTGGAGCATTCAGGTACCTGAAGTGAATTATTAAACAGTTACATATTTTAACAAATAAAATAACAAAAAGAGGACAGAATAACAGAGGCTTTATACACACGGGAATCTCCAGCAAGAACGGGAACAAAGATAACAATAAATTTCCATATTTGGTATAAAACTGCAATCGCTCCACTTGTGACACTAGAACAAGATGCTACTCACAATCTAATATCATCTTTGTATTTTCTTTTTTTTTTGTATTCTCACAAGAGTGAAACAGCAATTCATTACATTTGCTCCAAAATAAACTCTACATTACAATTGGAACAAATCACATGCATGCTTAACTATGATGTTCAGCACATCCACATTCTGAAGACTCTTTAAAAAAGACACAATTCCTACAAAGCTCACTTTTCACAGTGAAAAAAACACCCTCACACACACCAATGAGCCAACCCAGGAGGCAAAATAACAAACAAAAAATCCCAAAACAACAGCAACAAAAAAGATCTAGTTAACACTATCTGAACTGCTCTAAGGAAATTCCAAGTCACAGCACAGAACAAAAATTCTCTCTGCTTGTTTTGTGGCACACAAACACAGAAATTACACTGCACTCTAGCTGTCAGTATCTTTTAGATGACAAGACACATAAAAGAGAATTTACAGAATGCTACCATGTTAGGTTAGGGAACTGAAAAGAAAGTTTATTAATAATGAACGATGAACACAGCTACAGAAATAAGGTAGACGTAATACTACATTATAAACATTTACAAAAATAAACTTAATGGGAAGATTTGAAGTGCAGTTAAAACATCATCCGATGTTACATTGAAAAGCAATTTTATTATATTGTAAGCAGGAAGCATCCCACAACTCTTGCTGTCAGGAAGTTTCATATATTATAATCTCCTAAAACTGAATGTTTCAAACCTCGCAGCTTTCCTTCAGTATTGCTTCTTCCTATTTATTATTACCGAAGAGAGCAATTTCAGTGAAACGTTTACCCGTTGTTTATATGCAGACTTGTTATTGCCCGAAAATCACTTAACCTAACATTATTAAGGATACTGCCTTTGCTTAAACACGAATTAAGTCATTTCAACCCCCTAAGTTCCATCACACCACTGTAATCAAGCTTTGCCTCTTTAGAAGTTGTGTCCTTACGGTACGAGATCTTGCAGAGTCACTGCAGTCATAGTTTAGGACGGGAAGACCACTACAAACGGTGAAGGAAACCAGGCAATCCGTGTTTCCTCCACCACTTCCTCCCCATCCAAGGACACTGCATCACAGCCCTGGGACACGGCTCTCCGGCCGGAGGGATGCCCGGATCACCGCACAACTCACCGCTCTCGAGCCCCGCCAGCGGGGCCCGCAAGGACACCGCAACACCGGCGCTGGGACCGACACCGGGACCGACACCCGGCGGGAAGGCAGCCAGGAGGAGGGCAAACCTGTCCCACAGCAGGGCAGCTCCCGGAGGAGGGGCGGCACGGCGCGGGCGCTCAGGCGCGGTGCGTACGCTCCCGGCAGCCGCAGCCGCCCTGCGCCACCCCGCTCTCCCCGTGCACACACGGACTGCCGGGCCTCCTCCGCCGGCCTCCCCCCTGCCCGGCCCGCGGGGCGGCTGTCCCGGTTGTTGTCCCGGCTGTTGTCCCGGCTGTTATCCCGGCTCCCGGCCCGGCTCCCTGCGCAGCGCCCCCCGCGGCCGCCCCGCGCTACCTCCGCCCCCGCCGCGCCACCGCTCGCGCCGCTTCCGCCCGCCCCGCCCCGCCCGAAGCTCCGCCCCCTGCCCCGCCCCCCGCGGGGCCGCTCCGCCCCCTGGCGGCGAGAGGGGGCCGTGCAGCCGCCGCGGGAACGGGCGCCCTCCCTCGGCATCACGCCGGGAATTTGCTCTCCTCCACGCTCCGGGTACCGTAACCCGCAGCGTCCCGGGCTGCAGCAGCACCTGTCTTAGGGGAAGAGACTGCAGGAGCTGGGCCTCTTTAGTCTGGAGAAGAGAAGATTGAGAGAGGATCTCATTAATGCATATAAATATCTCAAAGGCAGGTCCCAAGAGGATGCGGCCAGACTCTTCAGTGCCCAGTGACAGGACACGGAGAAATGGCCATAAACTAAAACACGAGAAATTTCGCCTCAGTGTGAAGAAGAACTTTAAATTGAGGGTGGCAGAGCACTGAAACAGGCCACACAGAGAGGTAGGGGAGTCTCTCTCTCTGGAGACATTCAAAACAGACCTGGATTCATTCCTGTGTCACCTGCTCCAGCCGACCCTGCTTTGGCAGGGGCGTTGGACTAGATGAACTCCTGAGGTCACTTCCAACCCTAACTATTCTGTGATTCTGTGACTGTTTGCGTCTGGGGTGGTCTCTAAACTCCCACCACAATAATTGCATAAATAAAATCCACTGTGGGTGCATGACTGCACAGGCTCTTCCTGCAAGATGGTGTTTAAAGGAAGCTGGTATCAGTTAAGCAAAGGTGAACATAAGGGCAAAGCAAAGAACATAAGGTCACATTAAACAGCTGCAGAGTTGATAGCATTCAGGAGCATCTGTTGTTCACCCTTCCGGACGTCCCTACCCAGACAAGCCGAGGTACTGGTTACAAGTCAGATGTTACAAGTGCGTGTAGGTGAAAGTTCTGTTTGCAACTTTGCATCCCCTGTAAAACAAACACACTTACAGCCCATGTTGTCCCGGCAGCTTGCTGATCTCACCTCCGCTCCAGTACCCTCCCACCTGCACTATGCCGTGCTGCACCGGCTGTCAGGGGCTACCTGGCTTCTCCTCAGTTTCCAACCTTTACATTCTTCACAGGTGAGACATAGGAAAAATCAGCATTTAAATCTGTTGCTGTTCTAGAAGAAGTGATATTGATACACCAGAGTGGTCAGCAGCCTAGACCTGAGTAAAGAGACAAAACTGTTGGCAGGTAGTATCATGTCAGCTGGTGAATCAGTTGCATATAAAACTTTTCTTACATCAACTAGTTCACAGTCACTTATTTCAGAATCTTGGGAAACGTGTTTTGATAAAGTTGGTTGTTGGTGGTTTTTTTCTTGTTTGTCTGGAAAACATTGGTGTTCACCTTAGAGTTAATTTAAATTTGAGAAAATTAGGCAATCATGGAACTGAATAGAAGCCTGTATTCCCACAGAGAATTCAGAATAGGCTACATTAAAGGAATTATATATTTGTTTGATTATGCAATACATCCCACAGACAAAACTATTTTTCTAAATTGTAAAATGTTAAATAAGGATAAACAAAAAAAATTAAAACTGAATTATTAGATAAGTAAGCTTATGAGTGAACAGTTTGACTATGCTATCGTGCAGTACCAACAGTATTGTATCTAGAAGTATTTTCTAAAGCAGAATCACTTCATTAGTTTCTGTGAGTATTTTCTCATGAAGACTTCCTATTTAAAAAAATAAAAAACAGATGGTCTGAAACAGACTTCACATTACAAATATACTGCAGCTATTTACCACCATTTATTACTATATTGTTTGTGATTAATCCTGTATTTTCACAGACATGCAGTGAACAGCTGTAATGTCTTTGCAAATATAATTTATATGGTATTTAGATCTTACTAAGGAGAGAAAGGGAAATCTGTCAATAGTGTAATAACGGGAAGATTTCCTTGTGAAGGTCGCAAAATTGTATTAAGAAATCTGTCTCCACTATTAATATACCCTCTGTGGACACGAACTCTTAACTATTAATAACAGTCTTAATTCCTACTGCCTAAAGGCCTTATGTATCTGCTCATCTTTTATGAACATGCATCTCACAATATCACGTGATACTTTTCCCCCTTGTCTGAAATGTGTGGTAAAAACTGTACGACAAAACAATACCGAGCACTGTGTTTCTTCTTAGTGACATATGAAAATCAAAACTTAACAGCATTTGTATGGTCCTTATATTTGTGGGTAAAAATATTCTTGCATCATTTCAAGGGACAGATTAAAGCCCAGGAAGAACTGCAGCAGTGAAAACTTGATATATTGCAGTGTTCCATGTTATTTTTCACAATAAAACAAAAAGGTTGAGGCTGCAATATTATTTCATTCCTCTCGTGCCACTCATTTTCTGTAGACTGTTTGTCTGATATTAGTTTGCATAGCTATCACTCTGCCCTTTTTAAATATGTATTAAGAATTTCCACTCATACGTTTAAACTGCTGAATGGTAATGGCTAGTGAACAGCACACTAATCAGTATGCTCTGTGATTACTGTACCTTCTGCCTTCTTACTTAACCAATTAATCCTCTAATCTGTATATGCAGATAAGAATATATGCAACCTTATACTTGCCTTACTGCCACTCCTATTTTTCCCTCTTCCTGATCCCTTCCCAGTTGTTTATAGCCTTTCACTTCAGGGAAGCTTGATCTGGGCCTATCTTTCCGCCTAAAATGCATTTTTTTCCCTAAATTGTGAACACTGTGTACTCATTACTGCATTAAAGCTAACAGCATATTACAACAGTATTAATATTGCTTGAGACACCTCCATAAGGCATGCTTGAAGTACATGTAATTAGTGTACCCTTTAGATCATCTCTAGCTGTCTTCTGTGTTTAAACCATTTTCCATTTAGCAGAGAGGGTCCCAAAGATGCAGATCAACTTTGCAGTCTTACTGACTAATAACCAGTGAAATCTGAAATGTAATATCAAATAATTATTGTCTCTGTACTCCAGGAAACTACGGTGAAGTTACTGTAGAGAACAACAAAAGCAGAAGAGTTATGGAAAAAATTGTGAAGACAGCTTATAGTTTCAATTTAAAATGTAAATTAGAATTTGTAAAAATAGGTATTTGTATCAGTGACTGCCATTTTTACTTTAAGTTCAATTGCCAGTGGGAACAATGAACCCAACTCAAGAGAGATTACAAGTCAGGGTTACAATTGATTAAAGAGTACAGTATAATGGCCAGTCTTCGCGAACGAAGAACCAGGGAAGGTCTTTACACCTTCCAGCCTGCGCATTGGATTTTTTAGGT
>JAWMRA010000078.1:31052054-31096541 GCA_035584735.1 Pseudotriccus pelzelni | reverse complement strand
AATTTTTTTGCTGAAGCCTTGCCCCCCCCCCCCCCCCCTTTCATAAAGAGGAACACTGAGAAATGCATAAAGTGTACTTATGTTGGTAACTTCTAAAATATACATGTCTTCCAGGTAGCACAACTTACGAGTTGCTTTTTATACAGAAGTTTATTATGTATACTATTATAATATTTATAGAATAATAGCTACTTAAGGGATCAGTTTTGGTTTTATTATAGAGTAATAGGACATAGTATGAAGCAAAAATGGTTTAAGTTCTCTTGTAAATTTCAGGGAAAGTTGGTAGATGGCTGTCAAAACTGTTTAAAATGTCATCTTGTCCATTCTCGTAAGTGAGATGTCACTAACTTGACAGTTTCATCTAGTTAATGTAGGCTGCTGCTGAATTCTTGTTTCTTTTTTTCTAATATTTTTTCTGTCCCTTTAGAGATTGACTTCATTTCTGGTGGGTTGTTTGTTGTGGTTGTTTTGGGTTTTTTTTTTAGTTTGGGTAGAATTTTTTAGTGAGATTTTTGGACAGTCTGAACTATCATTTTACTGGCTTAGTGGTATTGCTAGACTGTTTGTTGTCCTGTCCTTTTTTCACCTCATGTGTATTTCGTCTTAGGAGGGACAGATGATTTCAGCTGAAATTTCTATGTGATTTCATGATTTTTTTTCTTTCCATTTGATTTCCCATGCTTTGTTAGAGAAAGCCTAGTTTGAACTTATTTCATTCTTTTTATTTAGCATCTTGCTCTAAATGTTGATACTTTTCAGTCATACTCTGAAATGAAAAGGTGTGAGTTGAGGTAAGGCATGAGAGAAGTTCAAAACAGAAGAGAAGTGTAAAAAAATAGATTTTAGTTTTTCGGGATTTTGTTTGTTTGTTTGCTTGGGGTTTTTCATGAGGGACTGGAGCAGGTTGTTATTTTGATTTTTTTTGTTGTGTTTTTCCCCCTCCTCCCCCCATGTTCTTTGTCATATTTGGTGAGTGAAAATTGAAAAAATACTAAAAGACTTCTGCAGTTCTACTCTGTTTGAAAGCGTTGTAAATGTTTTTAAAATAGTAATTATATCGGAAAGTAGGATTTATTTTGAAATGTGCAAGGAAGATAAGTGATAGACAGAACTTAGATTAGAGAGAACATTACAGTTAAACAGCTGTACCAGTGTGGATGAGATACATGGTCATGGCTGATGCCTTGCGCAGGTGGATCATTTAAAGTTGTTGATAGTTCTTCAGTGACTGGTTTTATTGTGATCATGAGGTAATGGGGAGAGATCCTTACCACTTAATTTTGTAATTATTTCTGGGAAGAGAGGAGGTAGCAAGGATTACAAATACTCTTCAGTGCTCTCTTTAAATGCTTCTAGCTGCTCATCTTATCAGTAACTGAAGTTGCAGACCTTGGATTTTATGTTTGTCTACAATCACTTCTTTGGCTCCAAGTTCCAATTCTTGGTGAATGATTAGTCCCATTTCTTGGTGTGTGTCTTGATTCTGAAGAAGCACCCTGCTACAACTGAGTTGAGTTTTTTCCCTGTAGTTATTATTTTAGGTGAGAGGTTGGCATGTTTTTTGGGTTTTGTTAGGGTTTTTTGGGTTTTGTGTGGTTGGCTTGGCGGGTGGGTAAAGTGTTATTGACAGATGTAGCATTTGTTTTGAAAGGGAAGTCTGATCTGACAAATATTACAAAGTTAACTGTTGCTTCTTTTCCTGCAGGCAGTAGTGACAGCAGATCTGGGTAGTTTAATGTGATGACAGTGGCCAGTCAGTCATTTTACCCTTAAATGTCTGAGGATCTTCAGAGCAGAAAGATAAGAAAGTGCTGAGGATCCAGAGTGCAGTATTTAGTTTCTGTGGTAAAGATTAGAATGTATAGGTTGCTTAAGAACTAGTACAGAATTGAGAGGTTCTGGTGCGTTGGGCAGGAGAGGTGTCTGTTTTCTCGTGTTGAAGAGAACATACAATGTTAAATATTTTTGTCATTCATATTGCAGAGTGGATATAAATTGTTCATGAAGAACAGTTGGGTTGGGATAGACTAAGATACAGCTTGCTAATTGTTTCATTGTAGTGGAAAGTAGAGGAAGAAAATTCTTTAAAATCTTCCTTTGTGACTCCTTGGAGCTCTGAATCTCTTAATCCGTGCTTGTAGTCTTCTTGATATAAATCTTATTAGGTACTTTTTCAGCATCATCCTTAAGTCCTTAAACTCTTGCAGGTTACTGTGATTCCCTTTGTCTTTCCTTTTGAAGCTTTGTAGGAGGTATAACTAGGTGATCTGTGTTGCAGCAGAAGATGAGATGTAATTGCTTGCCACTGACAGGCACAGTGTGCAACTGCTATCAGGTAATTTCAGCTGCAATTTACATTTACAGTTACTTGGTGGAGGAAGGCTTGAAATGTGTAGGAATTTAGGCTGTTGCCTCTGTCACTCCAGTTTTGAAGTTGTATGTTTGTTAGTGCAGCCCCTAAGGGTCTTAAAAGTTCCAAAAGGACTTGACCTACATGAAATGGTGTAATATTTGGTTTTGGCAACTTAATACAGATCTGCTGTCATAACTGATATTAAGAAAAACTCCTTGGATGGTAATTCTCAGGTGCTTCAGTTGAATAGTTAAGAATGTTAAGCTGACTTTTACATTGTATGGTATTTTTAGCACCTCCCAACCCTTCTAGGCTGTGCAGTGTCTAGGGAGTGAGGTGGGGCTGATGGGTTGCTTTTGATCAGGCTTCCAGAGTTCTTGTTCAAGAACTGGTTTTTCAGATGTAAAAAGTACGGACAGTGCAATATCCTCATGAAGAAGGGGCATCAGGGGAGGCTTTTAATTGAAGGGTGTTTTGTAAACATGATGTCACTTTGAATGGTTTTCTATACTGCTGATCATTTTTACTAGGGAGGGAAGTAGAAATAATTCCCAGAGAAACTGGCAATTGTTGCAAGGGATGAGGTATAAAGGTAAGAATTTAGGAAGCTATTAAACGTTGAAGAATACAAAAACAGAGGAGACATGATGAAAAGTCGTGTTACTGGTTCTAAAACACAATTATTTTATCATGAGCAGTGGCTTTCAAATGTAAAAACGCTAAATAGAATTTGGTAATATTTCAATGCGTGTACATAATTTTTTCAGAGAAAGTAATGTAATTAGCTTCATAGTCATCTTAATAAGGGTAACTATTATGCAGACCTGATTGTATGGTCCATGTGTCACAGGCAAACATTGAATTTGGCCTTGATTATTGAAATTTGGCAGGCCTGTCATCCAAGTAGGTGACATTTTCCATGTGTCCCTTGTCCTTTTCATTGAGGTCAAAGGGAATGGTAGTGTGGCTGTAATACTTGTTACTAGGAAGTCTCTCAGGTTCTATTTGTGGTGGATTTATTGTCTTGAAATATGAGGACAGCATCCTTTGAAAAGAATTTCAGCCCAAAGTTCTGAAGAATTTTAACTGCAAAAGAAAATGCAAATCTGGACATAGGTAGAGTAAGAAATAAATTGAGAAAAGCACTGTGAGGACAGGCAGGATGAGGAATAATGCAGATAAACATGAAATGTAAGACCTATGGGAGGGGAACTTGCTCTGCGTTTTTTCATTAAGCGTTTTGCACGCTTTTGTGAATTTACATGTTTTTATTTATAGCATACTATTCTGTAGGTGATTTTATAGCTGAGCTCCATAGAAATGCTGTGCAGTATAAAATGTGAGGAAACCCTAACCTGCTCTTTGTTTGCTTGTTTTCCTAGTTTTTCTCTTGTGTGCCTTACCATGCAAGAAAAAAAAAAAACCTCCTGTCTTTACTTTTATTGGATTGCTGTAATTATTTTATTCTGCACCTTAGTTTATATGGATTATGTAAGGAAAGCAGGATAACAATGAGGAAGAAAAAGTAGGAAGAATAATAATTTATGTTTCTTATGGCTGTGTGCATGTATTATGCAAGTAAGTATTTACATAGATAGGTTTTGACTGGAAATCTTTGGCTATTCTGTTGAACTCATAGTGTCTTAATAATCTGTAGGAGAAAAATTTGGGATATTCAATATTGAGAAATACATAGCTATTTTAGGGGGGGGAATCAATGATATCAATAATTCAGTATATTTGTGCTAATTAGTTTTTAGTCTGTGTATCTTACCAAAAAAATCTGAGGGGAGGAGGGTAGCTTTGCAAATACAGTAAAACACTGAGAATTCAGTAAGCTCATTGTTAGAACGTAGACACTTATACAGTTTTAAAGATATTTTTTTAAAAAAGTTGTTTTATAAAATAGTTTCTTGCACTTTACCTGCTGGCTTTTCAATTTGATAGATAACATCTAAACTCCAGCAGAGTTTTATAATCCCCACGTGCTTAAATATACTAAATGTTCTTTTTCCATTAAGGTTAATGTTCGTGAAGAAATTGAAGAGTTTTTTCCAAGAATGTGGAAGATAAATCAAGATAAAAGAAGGCTAATGAAAAGTATTAAAGATCAGAAAATTAAAATTGAATGGGGGAAAAAATTGAACAGAAGATTGGTCAGATAGAAGCACTTGAATATTTTTTTTAAGGCTATAATGAATTGTTTGAATTGGGGAAGAATACACGAAGTATGAAAAATGAAAAACTCAATGAAGAATGAAGAAAAGTAGAAAGCAAGAGTGAAGTAGAATTAAAAGAATCTGGAAGAATGAATGGGTCCTAGGTTAAGTAAATGTATGGTTTATGTTCCAGTGTCTGTATGATCAAGTTGTAGATGAATTTGCATGATTACTTAGTTAATAGAGAATTGGTGATCTGGTTCAAGCAGGGACCTATTTGAGGAAAGCATACAATATTAACAGTGGGTTAGCAAAATGAAATTTGTTTTGGAGGGTATTGCCTAACCATTTGTTTTTCAGGAGCAATCAATATAATAGAATTACTGTACTTTAAATGTTAGGAGTTAGGCATTTATGCAACCAATACCATTTTTAATACTGTCTTTTTTGTTAGGAGTCTCGCTCCCAGTCAAAATCTCCAGCTGGGAGTCCTGCTCGTGTAAAATCGGAGAGCAGGTCAGGATCTCGCAGTCCATCGAGGGCTTCCAAACATTCTGAATCGCATTCAAGGTCAAGATCAAAATCAAGGTATGTCCAGAAAATTATTTGTGTCAGCTCAGTGTTACTGGTGTTCTTTGGGTAGATTGAGATTTCTTTTCCCCTGTTGTAAAAATTATAAAGGTTCTGGGGTTATGTTAATTTGCATGTTTTGCTGCTCCTAGATGGACGAAGTTGGGGAAAGATTTCATGGGTATGAACAGAGAAAGTGCTGTAAGTAAAAGGAGTAATGTAGAAATCACAACTAAAATTTGTAGGTTTGTCTCTTCCAAAAAAGAGAGGGGGGTGCATCTAAATTCAAAAGGGATTACATCTCAGTTCTGTAAAGGTCATGCCACCTCCCCCCAAAATCTTTCGTGGAGGAATTCTTGCGTGGACCTTTCTTTTGGGGGGGAAAAAAGGGAGTTCAGTGAGAACTGTAGCAAAGGTCGTCAGGGTTAGATGAAAAACGAGTAGGCTCTCTGAAAATACTGGAAAACACTTGCTAGGGATGTTCTTGACATTCCTTCACTGGAGGCTTTAAAAACATAATCAAAAACTACATCTTAAATTGTTTGTGAAAAGGTTCTTGATTTTTGAGAGTTCTAAGAATTAAATTAAGTTTTCAATGCTGCATTCTTTTTCTGCCCTTTTCTACTCCAAGCCTGTGTGTGTAGAGGTAAAGCTTTATAACTCTCAGTTCTGACAGAGCTTGTGTGGAACAGAAGATATATGTCTGTCTTTTTTTCCTCTGATATGTCATAAATATTACCTGGCTTATGCTGCCAATCCTCTCTATTCTGTTGCACCATCATACGGGGCAGAGCTACAAAATCTTTCATCAACGAAGAGAGGAACCAAAAAACAGCATTTATAGCTCTACAGGGGGAAGAGGAATTGCATAGTGTTATGTTGTTCCTCCTCCCCAGTTTTTGGGAGAGATCAGTAACCCATCTTCTTTATATACTTCATGCCAGGGCAGCTGAGAAAGAGTTGCTGTGCTCTGAATTCCCAGCTAATGTTACAGTTTCTCTTATTCCAGTGTTTAGCCAGATAACTACCTGTTTAAAAGTGAGCTTATTGTTGGCAAGATGTGTGCAAAGAAATGCTTGAGGAGTTAAAGCGGTGTTTAGGGTTTTTTGGTCTAGAGTAATTTTGATGCCTAGGTGAACTTCATTTTTAGATATTGCAGCACTATAGTGTTGCCAGATCTTTCAGTTTTTCAGTCAAAACGGTACTTTACAATGTGGCATATCTGGCTTCTGTATCACTGTGCAAATATTAGTTACATAAGCAGCCAAGCTGATAAAGTTGAAACTTTGAGATGCCCAAAATGTAATCCTTAGTGTATGCCAGAAGTACTCTCACAGGGGTAAAAATGCTGCTACCAAGCAGATTGTTAGAGGTCCATGCAATCTTTAGATGTGCAGGGTAGAAGAAGCTTAATGATTTCGGTTGTAGAGAAGGTCTAAAAAAAAGATTTTTGTGTAGGAAATGTAAGGCTTACAGTTCAATACATTATGTGCACATGACCTAACTAAAGGCTTTCTTTTTGAAGATCCAGGTCCAGAAGACATTCGCACAGACGTTACACTCGTTCCAGATCCCATTCTCATTCCCATAGGAGACGTTCTCGAAGCAGATCCTACACTCCAGAGTACCGTCGTCGAAGGAGCCGTAGTCATTCTCCTATGTCCAACAGGAGAAGGCACACTGGCAGCAGAGTATGTCATGTTCATCAAGGCTGAGTATCAAAACAGTTGCTGTTTATCCAGGTTACCTGCAGGCTGAGTTTGACCTGCTGGCTTGTCACTGAAGGATATGGGAATTGGGTGGGAGTGGAGGATATGCGTGGAACAGTCTCTGTCTGTCCTTACAGCTGGGCACTTATTTCTTGGGCCTGCGACTGGCAGGGAAATTGTAGAAATTCGTTGAAAAACATTCCATTGAAAGTCAGTGTGAGCCGATATAGTGACATCTGTGTCCATCAGCTCTAGCAAGTTGAACCCTTCTGACTTTTTTTTTCTTACAGTTCCAAGTACATATACCCCTCACAAAAATGAGACATTCTCTGTGTGTGCTTGCAACCTGAGAGTATTGATAAGATTGACTAGAGAATCCAAAGAAGAAAATTCCCAAGTGTTTATTTGCTTATAACATAAAGCATATTATGTTGAAAGTTGCTTGTGATTTTATATCTCTTTTTATTTAATTTGGTTTAATGTGAAGTAAAGCCCTGTACTATTAGGTAATACGTAGATTTTAATAAACTAGAAAAATTTATAGTTACAGAAATATTTAGTAAGCTTCTCAAAATGTAAATGAAAAGTGTCTCTATGGGCAGGAGGAACCAAAATTTAAGGTACTGATCTTATGTCATTCTGGAGAGATTTTTCCCAGTGTCTTTTGTAATCGCAGAATGGTTGGGCTTGGATAGGTCCTCTGGAAATCGTCTTATCTGACCCATCTGCTAAAGCAGGTTCATCTAGAGCAGGTTGCACAGAATCACATTCAAGTGGGTTTTGACTGTCTCCAGATTAGGAGACTTTGCAGCCTCTCTGGTCAGCATGATCCAGTACTCGGTCACCCTCACAGAAAGTTTTTCTTCATATTCAGATTGATCTTCCCATGTTTCAATTTGTGCCCATTGCCCCTTGTCCCGTTGCTGGGCACCGCTGAGAAGAGTCTGACCCTGTCTTTGTGACACCTTGCCCTTGAGATACTTGTATGTGTTAAGATCCCCTCTGAGTCATCTCCAGGCTAAACAGGCCCAGCTCTCTGAGCCTTTGTTCATAAGAGGTGCTCCAGTCCCCTAATCTTCTTCATAGCCCTCCACTCCAGCAGTTTCTTGTCTAATCTGTAGCTTCTGGTTTCCCGTTATTTCAGGCTGATCTAAATGAGTGCTGTTAAACACAGCTCGGTGTTTTCCTTGTTGAGAGCGGTGGTACTTTTCTGATCCTTTTAGTTTTAATGTGGTTTAGTCTCCAGATTTTTTTATTTGTTTTCTCAAAGCATACAGTGTTTTTGCAGGTTTACCCATGTGAAGCGTATTGCCAGGAGCAGGTGATACCAATGTGAGGGAGAAGACAAAAGCATGTGGAAAAGGGCAAGACTCCAGCAGTGTTAACATACAGTGGCTTAAGCTGTTGTAAAGCAACATTTGTAGTTAAGCCTTTTGTGGATTGTTGCCAGCCTCTGATCACAACGTAGTAAATATTAAGTCAATGTCTTTAAAAATTGGCAGAAATAACTGAACTTCAAATGGGTTAGCAGTTCTTCTGGTGAAAGGTAGAAGAATCTGCTTTACTGCTTTAGGAAATACTAGGATGTTTTGCTCTGTGAAGAAGGCTTTCTGCCTTAGAAATGACTTTGCAAAACACTAAAATTGTTTTCACAGTGAATTTCACATTAATTCTGAGGACTAGTTCTAGTAGTGTTAAAATGAAACTCAAGTCAGTCAGATTTGGAATCTCCTGAATAGCAAGGTCCTAAAGGTGCCAGGAAAATTGATAGCAATTTTCTTCTGATCTTGGAGAGAGAGAGCTTGCATACTGTGTTGATGGGAGGCAGTACAAAAACCTAATATAAACGCTGCCTTTTAGTCCTCCACAGTCAGTTTAGTCCTTCAGAGGTGATGTAGCCATCAGTTGTAGCTTAGGGTGTGTAGACTGATCTTAGTACTTCTCTTGTCTCAGAAAAGGTAATAGGTTGAGTTTAAGGGTAAGGGAGCTGTTTAAAAAAAGGGCAGAAGGTATGGACTGTGTGGAGAGACTTCCTCCAACAATGATTTAAAAGACAGATTTCATTAGACTCCCAAGAGTTCAATAAAAAAATCAGTATAGCTGCCAATGCCACTGAATTAGCAGATATATTTTTACTCCACGTTTCAATCTATCTAAACCTTTATAATTAAAACTTCCAAGTTACAAACTGCCAGGTTTTGGTGTGCTCTTCAACTATAATGAGAAACTGCAGAGTATTCATGTCCTAAAACATAAGTTTGAACTTTGACAAATGGAAAGAAAGGAACTTCAAATACATGAGTAGTTTGGGCATCTTATTTTCACAATAGATTCCTGAACAAAAGCACTGAAAAGAGCATGACAGAAGATCTAAACCTGTTACTTTTTGAATCAGGCTGAAAGGCAAGCTCTGGGGCATAAATTACTGTGCATCGATGGCTTTGAAAATTTGAAACTGAAATACAAATTTCAGATGTGTCAACTTCCAGCTGTTATTTTGACAGAAACATTAAATCCCTGTGCTTGTTGCTGCAGTTTTAAATTGCCGCATCTAGTGTAGTAGATGCCAGAAGCTTAAGTGAAAAAAGTGCTAAATTTTGATTAAAGTAATCTTATGGTGGAACTGGCACTAGATGAACTCTGTGACATGTAGAGAAACTTTGACTTCTCTATGTAGAGAAACATAAAGGAGAAATTTTGCCTTGTACAATTACATATTTGACTTTGTTTAGTTCAAGTGAAATAAATTTTAAGTATCACACATCATGTTAAAGAGTTGAGTTTTGCTCTCAAAAAAGGATGCATTCTTTTGGATTACAGTTTCACAGAGCTGGCCTTCAACACTTACTTTTCTCTAGATGAAAGAACCAGGTGACTTGCATCCAGTTTACAAGTGGGACAATAAACTTTCAAATGTAAATATTGACTTTCAGTGTAGTTGGATAGGAAGTGTTGAGAGGGAGGAAGTTTTGTTAGAAGCTAAGTTATAATTCAGTTGTCTGTCCTTAGGAGCTCAGGTGCATTTAGCATGTGCAGCTGGAGGCAGTGTGCACTCTTTAGTACCAGGGATAAGCACGCAGAAAGGATGACGGTGGGAGTTCAGGCTGGCAGACCTGTTCTTAGCACAGATTTGTATGTTGTATCTGCAGTCTGTTGGGAATTTTGAGTATGAAATACTAATAAAATGGGTTCTTGTTATTCTATAGCTTCTCTGTAATCAGAATGCTTAATTTTTATGAACTGAGTTTTTCACCAACAGGACTAGTTTGTCTGGGTCTTTTTTCTGAAATAAAAACCATTGAAAGTGGTAGTTGCCTTTTTGAAAATATCCTACAATCAAGTATTAAGCTTTGTAATTATATTTAGTTTTCTTCAGATTAAATTTTTTTATAATTGTTAAATTTTTATATGAATATATATAACTTTTTAAATATAAATTTAATTGGAGTTGAACATTTGTCTTACCAGGCTAATCCAGATCCCAATACCTGTCTTGGAGTGTTTGGTCTCAGTTTGTATACCACTGAGAGAGATTTGCGTGAAGTCTTCTCCCGTTATGGACCTTTGACTGGTGTCAATGTGGTTTATGATCAACGGACTGGACGATCAAGAGGATTTGCTTTTGTTTATTTTGAGAGAATTGACGATTCTAAAGAGGTACATTCATGCTTCATTACTTTTTACAGTGTAATTTTTTTTACAGGTATGCTCTTTATGCATTGTCATCCTGAATTCTTCATCAAAAAAAACAAACATGTTTTTGAGTGTATGTTCTATAGCAGGTTCTCGTAGTGAGATTAATTTAAAATACTTTGTTCAAGCAACATGATGCCTATAAACAGATCAAGCATTTTAGTTCAGTGTTCTGATGTTTGGGCAAATTTTAAGTAGGAGCTGGTTCAATTGAATCACCAATGAGCATTGGATTTTGATTTTAGTCTGCCACTTTAAAATGAAAATAAATCTTTGTGAAGCTTCTATATCTGTAGTATTTTTGAAACATTTTGAAAGTTAACTTTTGACAGTAGTTTTCTGTATCAAAATTCTGGAGATTCTCTTTGCATTTTCTTCTCTAAAAGCACGTCATCATGCATTTGAAAAATAATGGGGTTTGTCTTGAAATGTGCCGAGGTCAATGGCTCTGCTGGTTGTACAGATGGCTATTTACAACTACACTGAGTTGTTAGTATAATTGATCTCTAAGGAAGGAATCAGAGAATAAGAACAGCAGTCTATTGATTATGACTCAATACAATAAGCAGTACTTTTTTTACCCCTGTGATGAGACTGTCAACCTTACCACATTTACTGAAACTTGTAGATGAAATTGCTGTTAAAAGTAAAGACATACCCTAAAAAAAAAAAGTCTCTAAGCCTGCATTGGGGGATTATCTCTATCTTTCAGGCAAACTGAGTCACAGACTTCATCTTGTTTATGGATTAATAGGCTTGGGCAGATGTTTCAGATTTACTGTTTGATTCTGTTTATATTTGATAAGTTTAATAGGACTCTAATAAATCACTTAGCATTGCAGGGAGGGAGGGAGCAAGCATGACAGCTGTGGAGCCTTCTATCAGGAGCTGAAAAATGAGAACACTGATGCTAGGTGATGATATTTTAATGAAAGAAACCCCTGTTTTGTGAATTACTTGATTGAAGTATACTCAGTTCTCACCTTTGATTTCTGGTATGATCCAACTGAGAATCAGTTTAGAGGAAGAGTAGGTGTAGATGTGTATATGTGTGGTTGTTGGAGGTTATGGGGATGAGTAAAAGGACACAAAACTTTAGTGTCCCTTCTGTATTTTCCCACTTTCACTTGGAAGGTTGAGAGAGAGGTTAATGGGGTTGGATAGCTGTGTATCTCCATCTATCTTTAATGGCCTACTCACTTCTAACTTCCAGCCTGGTATTTCTTTGCTCTGTGAGTTTGGTGGGATTTTGTAAAAGTGACTGTTTTGTAGACTATTTAAAGTCCAAAATACTTGCAGAGTATTTCTTGTCATATTTGCGAGCCAGTCTTGTCAGTTGTACAGCTTTGTAAGTCTTTAGAAGTAGGGGTTTTTTTCCTGGTTGCCACGGGCAATGGTCATGCATGACACCATGCATTTCTTAAAATGTTCCGTGTAAATAGCATGAAGTAATTTGTTCAGTATAAAGCTGTTTTGGCAGATGCTACAAAACTGGAATGCAGAGGGAAAAAATGGGTTGTTATTTGCATTCAGAAGTACAGAAAAAGATTAGCACCTTAAGCAGGAACTGAAATAGTTTGGAATGTAATTAAACCGAATTTTTTTCCCCAGTGGGCTAGTGCATGAAGAGGGGGAAAGGATGCAAACTCTCCCAACATCTGGAACTCAGATAACTGAAATACTTTGGCAAAAAGGACAGCAGAAAAACTTGTTTATTTGACTTATTTCACGGGCCTTGAGGACAGATTAGAAGATGGCAGTAAGTGGCAGCTGGTGTAGAAAAAGGGCAGATATATAGATGTAAGGTCGTTATAGGTGTGAAACTCTGTGACAGGCCCTGTAGTAGAACCCTGAAGAGCAAATCTCTATGTGGAAGATAGGTCAAGTCTGAAAAGCCAAGTATGTATAAAGGCAATGACACTGAATAAATAACTTTGTCTTAAAAATAATAATTTAAAAAAATCTAACCAACCAAAAACAATAACAAAAACCAAACAAAATTCCCCAACACCCTAAATATCGTAATAGAGATGAGATGTCAAACTGAATTCCAGTCCTTTTAAAGATGAGAGTAGAACTTCACAGAAAAATTAGGATTTTTCATAATCTTCACTGTTGTCATTTAGGAGAGCTAACACAGGGAAGCCTCTCAGCAGACATGCTCTGACACACTGGTAGTACTAAAATTTGGCACCAAATTGTCAGTAGTTAAGTTTAAACTTTCATAATTTGTTTTAAAATAGGTCAGTGACAATTATACGTGGATTCTGTTGCAGATGAAATCCCTCAGGATCTTTGTCATCCCTGGTTACTTTTACAAACTGGATCAGTTATTGAACTGGTTAAAATGTTGCTGTGGGTCAAGATTCTGAAACCAAGTGGTACAGTTTGTAGTTCCATATGGTAGTAAAAACTTTTTGAGTTGTCACCTACCTCTGTGTGTTGAAAATCCAAAGACAATGTTAAAATAGCATTTCTTAAATGGATACTTCACAGTGTCCTAAAAACATGAAAGGGACAGTTTTAAAATTTATTTGTACTGTAACTGTTTTAAAATTTCAGAACTTCAGATTATGACACTGTAGCTGCCTTGTTAGCGATTTATTATCATCTTTATAATAAAGAGGATCAGAGGCTCAACTTTAGATAACTGCTAGATAGAACAGCTCTCAGAGCATCACATTAGCCTCAGTCATTCCACTTTAAGAGAACCGGGAAAGATGTTTTCAGTGCGTGTGCCCAATCCAGGAGATTTCTTGTGGAATCTCTTCTCTTCTGTTTGAAGCTTTGCTGAGGTTGAGATGAAACTTTATGATCAGACATAAGGTTCCTTTTCCATTGAATGTCTCTTACTGCAATGGTCTGATGTTTGCAAGATAGCACGTGACTGGATTGTTAGGTTCTGAAGGTGCTTGCAGACACTGCTCTTAGTTCAAAGTGTGATAGCAGACAAGAAATGCTGAGGACTGATAGATGTCTAGAAAATATCTGATGAATGTCTGGTGGTTGTCTAGAAAACCTGAGGTTTTGCTGTGCCGATGTTCTTGCCTGTGAGCTTGTTCAAAGCCTGTTTGAAAAGCTTATGTTATTATCTAGCGCTTTTTTTTTTTTTTTTTTTGGGAAAGGGTTGTTCTCTGTTATGGGTGTAGTGGATGTCATTTTTTATGAAGTTATGTTTTACTTTGTGTAAAAATATATAAGTAGTAGTTGGTATGCTTTTTTGCCTTGGGTGTTGCAGGGTCTTATGTTGGCCACCGTTCTCAGAACCGTGTGCGCAAAGGACAAGATCTAGAAATATTTGCTAAAGACTTCTCAAAATCTTTCTTACATAATTCTCACTATTGGCAATGCTGGCATGGAGCCAGCATTGTAATGTTGGTTTGCAGTATTTTCACTATATTAGAGGATATTCACCTGCCCATCACGTTAGGATTTTCTTCCTGTGGTAGAGAATCACAAAATTCTATGTATAGGACAAGGAAAAAAATAGAAGTTAGGGAGGGGAATTGATTGTGTCAGGGTTAACATTAAGTTGAGAAAATCATGAGTGAAAAGTGCTGGCTGTTCTAGGGACATGATTCTTACTACAGTTACCAAAGATTCCGTATGCTGCTAACCAGCTCTTCACTAACTCAGAATAAGAAGTGTTAGTTGTTTAAACTGAGGCTACTGTGAATGTACTGTCTGTAGGAGGAACTCATCTGAGAAGCATCAGCTACAGCAGCTGTTCTGATTTCTGGTGCTGGTTATGTTCCTCGGTGTTGACCATGTTTCAGAACTGCTTTCTGAAGTAGTGTTCATTAGCAATCAAGACAAACTATTAACATAATTCAGTTGCCAAAGACCAGAATAATAACAGGGTTTATCACTTTGATTTGCAAAACATTTAATCTGTGGTGGAAGCAGACCAGCTTAAAACCATCATTATTGAACAAAACTCCCACAGTTTGTTAGAGAAGTGCTGTAAGTGTTGTTTGTGGTATCAAAAAGGACCCTTGATATACCAGAAAAGAACACAAGAAGGTTCCAAATGTTTGGAATTTAAAAGTTACAGAGTTCTGGATCTCAAACTTCAGAATGCAAATGGACTGTTGTTCAAAGTTGAAATGGGCACTCAAATTCAAGTTAAAAAGGTTGCAGCAAGTGTAAAAAGCTGAGTTTACTTTTTTTTTATTCCATCAGATTTTTTTTGTCCCCCAGAATTTCCTTTCAGTTGTCCTTGCTAAATCCAGACCTGAACTAGTGTTTGATATAACGGGGAGGGAGAAAACCTAGTCCATCGAGTCTTTCATCCCTTTCTCTACCTGTGATATAGAGGAGATTGTTTTTATCAGTGGTATTAAACACAGTAAAGAAAGGACTTCCAGTAAAAAAAAAAAGAAACAGGAAACCCCCAAACCCACAGCAAACAGAAAAAGACCCAACAACAAAAAAAACCCCAACCCAAAAAAAGGACGATATCTTGTATAGTTAAATTATGAAAATACTTTCAAAATACGTGACAACATGAATTGCTCATGTTTGACTGTTGAAGTGTATTTAGTCTGTATGTTGTAAACTTTGTAGTGATATCAAGTTATTGAAGTAATTCAAAGCAGTTAAATGCAGTTGAAATGAAGATTCCATGATCTTCAGTATGCTATAAAATTTATTTTGAACTCCCTTAGTGTAGTGTAAAGTGACTGTGACATCAGCTCTGCCAGGCTGGGTTCTCTCCTTCCCTTCTCCCTTTTTCCTCCCTTCCCTCAGTGACCACAGGTACAGGTTGCAGAAATTTCCCTATGTTGTTTCCATGTCCAAGCTACTCTTTTTGGCATTATCCAGACTGAAAGATTATATTTTTTGTTGGATTCTTGATTGTTTAATACTAGTCACCTGTGTAAAATCATGCATATACTTAAGTGTTTCCAAAGTTGTTTTACTCTACCTGAATGCTAATGCATTTAGAAAACGTCACATACTGTAATAAATATCAAATGAAATTGAAATCTTTGTTAAACTTAATGCTTTCTAACTGTTTCGAGCCACAGGAGACCGTGATGCTGTAGTCTGGGAACTGCTCATTTTGTCAAACTAACACCTTACAGATAATAAGTTTTGTTATTATGGATAGTCTGCTGAAAGTTTAAAAGTGTAAATCTTTGAAAATGCAATCCAAGACTGAATTATGTGTGTCATTCCCAATCCTAATTCTCTGTTTTCTGACTGCAAACATATAGATATATATTCTGGCCTACAAAATGATTTTTTTCCATAAAATTTGCTACCGGAATTAGTAGTGCATGTTTATAGGAATGCTCAAGTATTTTTAACAACATTCAGATATTTGGAAAGGAATCCAGGTTCTAATAAAAATGGATTGTTGACAGTTAAAGACTCCTAACAGGGTATTGTGTGCCTTAAACCCCAATATGATTTGATTTTTCTTTTTAAGAACTTTGACTTGATGATCTTAAATAGTATTTGAGAATGTCTTCTGCACTGCTGGGGAGAATGTGTAGTTTTTCCCCTTTGGCACATACATGTTCTTAACACAGCAGTCATGCGTACCTACAAACAGCAAGAAAAGCAAACTGAAACTTCTTTTGAATAGACATGAAATAAAACTGTAAAATCCAAAATATTAATGTTAATTTTTTTAACTTCCAGTAAAGCACCGAAATGCCAATAATTAAAATCATCAATATATTTTTAGAGCCTTCTTGCAGAATAAATACTGTTGTATCACTTACCTGAACCCAGCTATTCAGATAGGGCTTTTGGTTATATTGCAGCAATCCTTACCTAATAATGTCAGCTTAAGTACTTTGTGTCAAATACCTGAGATGTGCACATTAAGAATGGTACAGAGAATGTGGCAACATCTTTAGAAGGAATTTCCATTTGCTAATGACTGAATGTGAGTGATCCATACTATTAATTATTGTTGGATATATAATGGCTTATTGTAGGTTTTGGCTTTTCTGCATTTGGGAATTGCAGTCAGAACTGTAAAAGGCTTTGTTATGTTTGTATATCTATTAAAGATTTTGTTTAATATTTTTAGTTGACAGTTATTGCTGACAGCTGCTGAACCCTAAAAAAATTAAAGTTTTAATATTGGGTGAGACATTAGACATCGTGACCAGGGTGTTGGGAGTTCCATGCAGACTGGTAACTATTTCCTGGTATTTCAAAAACAAACAATCAGCTCTCAAAATTAACTCTTCATCTTTCTTGCTGGTATGTTGCTCTTCTCTGTACTGCTTTCTCTGTCAAGAACTCTTCCTCTTGAAGAGGTGTTTGTTGGTTTCACTAAATAAGACATATGCCAAATATTCTGTATTTGAGGTGGCTTCTTGTTAGCTAAGCTTATTATTTTGCAAGTTGTTGATTGAACTTAAAAATTCCATGAGGCAGAAAATTTCTTACATGTTAGCTTGTGTATTGCTGCATTTCCAGAAGGATGCATTTTATCATGAAATTAATTTTTCAGCCAGGTATTTGCAGCCTTCATTTTTTATTTGTGCACGCGGACTTTCTTAGGATGTGTGCACAGATTTATTTTAATTTAGTTCATCCTTGTGGAACAGAACTTTTAAAAAAGTTGGTGTCAGGGCTAGGAAAGTAAAGCTGAGGAGCATGTTTAGTCACAAAACATACCTCAGTATATGTTAAAAGACTTGTAATGCACTTTGCTGTGCCTTGCAGTTGGCTAAATGTAGTTGCGGTATTGTATGGAACAGAACTCACTAGGTGGCGATATAGTATAGATACAAACAGAATTATTAAAATACAAACTCAGTGTAGTTAAGTAGATTAGTGATCCTTAAGTCACTTCCAGTTTGGGTACATCAGTTAAATCATGTGGGTGTCAGGGTTTTTTATCTCCTCCATAACTTTTATGTAAATTCAGTAAGGTTCTTGTTAGAGCTGCACATAATTAAATTTCTAAATTATTTCATTTAAAAAAAAAGGGAAAAAAAGCTCTGTTTAGAGGTACCTTCATGTTTTTAGGTTGGGTGTTGTTTTTTCAAAGATAAAAAATAGCAAAGTAGTCATGGTCTTTATCTCAGAATTGAAATAGTGTCTCTTTTCCACACATGAGAAATGAAAATAATATATATTGGACTAAAGGCTATGCTTAGCATCAAGAAATAAGTGGTGTGTACTAGTATTTCAGAGGTCCAGGAGCAGGTAATAAAAGCTATTAAAATTTGAAAAGCAAATTTTAAAAAAATCTTTCAAGTCCAGCATTAACAGTTAAATTAATTGTTGTGGGGTTGGGTGCTTTAAGTTACTGTTGCGTGAATATAATTCTCAAAAGTATGCTGTGCTCCTCTGAAAAACTTATTTTCATGATTTTGAGTTTGTGAAAGGCCATTGTATTGACTCTCAAAGAGTGGAGAATTGGGCCAGAACACCCAGGGAGTGTGTGCAGGGGCTGCGGGTGGGTCCGAAGGCACAGGCTTCTCGAGCGCAGACCCTTCTGCGTATCGCTTTAGCGAGCTGCTATTGTGAGAGGGAGTGGGGAGGAAGGTTGTAATTAGGTATCCATGTAGGCTGAACCCGCCATTTTACTAAGCTCTGCTGAAGTAGGTCCTTGTAAGGGAGATGGCAGGAGGCTGGGAGAGCATGAAATGGCAGCCGACTAGCAGTAATCCGGCCATATGCACCCTACAGGAAGCCACTGTTTCACACAGCTTTTGAATCCGCCCGGCCCCTCTGGGTCAGTGGCGGCAGTGCACAGGAAAGGTGCAATTTTTGGAAAAAAGCTGCTTTGACTTTCAGTTTACCTTCCTGATGGGTAGAGACAAAGTCTGGGGAAAGTGACTGTGTTAGTAGTCAGCACTGTGCTCTCTTAAGAAGGGATTGAGTATCGTGTTAGTCCGGCACCCCAGTGCGGTCCTGTAACACTGCCGGCAAACAGGCCAGGGGACAAGAGATAAGGCATCCGCCACAGTGGGGCACTAGTAACCAGTCTAAACAAAACAAGTTCAGGGCTTGTTTTTCTGATAGAAAATAATGTGTTTGTACATAGCCTTCCATATTTACCAGTAGGTTGCAGATTTCATGTCCCTGTTCCTTGTCTCTCCTGTAGGCGATGGAGCATGCAAATGGAATGGAGCTGGATGGCAGGAGGATTCGGGTGGATTACTCGATCACCAAGAGAGCACATACACCCACCCCAGGCATCTACATGGGCAGGCCAACGCAGTAAGTTTGATAGATTTAAACTGAATACTGGTTGAGAAAATAAAGCTACAGATACTTTTTTAAAAAAAATTTAGAGTTATGCCAGTTCGATTTTATCACAAAATTGCTAATACAAAGAAAGTGTTACTGTGGTTCACATACACTGTTAGATGCTACTGTGGTTTACTGTATGTTTTAAAAAAAACTCCTTCCGTTTTTTTTTTTTAATAATAATAATATGCAGCATGATCAGTTAATGCACCTTTGGCCTACTGAAATACTAGATTGCCATTTGCCTTTGATTTTGATGAGAATTAGACTTAAATCCCTCATGGTTGTTTTGTTGGGGTTTTTTTAAGGTGTTTTTATTTAAATATTTAATTTGTATATTGTTTCATGGCGTAGTACTAAGTATCTGATCACTTTAAAAAAGCTTTTAAATAATTTAAATCAAGATGGAGACTAGATATCTAAAGGAGGTTTTTTTGCCTTTTCCCTAATAGCAGTGGAGGAGGTGGTGGTGGTGGAGCTGGTCGTCGCCGGGACTCATATTATGACAGGGGCTATGACAGAGGATATGACAGATATGAAGAATATGACTACAGATACAGGTACTTAATCTTTATTTTATTTCTCTAGGAACAGAGGATTTGTTGGGAAAACAAAAGTTAGATGACAAAAAAATGTAGCAGTAATCTGCATACATGTTTGTTAGGTGTTAGAGCCTCATTCCTTTGGGTTTTGTGGGATTAAAGCAGTCATCATCTTTAATCTTTATGTAATTTGGTTATTCGGTTGGGCAAGGGGGCTGATTTTGCTACCTGAAGGAGGTTGAGCATATACTCCATGAATCAAGTGGACAGATAGAAAGGGAACTCATTTTTCCATGCTGTATATAGAACCAGGAACAGCTGATACACACTGCTGTTTAAAAAGGGATTATTTGTAGATGGAATTTTTAATGCTTGACATTTCATAACCATCTTGCTGTTTTGAAAGTTATCTGGTTTCAGGGAATGTTGTTCAACAAGAATTGTAGGCATCTGGAAAAGCACTTCATGTGTTTGCAAGGCTAGTGAGAGTTTATTAAATTCTTTGTCTGGGAATATCTTACAGTTTTGAACACTTCAAATAGAGAAATATAAAAGCATTTGTTAAATAACTGTAAGCCACAGCCAAATAAAGCAGAAATCATTCACACAAGCCAAGTCTTTCAGTGCTAAGGAAATGGTTCTGTTCTGTAGAAGTGATGTGAATAAGGCTTCTTTCATAATGGATGTTGTTTGGTTTCTTTTTTAATTTCCTTTAAAGGAGACGATCACCATCCCCTTACTATAGTCGATACCGATCACGATCAAGATCCCGTTCCTATAGTCCAAGTAAGTAAATTCAAGTGAATAAATAGAATCTGGCTGTCATAAACGTTGTTGTATGAACTGATCAATGGAAATTCTGAAAGTGAGGGCTGAAAAGCTGGGCACAGTAAACCTGATGTGTGTACTGTTAAGTTCATAGTAATTGTCGTCTTTTTGTTTTTTCCAGGGCGCTACTGAAGGTGAGAAGAGTTCCAGTTGAGGACTTGGTTTTTAAATACAAAGTTCAGATCTTTAGCTTCCCTACTGCTTTCCCTTCCACCCTCCCTTTCTTGTCCTCTTTCCAGCTCTTTCACAAGTCTTTGGTTCATTTAGAATATACATATTTTCAGTTGAAGTATTTCTGTTTTCCATCCCTCCTTATTGTAATATTCTTAAATATTGTAATTGTTGTAGTTTTTGTGTAGTAAAACATCTTGAGCAAAATGAAATAGAGAACCCAAAGTGCTAATACATTTTGGAAGTCATTCCTATTTAGTTTTTAAAACAGTTGGACTCCTGACTAATCAGAAGAGAGCATTGATATTTTTAAAGCATGCATGTCATGTATTATACACACTCGGATACTTTAATATGAACTTGCATTTCCAAGTAACTTGTTAATCTTTCTGTTAAAATGTTTACCTATTACTTTGATAAACAAGTAATGACTTTGAGCCTTTTCTGTAATGAGAAGTTTGCTTAGATAGTCATGAACCAGAGGAAATTTTTTTTTATTTTTTTTTTGGTCAGGTAGTTGCTTTGAGAGTAGACTATTTCAGCTAGAAAAAAATTTGGTACTTGACTGACTGGGAGAACAGATTCTTGTACACTCAAATTAAGGCTGTGTTTTATAGAAAAAAGTTTCTGGATTGCTACACAGTGGATAACAAATGAAGTTAAAACTGTTAAAATCCTGGGGTTTTCATTGTACTTGGTTGGATATTTCCCCTTAATTGGTGCAGGAGAAAAAATATTTATTGAACATAGCAATTAGTTGTATAATTTGCTGTTCATTAAAAAAATACTACTTTTTGGTATTGCAATAATGATTGAAAAAGTTTTGTTTCAAGTCTGTTTTGGAGTTTTGAAAATATGGATGGAAAAACCTACAACTATATGTAAACCTTTTTTCTTTCTCAGTAAAAGTTAAGTCCACTGACACACTGTTTCTTGTGTTTTGTTCTGCATTTTGTCACCTTGGAATATAGGTTAAACAAGACTCGATACTGCTGTATGGATAATAAAGTCAGCATTTATCTGTCATCTCAGGAGCCTTGTCTTCCCTGAGAATCAGGTTGCGGTTGGCATGGCTAAGCGGAGTGGATTGTCCAGCTTTCTCCTGTGCCATCCTTGACACTTGCTGGAGTTGTGCTGAGGTGGTTGAAGGAGAGAAGCACTATTGACTCTGTTTAGATTTCTGGCAAGTGGGTGGTTGAATGTCTGTTGGCACAGCAAAAGGAACAGGACCACAAAGCCCTCATGGCAGAACTTCATCCTGACTGTCAGGGAATGTCTCAAAAGAGTTGGTCATGATTTTAAGAGTGTAATTGTTTAAAATATAATTGTGTTAATTTGTTTCTGAGTGTCAATGCCAGGAGCTATTAACAAGTAATTAAAAGAAACACACTAGCACATGTGCAACTATTTTAAAAGCTTGATAGAATATGCCAGGAGAAATGGGTGACAAAACAAGTTCTAACTTAACTTCAGTGTTTCTGATATTTAAGTCTTCCAACTCTAATGATTTTACTGGTATTTATTGGTGATCCAGACAAATTAGGAAATGTTAGAAATGTTCTCTGTAAAGCAAAGTGCTGACATCTCAGGATAGGTATCTCAAGATAGAGAACTGTTGGTATATTTCATTTTGGTTTTGTTCTTTCAAAACATGGTCAGCCAGTGTGATACCCATCCACAAGAAGAGCAGGAAGGAGGATTCAGGGAACTACAGGCCTGTCAGGCTGACTGACCTTGGTGCCCAGGACAGTTATAGAACAGATCACTTTGAGTATGTTCACACGTACAGGACAACCAAGGGGTCAGGCTCAGCCAACATGGGTTTAGGAAAGACAGGTTCAGCCTGACCAATGTGAAATTTTTTTTTTTATGATTGGGTAACCTGCCTAGTGGATGAGGGAGGAAAGGCTGTGGATGTAGTCTACCTGGACTTCAGCAAAGCCTTTGATACTGTCTCCCACGGCATTCTCCTGGAAAAGCTGGCAGCCCGTGACTTGGACAGGTGCATTGATTGCTGGGTAAAGAAAACAGCTGAAGGGCCAGGCCCAGAGAGTGGTGTTCGTGAATGATGCCACATCTGGTCACATGTTCCCTAGGGCTCAGTCTTGGGCCCAGTCCTGTTCAGTATATTTACTGACAGTCTGGATGAGGGTAGGAGTGTACCCTCAGTCACTTTGCAGATGACACTTAAGTTGGGTGGGCGTGGTGATCTGCAGGAGAGTAGGAAGGCTCTTCAGAGGGATCTGGACAGGCTGGAGGGATAAGCCAGGGCCAATTGTATGATGTTCAACAAGGCCAAGGACCGAGTACCACGCTTGGCCACAGCAACCTGACATAGTGCTCCAGGCTTGGGGAAGAATGGCTAGAAAGCTGCCCAGGGAAAAAGTGGTGGTTGTTCTGGTCAACAGCCAGCTGAACATGAGCCAGCAGTGTGACCAGGTGGCCAAGAAGGCCAATGGCACCCTGACTTGGATCAAGGCTAGTGTGGCCAGCAGGACCAGGGCAGTGATTCTTTTCCAGTTGGTACTGGTGAGGTCATGCCTCCAGTATTGGGTTCAGTTTTGGGCCCTTCATGACAAGAAAATCATTGAGGTGCTGAAGTCCAGAGAAGGGTAATGAAGCAGGTAAAGGATCTGAAGCACTGGTCACGTGAGGGCTGGGGGAGCTGGGGTTGTTTAGTGTGAAGGAAAGGAGGTTCAGGGGAGACCTGATCACTCCCTACAACTGTCTGAAAGGACGGTGTAGACAGGTGAGTGTTGACCTCTTCTCACAGGCAGCCAATGATGGGACAAGAGGACATAACCTCAGACTACACCAGAGGAGGTTCAGGGTGGATGGAGTAATTTCTTGATGGACAAGATTGAATATTGGAACAGACTGCCCAGGGAGGTGGTAGAGTCACCATCTGTGAAAGTGTTTAAGAAATGACTGGAAGTGGCACTTAGTGCCATGGTCTAGTTGACAAGGTAGCAATTGGACTCTGTGATCTTAGCAGTTTTTTCCAACCTGGATGATTCTATGAAAATTATGAGGAGTAGTGTGCAGAAATAGGCAACCAGATGCAAAAGGGTAGGAAATAGCTGTAGGGCAGGTTGAAGGAGGCTCAGGAAATTAGGGTAACATTGAGAGAGAGAGAGGTGGCTACTTCTTGCAGGTTACAGTATTTGCAGCCTGTAATTGTCAAGGCTTGAGAAGGTGTATTAACTAGAGAGCAGTTCAGCAAACCTATTGCCTGGAAGCTAAAGCGATGCTGCAATCCTTAGCTTGGAGATCCTTAACTTCCAACAGTTAGATCTGTCATCCTAAACATCTTTCTTATCACGAGCCCATATGAAATTGCTAGTGGTAACAGCACTGTATTATGTGGTACATTTTGTGCTTCACGTTCAGTGATGTGATGCAGTCCATTTGAAGAACAGGTGAAAGTGGTAATTCTTACTCCATTGGACATACTTGTTCATGTCTGAAATGCATGAATAATCGTTAGCCTTAATTGGTCGTCTCTAAAACTGACAGTCTTGAAATGGAAAGGGTAATTTGCAGCTGTTTCCTCATTTATGGGGAGGAAATTGGGGGGTTTTTTGGGGTTGGTTGGTTGGTTGGGGTTTTTTTTAATTGAGATCGGTTGTGCTGATATCTGTGTTTGCAGGTTGTTTTAACTTCTGGGGCTTACATTGTTCCCAGGAATGGGAGTGTCATCTCTGCTTTGTTGTGAAAGGATTTAGAAACACTATTGCTTTAAGCTCCAGGTTCTGTTTATGAAATTAATTAGCATGGGTAATTCTCACACTGTGTCTGTAAACACAGCTACTGAAACAAATACATGCTTTTTTTGCTAGATGTTTTTACACTTTGTTTGGTTCTAGATGAATTACAAGAATAGTCAGAACACTGAATAAATACTACAGTTTTACAACGAAGTAAAACCAAGTTAGGCTAAGTAAAAAAACTTGATATTGCTCTGTGCTAGGACACAAGAAGCTGAAGTTTGCAATGAATTGCAGGAAATATTTACATACTGATATTCAACAAACTTGGTGGTTATCTGGGTTTCTATATAGCCTCAATTCTAGGCATAGGCTATAGAATGCAAGATAACACTTGCTCTTAAACATACTGTGTTCCCAAATGCTTCCAAGAAGTGGCCACAAGAAGTTCACAACAGCTGCTACACAGGCTAGTCCGGGACTGTGCATGTAATGGAAAATTTGCGCCCAATGACATGCTGGTTTACATGTGGGGTCAGAATAACTTCCAAGTGTGTGTATGTGTATAAAGATGATGTGCATAAGGTGAAGTTTTTTAAGGCTGTTGTTTCATCATTTGTCCTGTATAGCTATACTTAGAATCTGTAATGCCTTTGGTATGGCAGTACTTGGTGAAGCGTTTGACTCTGGTGCTGCATGATGTGGAACTGGGGTAGTCCAAGCAGCTGGAGAATGCTTTTTGGAAAAGCACCTTCTGCTGCATGGCTTCACAACGTAACAACAGTTTAGGCAGACTTGCACCACTGCCACCCCTTACTATCTATCTGCTCTGCTTAGCTGCTGCAATCCTCTAGAACTAATGTGAATAACCAGAGAGAGAAAACAATCTGGGATAAATATTTTCTGTTGCTTCCTACAAAAGCTTTTTTTTTCTTTTGGTTCAGCAAATGATGTGAATAAATTTCCCTTGCGCTCACAGTCACTGCCTTTGCCTTTTAAACACCAGCATAAAGGAGAACATGAAATGCAAACTCAAGCCACCCCACCTGCAGTACCTGTAGACATAAGTTCTTGCTTACATTTTAGTTCTGCATAAAATACTTCAGGTAGGATTGCCTCTGTATAGGGACAGATAGGGACTGTTAGGCTCAGCAGAGGAAGGTTTTTCTAGATTTCATACAGTTATATTTGTACATAAAACACTTTGATCAAATTAAGGTAGAAAGCAGATTCCTTTACATAGGTCAGTGCGTCCAGATGGCGCAAAAAATACCATCATCACACATTCCTCAGTTTGAAAACTTGTTATTAAACTGGAACAAATAAGCTTAATACTTTTTCCTTTCTACTGATTTAGATATGCAAGTTGAACGATTCATGAAAACTGGCTGATAAACTAGTGGCCTCGGAAAGCCTACAAGTCACTTTAGTGGGCCTGTTGCTGAATTCCCTGAGGAAGTGAGAGACCACCTTACACAGAACGATTTCTTAACCTTTGTGGTAGTAATTGAGGCTGCATTTTCAATATCTAATAGCAGATCTCTTTCACGTTCTAGTAACAACTAAATTTGTTTGGCAAAATATGAAAGAAGATCTTTGTTAACGAAGGTCTGCAAACCTTTCTTTAAGTCAGTTCTTAAAGGACAAGCAGCTATGGTGCAAGTAATTTTCCCACCGTGCAAAAGGCTAGTGATGTTTCCTGTGTAAGATTAATTTTAAAGCTTAAAAAGTAGTTATTTCTCTGATGTCAACCCTTTTTCTATTTTTTCTTTCATTTTTGCTTGAGCTTTCCAGCTGTGAAAGTGTCTCATATATTAGGGATCAGGAGTGAAGAATTGTGGTCGCCAAGAACCGATATTGATGTAACTGCTCTACCAGTCCAATGTGAGATTCCACCCACATTCTTCTCCCATTACTACATTAGGACCAGGATGCATACTCTCTGCACAATGTATGATCTGCCAAAACTTCCAGTCTCATAATAAATGGATTATAGCAGCAGTGGTAAGCAGCACAGGCACAAGGTAACCCTCCAAAGATGCTTCAGTATCTTTGTCTTTCAAGATTTACCCCAAATGAAAGTACTGACAGAACTCCTCAAGTTGAATGCAGGGGTATCACAGGACCTTGCATAGACCTTTATATTTGCTTTAAATAAATAGAAATAATAATGAAAACATTTCTAAACTGCCCACATATAAACTAATTGGGGTAGAACAATGGATCGGTTCTGTATGGAGTCTGCTCTTGCAACTCTCTAGATGGAGGAACCGTGGGCTGTTTGGACCCCTCTTTTTTCACTGCTCCATTTTTTTTCCTGTTCTCAGCACAATGATAACTATCCAGTGTTTTGCCAGTTTGGTTTGTTGGATGCAAGATTATGAGAGAGACGTGTATTTGGAGCACTACCTCAATAGCTGTAAGCTGGCCCTCTCTGTCTCGTGGTAGAAATGCTGTAAAACTCATGGACCCAAAGAGAACCTGATGGCTGGCTAAAAGCAGCCCATGTTCATAAGATGTATAATGTTGGCATTCAAGAATTTGTAGTGACTGCTGTCTTCTACAGGTTATGTGGAAGCAGACACCTAACGCCCACTGCAGTGCAGGAGAGAGCAACCACAGGGCATTGATTACTAAATCACTGTTGATGATACACGATTCCACTACGCTGACAACACAGATCTTTACAAATATTGTGTGGTATCTAATCTCACCACAAACATACAAAAAGCCTTCACCAGGGAACTTTCAGCTGTTTGATGACTCTCACATGCACTGCTGGAATATTTTGGTGGGATCTGAACTGTGGCAGGACGGCACCAGAATGGAGGACTTTGCCTGCAGCTGCTCCCTCCTGCTTCTCACTTTTCAAAGTCTAACATGCTTTCCTAGTGCTCCTATTTCTTTTCTACTCCTTGCCCTAGATGTCAGTTTTCCCTTTCTTCAGACTACTGGATTCAGTGCAGGATTTGGCAGAGAGGAGCTACACCTAAGAAACAAAAAGGTAATCTGTTTCACACTGAAAAATCCCAGATGCCAAATTCCATGGTTACTTTACAGCTGAATTCTGCCTGGTTGAGGATCCTCTCTTCCATAAGGAGCTTCCAGTTTGGATTTATAGGTTGTGACTTTAACAGTTTTGTGTGGTAGATGCTTAGGAGTTGGTCTCTTTAAAAACACACAAACAAATCAAAACAATCACCACCACCCTCAAAGAAAACAAACCTCAAACAGAAAAAAATCCACCACTATCAAGAAACAACCACAAGACCCCAAGATTTTAACGCTACAACTTCAGTCTGACTGAATAATTTATGTAGTTCCACGAGGCATGATCACCTCTAACAGGTTCTCTTTTTTTCGGAGCAATTAGTTCACTGTGGAGGAAGGTTAATTACCGGTAGTCAAGCTTCCCTTTAGCTGAATGCTAACTTCCCCAGCTGCTGCCCCTAGCCAGGCGTGGGATTACTGCTCAGCAGCTCTTGCTCTCACTGGCTCTCCTCTCCCAGTGCACAGTGAGGTGTGCAGGATAGTGCTCTGTTCTCCTTGACAGAGAGGGGGAAAAGAAAGCAGAGATAACAGGTCCTAACCTGCTTTTCACATTCCAAAGCCTTTCGTCTTCATGTATCAGTGGACACCTGAGCAGGGAAGATGCCAGCTTCATCCTGCTGGACTGTGTCCAAAGGAACATCTAGCAGGCCTCCTGCCCCTTTTGGGCAGGTAAGGCTGGGTTATTTGCCAAGCCGAAGGCTAGCTTCTTGCTTGTGTCAAGGTGTCCTTCATATGTTTACAACGAATATAACTAATAATTAAAGGGGCTGGTGCCAGATCATCTGCTTGAGCACTGTCGGTAAGCTGTGGTGGCCCTGACCCTCCCTCCGATGCAGCTAGCTTTGCCAGGAAGTGTTTGATACCATCACATTCACTGCCTGCACTTGAGGGAAAAAGTAGCAAGAGTAAAACTTCACTAAACAAACAAACAAACCAAAAAAACAAAACCAAAAATCTGGTACTGGGTTCATATGTGCAGTGGAATGTAAAGTATAGGGTTTTTTTCTTCAAACAGTCTTTCAAAGTCTAGATTTCTAGATGATCTTGTATACAATGTGTTTAATTTCCATCTACTAGAAGCTAGAAGGGAATCCATGCAGCATCTGTGAATTTCATAGGAAGCAGTAAAGAACAACAGATCTTCAAAGTATAAAAAGACAAAACCCTTATAGAAGTTAACAACTGAAGTAATGATATAGGTGAAAATATTCCCTGTAAAGGGAAGTCCATACTGGGATATAGTCACCCGATGTGGTGGGAATGTAGGAACATGGGGGTTTTTGTGGTGTGTTCCACCTCCAGAAGACAGTGGGCGATTTGCAAGACAATCTGTGAAAGGCCATTAAACAACTTAATATAATGTAAGAATAAGTTTATAAAGTCTAAACTAGTACTGACATGCAGAATATGTAAGAGTGTCCACATGCACAGAGAGAGCTGTAAGGACTGGTCAGTTTGGTCCCAAGCAGATGTCACAGGAGAAGATGTGTTTTCAGAGAGTATAGTTCTGGAAATAAAAAAAATGAGAGGTTTCATTCTGATGAGGATTCAGATGATAAAGGAACAGGCAGCTTGCTTGAGTTTGAGGAAAGGGTTGAGCTCCATGTGTCAGCCCATGCTTATCCCACCTCACCTGCAATGCCCCAGCCCAGTGCCAGTGGGGAGTGCCCCTCCTTGCTGAGCACTCCTGGCAGTGCCTGCAAGCTGCACATTGCAGAGTAGTTGGAAATCCAAGCTCAAATGCTAAGACTTTTTAAAAATATTACAGAATCTATGTTTTAATATTCCCCTAAATTCTCGGGTTTAGCACATCTTTGTGGCACACAGCTTAATTTAGGTCTCCGAAACCAAAGAAACCTGCTCTCTTTACTACAGAAATCAGAGTCACTCAAGTTGGTGATCATCCCTGGGTTAATCAAAAACAGTTGTATGGCCCAGCCCAGAGGCTGATCATGCAGTCTGAACCTCCCACCAGTAGCACCCAAGTGGCTTTAAGGCTCTGTGTCCACCTCCCAACAGCCCCTAGCCCAGCTGCCCATTGCCAGGGGTCCCTGGGCTGCAGCTGTTCCCCGCCTGGAAAGCTGGGGAGCTGCTGTGGACAAGACTTGGGAGCTCCTCTACCCACCCCCAGCCCTAGGAAAGACAAAGCATTCTCTCATTTGTCTGCTCCTTCAGCCAAAACCAGGGCTTGAGGATTTCTAAGCTTGAAGACCTCATGCAGCTGAGCACCAGTCAGTGCCAGCCAGGGAGCACCTCAGGGATCCCCCATTCTCTGCCCTGCCACTCGCAGGGGAAGGGGGAGTGGAGAGCTGAAGCTCTGGGTCAGACAGAGATTCAGTGGCTCCATTGCCTGCTCTGGGGCAGCTCCCAAACCCACCAGCCCCACTGTGCTGCAAGCCCAGCTGTTCCAGTGGCTGCCTGGGCAGGTAGGACTGGAAGTAACTTACCATGTTTGGGACTGTGGGGAGCAGAAGGGTTTAGAAAGCTTGAATTGTGGCCATCTTGTTGTTTGAGTCCCGTGGAAAGAAGGTGCTACTTCTGCTCCAGATTTTTATTTCTTTTTGAATTACCAGAGGAGTCCAGTCATGAATGGTTAAAAAAAATAAGTTTTTCCTTGGGAGGGTCCCTGATACCCACCTCTGACAGGGAAGCACTGAGAAAGAGCCACTGCAGAATCTGTGTCTGCTTCTGCCAACCAGCCCCCTTCCCTCTGGGCTTAACCCCTGCCTTGTCATACACCACCTGTCCATGCCTGCCGAAACATGCCATGCCTGCAAGTTTTTCTTTTCAGTTTGAGAAAGATATTTCTGCCTTGCACCTGTGAGAAACACTCGGTGGAGCCTTCATCCAAGGCACAGCCATGCCACAGCACAGCATTCTCTCCAGCCAAGCCTGCACAGGGGTCAGCTGTCATGGAGACCCCTCACCTGGGCACTTCCCCACTGTGCTGTGTCCAGGTAAAACACCAAGTGATAGTTTGGCATCTAGCATGTGTACCTCGAGATGAACAAGGGCTAAACACAGTGCCACTGACTCTCCATGCCTGTGTGCATCTCAGCTGTCTCCAAAAGCAGAGAAGTGGAGGCTTTCACTCAGATCCTGGTGCAGTGACATGACCAGATCAAATCCTGTTCAGAGAGGGCACATGAAATCCTGAGGGGAGAGGCAAGAACAGTGAAACCAGGAGGCTGATACTCAGCTAGAATGTATCAAAACTTCAAACTGGGAAAACTTTGGATTAAATCATTCTACCCAAGTTCCCAAACTGCAAAAAGAAACAGTTTCTCTGGGGAATAGCAGATTTCCAGCTAATCACAGAGAAGAGATCTTCCACACGTATTGGAACAGCACAGCAAGGGGTGCAAAGGTAGCATCTGCCTGCTTCTGTGTCTTTTTCTTTGTGACTGTTACAGGCCTTCTTTAACTAAGAATACCATTAATCCATTTAATTAACTGAAGGGGGCAGGTAGCTGGGAAATTGCTAGACCTATGAAGGATATGCCTGTTCTTTAAATTAACTCCTCATAGGGGGCAGATCCTTACTTATTTCCTCCTTTAGATTCCTCAAAATATTTTTTCAGTTGTACGGTTTTAACTTATTACGGTCCTTGCTGCAGTCACTGTGTCTCACTTCCTGGGTACTGTAAGCTGTGTAGGAAACCAGAAATTGGGCAAGACTTCTCTAATGCATAGGAGGAGTAAGTAAGCAAAAACTAAGAGAATTAAGTAGAAAATAGGGCTGGAGTATCCACAGTGGGTGAAGTGTGGAAGGACCAGTTAAATAAAGACTTTGCTGAAGCTTGCTGCAAAATAAGCAGGCTAAAACCTACCTAAAAGCAAAACCTTTGTTTTCTAACCATGGATCTATCCTTCTGCAAAGGATCCTGAGCCCAAACCCCATGGAGGAATGGGCAGAAGAGCTGATGGTTTTTGTGCTAACCTGCCTCAGAACATGGGGATTCCCATACAGAAATGTGTCCTCATGTACTTTTGAGGAGATGGAGAGCTTTAACATCAGCTTTGGAGCATAGCAGGGAAAGAAAGTCATTGTAGAAAAGGAGTTTGTTTAATGACATGGGCACCACAGAGCTCTGGAGGAGGCAGATCTTCAGACAGTGTCATGGAGAAGACTCCTGCAAGTAAGTTTGGAGATGAGGGACGGGTTATTGGCAGACAAATATGAACTGTCCTGTCCTGCCCTTAGTGATATATTTCACTTAAAACCTTTTTCTCTTGCTGGGACATGAGAAGAAAAACAGTGGCTCTTTTCCCCTACCCTATATTCAGAAAGCCACTGAAAATCCATAGCAATTGGGACTCATCCTTCCAGGCAGGAGACAGCAAAAGTGAGTCGGGGAGCAAGGCTGTTGCTTGTGTTACTGCCCAGCACACCATGTGTCACCGGGGCAAGACCATAGCATTTGCCACTCTGAGTAGGATCAAACTCTGCTCCAGCCTGGATCCAACCTCCCTGATCTTTTAAAATGCATCTTTGTCTTTTTCTTGACCAGACCTGGCGGCAATAGTTTTTTCAGGAAATGTTAGTTGCAACTTCCTTTATCTTGGAATAGGTGCAGCTTCTGTAAATTCCTGTGACAACTGTTAGTCTGCTGGAACAGAGGTGATACAAAGAGAAAGGAGGAGGAGGAGGAGAAGGAGTGGAAAGGGGGAGGATGGGAGCAGAATGAGTGAATTCCCCCAGTTACTTCTGGCTCACTAGCGCAATAGACTGGAAAGTGTGGCAAAACAGAGGATAGTGTTTATTTACATTCTTATTTTTAAACAAACGAGTGGTGTTCAGGCATCCTCAACAGACGGGTTTTATTTATATGAAGTGTAGTAACCCTCTGACTGACAATGCTTGGTTCCAAGTCCACATTGCCTGGAGTAATCAGTCCTAGAGACTCATGTGCATTTCCCTTCCCTGCCCTGAAAAAAGCTTTTAAGCAGCAAGCTTCCAAGGTGTCATAGCTATTACCCTCTAAAATAAGCAGCCCAAATTACCAAATATCCCCTTTGAGGCAGTGTCACTCTGTCTCTCCACACAGATGGTCTGTGCTACCCTGAGGATGAGCTGGGTTGGGTTAGCAGAGGAAAAGCAGAGCAAATCTGATGGCTTCCCACCTCTGCACTGTCTCCTGGGTTGGGACACTGTTTTGCCCCATGGCTTCTGCAGTCAGTTATGTGATGTTAAGCAAAACTGCTGACACTCCAAACATTTAAGATTTCCTCTTTGTAAGGTACGGTATGCATTTTTACATGAATAAAACCATTCCCTATGTTAATTTTTTGGCAGAAGGATGAAGAATTCGAGAAGTGTCTCAGGAGCACTGTTGTTTGAGTGCTGTGAGGGTGCCATTGCTACCTTCACAGGTTTGGAGACATACTTGTTGCTTGAAGGTGATTTGAATACAAGAGTTGCCCTTTAGTCTGCATACTCTTACAGGAACATTCTGGTTCCAGAGGTGTAACGGGGATGGCTTATGAGCACAAAGTTACTAAGGTGTTTGATGGACAGAAAAATTATGCTTATCACAGGGACACTATAAAAAAACTCTCCAGATTCCACAAGATGGGAATTGGTCTGGGTGAATCCCCCTTTTGGGGGTTGATCTGGGTGAATTTTCTTGCAACACCTTCCTCTTTCTTCTCCACTTGTTCTATAAAGCACACAGAGGGAGAGAGCTCAGGGAAAACGCCCCTGGAAGTGCTGCACATAAGTCATGCCTCCTGCCCTGATGGGCTTCCTATTTGCCTGGGACAGACCTAGAGCTGCAACCCTCCAACACCTGTTGTATGTGTCGCAGTGATCCCTGTCTCACTCAGGAGGAGCATCTGGCTTCTGCCCCTTGCCCTCCCAGCTTGTCCAGGCTCATGGTGCCAAGGGAGGAGCTGCATTCCCTGTCAGCATGAGCTTGTGAGCCACCCCAGCACCTCATCCTCCCTTCAGGCTGCATGTGATAAATGACGGCTGGCTCTGGCAAAGTCTATGTCCCAAAGATGTCACTCCCTTCTACAACCTCTGGAGGGAAAAATAAATGCTGGCTGCTGCTTCCGTCACAGAACACTGCATGGGGAAGCTTAGCAAATCCAAGGGAGAGGGTTGCTATCATCTCTGGTTGAACCAAGAGCAGCTGTCAATGTATCCAGTTCTGGGCTTCACCACCCATCTACCCCATTGGGACTGGTGAAATGGATATGGGAAGGTAACCAGGGTCTAGGAACAGCATCTCTGATCACCTCTCGCTGAGCCTGGTGAGTGGCAGAGGGGATTTCCACTTGAATACCTACCCAAATAGCTAAAATCATCCTCTGTGGCATGTGGAAATATAAACCTTCATTTTCCCGCCTGTTAAAGACACCTGCTGTTGTCTCCTCCTGCTTTCTACTTTTAGCTCATTAGTTCCACCACAACTACACTGTGCTGTCTCACTGCTTTTAACCAAAGGCACGTCAGAGGCAACTAAATGTGTCCAAGCAGCTGTTTGACCCGTTTGCTGCTGAAAAGCAGCATGGACCAGCATCAAGTCCCTAATGAGTAACAGCCTCAGGAAAAAAAGCAGCCCCAAAACTCTGACAGCTCAAAATGCTGCCAAGGTCTTTTTGTCACACTCACCTTTCTAGATTCAGTGATTCTTGTGAGTCCCTTCCAACTCAGGATATTCTATGATTCTATGATTTCTAACTTGATCTCAGTGAGAAAGATGAGCCTCTGTGGCTATAGTGATAATTTTATGAGTTAGCTTCTTAAATATCAGCACAACTTCTCACTGAAACATGCTGCCAGCTTACTTTCTTGATGGTGATATCCATGCAAAAACTTAACAAAATCTTCCACTAATCACAAAGAATGTGAGTAGGACTCTGAAGAGGTACCCAAGAATTTCCAAAATTTCACCAGGTGCATTAGATCAGGCTTAATCGGGGAAAGCTCCACGGATTCCTTCCATTGCTGGGAAGATGGTCTTCCTGTCTAAAAAGAGAAAGCAATATCTAAATCAGCAACACCTTTATAATCAAAGTACGGTTCCTCCTTGGCAAAGATAGAAGAGAAAAAGTGTCACGTACAAGAGGGAGACAGGCAGGATTTGCCGGTCACCTGGGTGTGTGGCAAAAGCTGAACAGCATTTGTGAGCTTCAGCAATGGGAATAGCAAATGCACCAGAAGTGAAGAGAGAAAGGAGGTGGAAGAAAGGAATTTCTTGTTGCTTTGCAAAACCACGCTGGAATATGGACAAGGAGAGGGGAAAACAAGGTGCTAGGCTGAAGACAGCAGTGCAAACTGGAAAATTCAGAAGTTGCTCAGGAAGGTACTGAAGAAAGAGGGAAGAGAAGGGAAGGGCAGGGAAGGGAAGGGAAGGGCAGGGCAGGGAAGGGAAGGGCACTAGAAACAAGAATCTGGAGAGCAATAATTTGTGGAAAGAGGGGAATAAAGACACTGTGGTGAGAGCAGGTGGATGTGAAAATTTTATGATCTCTGTCTATGGAGGAGAGTGGGAGTAAACAAGATGAAAATAAAGATGAAAAAAACGTTATACTTGTCCAGGAAGTAATTTCTGGCAGTGGATGACACTACCTGGAGCTTTCTGCTTGATCCACTTCCTGCAACCAGTGCTAAGACTTTCCCTCCTGCCAATCTCTCTCCCTGTCCCCTCATTTCTCTACAGCACTGAGAACTAAGTCACCTCCTCGCTTCCAGCTGCAGTGAAGGTTCTTATTACAAAAAGTTGGTTTGTGATGAATCCATTTGTATGGTATTTTGCTGAGTACAAACTATTAACGTTTGAATCAATAACCATGGAACTTGTAAAATTTCATGAACAGCCAAGAGATTTGAAAGGAGGAGAAGATGATGTTTACAGTTCTAAAGGTGTAGCATTAATAAAGAAGCAAAACTTCAGTTTCAGAGAGAGCTACAGAAATATGGTCTTTTATTTCTTGCAGCTCATACATTGTTTTTCGTCTGTAGTAAATGAGTGAACAATATGGATTTTTAGCTGCTGCCCTCCTCTTTTTCTTTCTTTCCTTTATGCTGGCACAAATTCGTTCTTCCTGTCAGACATCGGTTACTGCAAACCCACAAAGATCTCATCTGCTTTTAACTTCCTCCTCTCGGCTTGGGGTCTGCGCTGCTTCTTCTCCATCACAGTGACAATTTCTTGCCAGAAACCCTTTCCTCTGTAGCTAGTGTCTGTATCTAGTATTTCTGAGCTTCAGAGCATGCTGACCCCACGCTGCATCATCCTCAAGCCCACAGCTGCTCCACCCAAACCTCCAGTGAGGTGTTACCACCACCAGAGTCCTACTCACTGGAGATCAGTCATCAAAGGAGAGTTGTAAGATATGTGAGCACTGTTTTTCAAGAACAATCCCATGAAGGCACTGCTAAAGCATGTTATATTGAACCGGTCTTTCACTGCCCCTTGGTGTAGTGCACTTCTTCTCTGTCCCCTGCAAAACACAATTTGAATACACTGGGATTCTCTAGAGCAGCAGTATGGCTCCATCAAAGCCTGACATTCACCAAATTTGTTCTCAGAGGCAAGTGGGAACCCTACAAATGAGGAAACCTACATGAGGAGTGCCCCATACTTCATTGCCTAAACCACAGTCATATTTGTGCTGCTGGGAGCAAGTGTTCCAGCAGCTACTGTTCAGGAAAGTCTAAAAGCAGGGTACAGGTAGGTCGCAGTGCCCTGCACAGAGTTCCCCAGGGATGAATGTTCTGTAGAAATCCTGACAAAAGGCTTCACCTTCTGACTTCAGCCTTCTGGTACGGATCAGTATGGTGGTAGGACAAAACTCCTACCACTGGACCTGGGTACCCATGCACAACAGGAGTGAAGTAAACTCCCCTTGAGGAGCAGAGGGATGGAGGCACCAAATACTGTCTAGTAAGGAGGAGAGGGAAGGGAGGCAGGTGGAGAGACCAGGAGACAGGGAATAACAGCTGGGGAAGGAAAATTAGGTGGGAGACTAAAGTCAAGAGTTGAAAAGAGAAGGAGGGTGGAAAAAAAACCCAGATGAAACAGGAAAGATGTGGCTACAAGTAGACAAAGGAGAGTAGAGGCTGAGTAGGAAAATAAGCAGCACCAGAGGTTTGTCATGCTTTTCCTGTGTAAATACACATCAAACTTCACTAGTAGCTGCCTCTGTTGAACAGTAAGGATTCTATTGCCCTGAAAATGAGAATATGAAGGTATCATGGACGATAGAACTGTATTTCATGAAAATAACAGATCCTGAACAGGTCTGCAGGGACTGTGCCAGGACCCTGGTTGTGTTGTATCCAGCCTGTTTGTGGGGTACAGCTCCCACAGGATGACTTGCTCTCTGCTTTAGCGCTTGCTACCCTTTTCCATTTTGCTTTTGCTGGCAGAAAAGGAAACACTCTGAAAATCATAGCCTAGGACATCAGTCTTTCTGAGATTAGAATTACCTACAGTACTTGGGAAGGATGGTGTTGTTTTATCTATGAAGTGATGTGAAATCCACTTTCTTGGGAACCATACATGTACACCCTCTTCTTCCTCTGTCTCCACTATCTTCTCTTCAACACCACAGCCGGAGAAAATGTGAGGAGCCAGCATCCCTGCTAAGGGATATGTCTGAATAGGCACAAGCTTAATAATGTCCCTATTTAAATATGTATAGAGCCAATTGTGAATTGTTAATGTAAAGCACTCATATGTTCAAACTTGGGGCGGTTTGGCTTTTCCTTGGCGGTGAGGTTGGGGCACCTTCCGCAAGGTCCGTGCAAAGGAAAATATTGGTGTCTTCCCTTCTCCCACTGCTTTGAAATAGGGATCTCTGTTGTCTTTATTCCTGGTCTTCTGTGGCTACTGCAAAGGAGCATCTTCCACAAGGCACCGTGTGCTTGTCCTCCAGTGGCTGCTGCCCTCCCAGCCCTTTTCCAGTCGAGGGCCCCCCGCCGCAATCTGCCTGCCCTCCCAGACCCCGGCTCGGGCAGGGGTTGGGGGCGGGGGAGACGGGGCTGGGGAGGGATTTCGATGGGGTGTGAAGGGACACCGGGCGGGCGAAGGGGGTTGGGAAAGCAGCGGCAGGCAGCGGGGGAAGGAGGGGCCGCGGGGGCCGGGCTGGCGCCTCCCGGGGGGGCTCCCGCCGCCGGCGCTCCCGCCGCTGCCCGTCGGGCAGAAGCACCCCCGGGCCGCCCGCAGCCCCACCGGCAGTTTTCCACAGGGAGGGCTCCCCGGCTTTGTTCGGGCGGGCGGCGGGAGGGCGGCGCGCCCCGCGCTCCCGGGCCATGCGGGGTCTGAGGGTGCGGGCGGCGCTGCGGGCGGCCGGGGGCGGCCGGGGGCTTCCCCACCGCCGGCTCTCCTGCGCATCCACGCCTGCGGGCTGAGCCTCACGCGTTATTCCAGTGCGTGAACTCCACCCAAAGAAAGCATCCGACGGAAGCGGCAGTCGGAGGGAAGGGAGCCCGGAGGTGAGCCCACGAGGTGCCCCAAGCCATCAGGCCACCTTTGCCCCCACAGCCGCGCTCCCCGCTGGTACCCACCCACCGCTCCCGCTCTCCCAAGGAGTCCAGAGCTGCGTGAAGCTCCGGCATCGGCTGGCTCAGCCCTGCCTCAGCCAGGCTCACCCAGCCCAAGACCGTTCCCAAGGCAGATGTCCGCCCTGCTCAGCTCCCCAAAGGAGCCTGTTCCTTATATGTTGGCAGGCTTCTTATTTAATCATTAGGCAGCAACTGTTGCCCGCAAAGGGGAAAAAGATAGGGGAGAGCATCATCTATTAATTTTAAAAGCCTCCCCACCCATTTTTTGAACACATCGGAGTGACCTTGCAGTCAGCGCCCCACTGGATATGGATGAACTCAAATCACCCCAGAGTTCTGTATTCAAGCACCCGGATATAAGGGAACAGTGTCTATGTAAACCCAAGCTCTACTACTGTCCTTAAATTATCTGTTAGTTTTGTCATGTGTTCACGGTATCTGTTTTATGATCCTGTAAATGCCATTAAATCTGTTGCGTTTTAGCAGGTAGTGCACATTTCTATCCATCCTCTGTCTGGGGACTGACAGAGTAAATCAGGAACACAGAAAATTTACATTTTGGAGTTAAAATGTTGTATCTGAAGACACCCACCACCAGTGTAGATTTGACTCCTTGGGTGGGGCATGCCTGTTCTTTTTGAAAAAATACTACATGATGAGTGGAAAAAGGATAATTTCCCCCATTCCCAAAGGGCAGTTCTCTGTGTCCACAGGCAGGTGTTTTAGGATGTGTCAAAGAAAAGGCAGCATTTCATCTGTGATGCTAATGATCAGCACTGACCACTATTGCTCTATTTTTCCTCCAGGACTTGGTAGCTCCAGTCAAAGGCAGCCCCACCACTTCTCTCCAGGATACTTTTCACCACATTGCTCTGTTGAGCTTTTTTCCCCAGGAATTGTTGAACTTCTTCAGAAAACAAGTTTGCTAGGAAGGAAGCCATTCTTCTTTTAGGACAACTCTTTACTGTTAAGGGAGAACATTGACCATAGCCAAAGTGAGTTTGTGTTCAAATATTACTGTGTTGCTTTCTGTTAAATTTAGTTACACCTAGATCAGAGTTTAAAACAGCAACTAACCATAATGCAGGTCTTCTTCCAAGGCAAGGAAAGGTTTTCATCTGTTGCTTGTTTTGTCATTGATGGGAATTTCTGATGCAGGCAGGAGTATTGTGTTTTGCTGTACCTAAACCTTATTCCCAGTTTATTTCAGGGATCACATAAAAACAGTTATGGAAAACAATAGATATCCTGAAAAGACTAAGTGCTGTGTTTAGTATTTAACTGCAAGAAATGCTTCACCTCTTGCAACAAAGCAAAAAAACATCCCTTTTATTTTACTATGTTGTTAGTATTTCTTAATTTTTTTTTTAAGATTAATTTTAGATGTACTTCTTCAGGACTTAGGAATGTTTGTATCCTTAAAGAGTATAAAAATAAAATTATTAATAATAATAAAGATATAATCTATAAAATTGCTTTTGGGATTGCAAAATCTTTAAAAAACTTATCAGAAAATGCATTTGTTAAAAAATACTAAATTAACACTTTAGCAAGAACAAATTAATAAAGGAGAAATTATACACTTTTGAAGTATAATGCAGATACGAAAGAAAATATTAGGATTATTAATTTAGAAACTAAACAGTTGAAAATAAACCCTGGATTTTGTATATATTTTAAATTTTGACTACAAGTTTGACAAATATTATGTTTACAACCAGAAATAGTCATTTGATAACCACATCTCAAAGGTGTTCAGAGCTTTCCCCTGCTTGACCTACAACTTCAGAACTGCAAAGCATGTCCTGGCTTGTTTTCACCAGGCTCCAGGGAAGTTTTCGGATGAGACTATGTGTGCAGAGATACAATGTCTTATGCTATATGTTTGCAACAAGATGTCCAATGTAAAAAAAAAAACAAACCACCAAACAAAAACCAACACAAAACTGAAAACCATACCCCAACATTTTGTACAAGAATAAAACTAAATCAATTGCAACTTTATTTGCAGCAGATGGAAACAGTGTCTGTCTGTGCAAGAGGGTTCTTGTGGGGATTTAAGGTATAAAAATCTCATATCTTTTTCACTCATTTTTTTGAGTCATAATTTAGAGATAAAACAAAATATACCCTTAGGCTACAGTTTGTCAAGTTTTGGGTGTTTTTAGTTCTTCTTGCTCAAAACAGTTTTCAAACTGTCTGCAAGAATATATGGGGCAAACATTGTTTTTCATATAGGGAAAGAAGGGGTTGTTCCATCTTTCCTAATTATTAAGACAACTGAACTTTGAAACTTTGCATTTTACTGCTTCGCACTGGAATACACCCATGAACCACTTCGCAGTTTGTGTTGAACCTCTGCAAGTTATTTACAGGACAAGGGAAAAACCATAAATTAGGTTGACAACATTTGCATCCAGAAAGCTGATCTGGTTTGTTCTGTTTCTTAAAAAGCCAGTATTTGAAAATCCCCTTTGCAGGTCATGAGTGTAACATTTTAGCCAGGCCAGGGAGAGATTTCCTAAGGAACTGAGGGGGCACCTGTTGGCCTTTGACTTGGTGGAGTCCGGAAACACTCTTGTCTTGTTCTTTTCAATGCTTAACTCCCTCTGCCCACACTTTTTCTCAAAGTAAATAACCACAACTTGCTGAAAACATGCACACCCAAAACTAGCAGTATACGAGTGAATGTTAGCTCCTTAAAGCTTAAGGCAGCATTAAAGTGTGCAATTAAAATTTAAAAGTCAGGATATAAAAAAGTTATGTTCAGTCAAATAATTAGAATATATGACTGATATGAAACATCCCCTTTAACTCTTATCACCTTAGAAATATTGATTTAATTATTTTGATTATTTTGATTTATTTTTTTTTTACTCTGAGGGAAGGTTGTGTTTTTACTAACTTGCCAAAGCTGCAAGAAATTTAAACCAAAATTTTCTGAATTTCAAGGTTTACTTAAGCAACTTGAACACACAATTCAATTAAGTTACTTCATGTCTATATTTCATTGATATCAGAACTGATATTTGGGGGGGCTTTTGTGTTGAAAAAAATTAAGATCATATTTGATTAGAACCATATTTCAGTTCAAAATTAGTGTTTCAGCACTGATAATTAACATTAGAAATCCACACTTCACTAAAACAAAGGGGGACAAAACACTTTTGAATTTTTCTGGACCTCTCATTCAATGTAAGAAAGTAGACTGAAGCATGCAATTGACATTTTTTTCACCCAAAGAACGAAAACAAACACATTTTGGCATTTCTTTCGTAATGCAACTTTGACTATATTTTTTACATTATTAACTTCTGACAAATAAAGCAGGTATTAGCTTTGCCTCTAGCTGTTGCCTGTGAGAATGTTTCACTGACTGTTTACACACAGGCTGGGGCTTTATCACAGGTCTGATGCAAGAAAGCTGAATTTTTTCTCTGGCCTCTGTGACCCCATTACGGTACTTTGTTAGTGTGCATTCTGTGAGCTCAGCCTCACTCCTACAGCATGACTATACGTTCAAACAATGGACTCAAAACGGGCTTGCAAAAAATAGCTTCAAACTAGCCTTGCAGGCTCAGGTTTACCTAAATATATAATCTGTTTCATGTTTTCCTACTTGATTTCCTAACTTTGGTTTGAGTAGTACTTTAAAAGCATTTAAAAGCTCAGATAAACTGTTTACTGTTGCAAAACTTTAAAGAAACCCAAAACATTTCTAGAAGAAAAACTTGAATCTGAAATTTATAGAAACAACTACCTAGTCTAAAATGTATTTGTGTGCCTCCAGTTTTATCAAGGATTGCTCAATTGAGATGTAAATTGAGCTTTAAAACGGGAATTAATTAGCATGAAAGTAACGTTATATGTATGCACTTTAATTTTGTCAGACTAAGACTTGTATTTATTTTTACAGGCTTTGCCTTATGGGATTGCAGGGGATTTTTGTTTTACAGATCTCTCTTCTCCTACTTAAATACTTACTTTTGTAGAAGTTTTAGTTACTTGATCTTACTCTTGGAAATAACTAGACTGTACAAAAAATGTTTCAGAAAATAAGGTTAAACTTCATTGACTATTTAACTCTCAGAGAACCATAACTTGGGAAAAAAATAATATAGGGAATTCCTTGTATAAAGAGATTGTGCCAGCCATTTTATACTGACAATACCTACCCAAATAGATGTCTTGCAATCAAAGTTCCCTAGGTTTTTATACTAAAAATATGTACACTATACCAAGGAATCCATTGCAAAGGAAACAGTTATATGGTATGGCTTTCATGAGAAACACAAAAGGCTAAGCCTGATTTATTTTAAAGCAGTTAAACAATAACTGAAATGACCTAATGAAATTATTCATATGTAAGCACTAATGTCTGCAAGAGGAACCAACAATCCCACTGCTCAGCCTCCAGACTCATAGGTAGTTTTAAATTGCCATATAGTCTATAATTCACAGACTCAGCTATTCAGTCTGCTTAAGAAACAGACCGGAAACAAAACTTGAGTAATATTTAACATTAGGATGCTTTCTGATCTTGAGAAAAATAATACATAGCAAATGATAAAACATATACTGTATTGGGAAAACACACTTTAAATACAAACATTCATGACCACATTCTTCAAAGGATATACATATTAATGGCCAATTTAAACAGCTCTTTTCATGAATGTGATGTTGAAATTGGAATGCTTATTCTTGATAAAAATTGTAAAAGACCAAATTCTTGCCTGAACTGGAAAACAATGAATACTAATTAACCTCCATCAACAGAATAAATAAATTTTAAGATAGTCAAACAAATAAAAAAAAAATTAAATTATGAAACTTTAGCATCTAGCATCCTCAATGTTGTTTTAATATAACAAAATAAATAATTTACATCCAAATGAAGATTTTAAAAAATATTAATATCGAATTGTTACAGAGTTTATTCAAAGGCCAGCAATACGCTAGAATTTTTAGCGGAAGAGAGCTGATTTTTTCTTATTAATAAAGAATGGCTACTTGGAAGGAACTCTGGGCATCAAAATCTAACCATTGCTATGTATTAAAAAGCAAATTTTACCCTCCTTCCCTATAATTTTAAGATATGGACAGTCCTGGGGCTGAATTCACAATAGACCTATGATACTGCTGGCTGAAAACACTGTTATCGTACCAGTAAGGCAAAACAGATTCTGGAGAGGAGGGTCTCATTGTTCTCGCCAAAAGGATTTCATGCTTGGGTTGCTGCCCCATTTTACTCCCTTACTTGATATTTTTTTCCTCTTGGCAAAAGATCTCCTTGATGAAAGAAGGAGCAAACAAGAAATAAATTCTGATTTCTCTAAATTGTAAGAAAACAAAACCAGAACAAAACCCCATCTGAAACGAGTTACAATACACTTAACTAGTGAAAAACAATTTTAATTCTTAAATAATGCCTTCATTTTCAGTTCTCTACTCCTTGTAAAAGCCCCACAAAATATTCTTTAGCTAGAGGAAGCCATATTGGCAATTCTTCCTATCACTGGATCAAATCAACTTCTGATTTTGCCCATCTATAATGTATATGATATATTTATATTTTTTTCTACATACTCTTTCCAACACAATTGAAAAGATCTCAGGTTTCATCTATCAAACTGAAATATGATAAGTTCTGTTTTGAAAGTCCCATTTTAAATCCAGCTGTGCCAACCAAAGTGAACACTGATGAAAAGTTTATGTACATATACATATCAAAAAAAAAAGACTAAGCTATTTTCATATCATTAAAAAAGCAGGTGATCAGATTTTTGTTTTGCAAGATCTGTTTGCAAATATTTGAAAGCTGAAAACAGGATAAAGCGAGCAATCAACACTTGAATAAAGAGATCCCTGGACAAAATGGGGAAAAAAATACTTACTTTCAAATCAGCATGTAGAGATTCGTTGTAAGTCACAATCAGCACGTTTTATATACCGGAATACTTATTTAGAAAATGTTTGTATTACTTTTGTGCAGTAACACTGTGATCACATTTCATTACAAAACAAAAAAAACTCCTGTAACTTTCCGGTCAGCAAAACAGCACAGACAGCTAACCACTTTGTAATTCTTTTTTATTGGAAAGAAACTCGAACAGAGCTGGCTACAATGTTTTATCTCAAGCCCTGAAACTTCCGATGCATCGTACGACTTATTTGTTTCACTCCACACCGGCACCGCCGCCCGCCGCGCTCTCCGTCGCCGATTCACTGGGTTTTGCAGCATTTTGTGATAAAAACTTCCAAGCCGGAGCGGAGCGGGGCTGATCCCGGTGCTCCCACAGGCATTCCGCCGAGCCCCGGCAGCCTCTCCGGTACCGGCGGAGGCGAGCCCGGCTACTCCCAGCCTCGGCAGCGGGACCGGCAGCCGGCACCGAGGCGCCACCGCCTTCCCGACCTTCCGAGGCAGCTGGCGGTGCGAGCCTCGGGAAGGGCGGCCGAACCCGCCGGGAGCTCCGCTCGGGGCCCGGGAGCACCGATCCCTGCGGCGGCGGGAGCCCGCCTGCCGCCGCCCCCCGGAGCTGGAGACCCTCCCCGTGCGGTTATCCCACGACTCCCCGGCGCGGGCATCCCGTTCCCGCACGGCGGCCGCGCGCCGCCGCTCCTTTGTTCGCCGCCCCTCCCGGCGCAGCGGCGGCTGCGACACGGCGGCCCCGGAACCGGCACCTCTGCGGCGTGGCACCCACCTACCGCCTTACAAAGACCCGGCCCGCCGCCGGGAGGGAGGGGACAGGGAGGGAGCGGGCTGGCTCTCCCATCCCATCCCATCCCGCCCCGTGCCGTCCCACCCCGTGCCGTGCCGTGCCGGCCCTGCCCTGGCCGGCAGCGCCGCGCCCCCCGCCCGTCTCCCATCGCCGCCCCCGCGCCCGCCGCCCCCGCGCCCGCCGCCGCTTTCGCGCCACGCGCCCCAGGGGCCGGCGCGGGAGCCAATGGGCGGCCTC
>JAWMRA010000078.1:30972708-31048099 GCA_035584735.1 Pseudotriccus pelzelni | reverse complement strand
TTTTTTTTTTTTTTTTTTTTTTTTTTTTTTTTTTTACCCCTTGAGAGGGAGAGGGAGGGACACAAGCTGCAGATCTGATTTTTTTTTTCTTCCTCTCCCTGTCCTCTCTCTCTCTCTCTCCCTCTCTCTCTCTCTCCTTCCTCCATCGCATTTTGTTTTATTTCCCCCTTCCTCCCCACCTCCTCTCGCAAGACGAGGGTTGCAGCCCGCGGTGCGCGCCTTCCCGAGCGGCCAGGAAGATGAACAAGCTCTACATCGGCAACCTCGGCGAGAACGTCAGCCCCCTCGACCTGGAAAGTCTCTTTAAGGACTCCAAGATCCCCTTCTCGGGCCAGTTCCTGGTGAAGACGGGGTACGCCTTCGTGGACTGCCCCGACGAGAGCTGGGCCATGAAGGCCATCGAAGCACTTTCAGGTGAGCGGTTCCTTCCACCACCCCCACCCTCTCCCCGCAGCCCCGACGGCTCCCGCCGCCTGCCCTCCTCCGCGGCGGCGGAGCGGCTGCAGCGGCGGGCTGGGACCCATCGCTGGGCTGGGGGGGACGTTGGGGGGGGTCCCTGCCCCCTCCGCCCCCAGGTGAGGGGCGAACTGTTGTTTTCCGAGCGCGGCCGGAGCAGCCCGGCCTTCCCGCGGAGACTTTGCGCGGGGCTTGCGCTGCGGCGGCCCCCCGGGAGTGGCCGGGGAGTGGGGCCGGGGAGGGGCAAGAGCCTGGGCCCACGGACCTGCGGCGCGGCAGCTCCCATGTTTTTCCAAGCCCCACGGCCAGCCCTGCCCGGCCGGGGGCCCTCGCTGCATTGGGGGGGCGATGAGTGCAGTGAGGCGGAGGCGGGCTGCGGGCGCGGAGCCCTGCGCGGAGCAGCGGCTGCACACACACACACGCCCCCCGGGCACAGCTGGACTCCCCCGCGGCCCCTCGCAGGGGCCGCCTCCCTCCGGAGAGGGCTGAGGTTCCCCTCGGTTTGGCGTAGGCCGCGGGGCTGGGGTCGAGCCGCCGAATTGCTCCAAACTTGGGAGGGGGAAGCCCTGCCTGCCCCCCCGCCCCGCGCTGCCCGGCTATTTATTTCGGTTTCTCTTCGCTGCTCTCACGCACCCATCACCGCCTCCAGCAGCGCCGGCTCCTGGCCCCGACATCCTGTTTTTGTGTGCTTTAAAAAAAAAAAAAAAAATATTTTCGCGTGAGTCGGGTCTGCGGAGGTCTGCCGGGAGAGGCTGCCTCGGAGGAGATGGGCTCAGGTCTGCCGGGAGAGGCTGCCTCGGAGGAGATGAGCTCGGGCTGCGCTCCGCGCCTCCTCTCGGCTCCCTTCCCTCCCTGTTCCGACCTGAAAACCGCCCGAAGTTGGCAGTGCGGGGGGCGGCGGAGACCCCGCTCCCCGTCCCCGAGACGGGGCCGAGCCCGGCTCCCGCACACGGCGTTTCGCCGGCTGTTTGCGGCGCGGGGTGGGAGAAGGGGCCCCGCCGAGGGCAGCGCGGCTCTCCCGCGGCAGCGGCGCGGCCCCGGGCGCCGGGATGTTGTCTCCTTGCCGGGTGCCTTACCCCGCTCCGGCGGTGCCCGGGCTGCCGATGAATGGGCTAACGTGTTGCGCTCCTGTTCCCTGCCTCGCACCCCTGCGAGCCCGCTCCGAGAGACGGAGACGCACAGCCGCGCTCGAATATTTTCCCCTTTCTGTTTATCTCGGCAGGTAAAGTGGAGCTGCATGGGAAACTCATAGAAGTTGAACATTCGGTCCCGAAAAGACAAAGGTAATTTATTTTTATTTCCCACCCTTCCGCCCCTTGCCCTTAGTTACCCAGTGAGAAGCAATTTGAAAAATGCTTAGGTTTGTGTTTCTCTTCCCTGTAGATAAATGGACTGCTTTCTTAAAACCACAAGCGTGCACTCAGTGTTGTCCGAGAGGTTTTCTAGTATCACTCCATGTATTTCTAATGTAGTGTCTTGGCCAGGCTGCAGTGGTACTATTTAATTTATTAACAAAAAAAAAGAAAGAAAAAGCACCTTTTTATGGGAGAGGCAGGTTATAATGGTCTGATGACAAATGATTGTGAAGATTTTAAAATTTAAAGTTCTGTGAGAAGAGTTAAAATCTGTGCTAGCAGGAAATGAAATGTGATGTTGTGAACTGTATAACGGGCAAGCATGTGAGCTCTGCTTCAGCAACAAAAAGCACCTTGTAAATATACTGGTGTGTATATTTTTTTTTGATCCTGCCATGTTGGAGTCTGCAGCATTTTATAGGCATGTAGTAGAAGTCTCATCTGTGTTTCAGAGGATTTTGTCATCACTATTTTGAGCTGGTCTATAGAAGCAGCAGGAGAATGACTCCTTCACAGTAAGGAGAAGATTTATGCGTCCCTAATTTCTAAACATACCTTTAATTTTTGTGAGGCAGTAATTTTGTTGGGCCTCGTGTAAAAAAAGCAAAATTTGGAATAAAGCAGGGTAGTATTTTTATGCTGCCTATAGCAATTCAGCTTGCTTTCACAAATATTTAGATTATAGAAAACCTGCCGTGCACTAGAGAGTAAAAAAAAAAAAAAATCAAACTTTCCACGTGCTTGTTCCTGTACTCCATTATTCAATCTGGGAAGTATGTCTGTCTGTGTAACTTTATTAAAAGGGGCTTCTACTATTTCAGGATTATTTTTTTAAACTACAGTGGTTTTAAGATAGTTGATTGGAAAAATGATTAAGCTGTCTTGATGGGCATTCTATTTTGAGAATTAGAAGTTTGATTACTATTTAGTGTTAGAGGAAAGCTTCACTTGAGAAAGTATGGAGGATTTTTGCTCTAGTTAAGGGAGGGGGCAAAGTTTCTCTGGGCTAATTCATAGCATGTGAATCTTCATGGTTTTATTTATTTGATACTTTTCATTGGAAATTAATGTGCTGTATGTGCTCTCTCATTTAATATGCAAGGTAGATGGCTTGAATTCACAATAGCCTATATTTCAGATATTTTGCATACAAAATTGTTGTAGATTAAATGTAATTTTAGATTTAAGAAGAAAATTCCGTAAGCCATATAAGAATTGATAATTTCCTGTTAGTCTCAAATAAATTTACTCTTATGCTTATTAATCTTAAGCTTGCACAAACAGCACTCTATTAATGCTGTTGAAAAGAAATTCATTACACTCCTATAAATTTAAAATCACTAGTTCTACCCCAACTTTTTTTTTAATCTTTATTTAATGTCTTTAAAAGTATTTTTCTCCTCTTTCGGCTGTCAGCTGAAATGGTGTAAAAGTCCATTCTTTGTGTTGGGTAGCATGTCCTCCGATTTATCTGTGAATTAGCAATTATCAGAAACATTTATCTGCCTGTAACTTGTTGAAAATAATTCTGTACTGAACTTAAGCACTTTTGTAGGCATGCTTTGCCTACCTATAGACATATTGAAAAAATTGCAAATGTAACTGTATCAGCATACCCATGTTCCTTCTCCCAAAGCCCTTATTTGTTGAAACACTGTTTTACTGTGCAGTATCATGTTGGAATGTATTAGATATAGTTCAGATTTAGACTGCTGTTTAACAGAAAATTAAATTGCATTTCTCATAACTGCACTTCCTTCCCCTTTGTTTCTGCTCCCCTTCTCCCAAAATCTAATACAGAAAGCCACTTAAAATTCATTCAGTGGCTTCCACATGTAGAAGTGACTATCTGGTTCCTTTTATAGATGTCTAATATTTTTTCTTCTTGGAGGGGGGGTCAAAAAGTTGGAGGTTTTTTTCCCTTGCTTTCCTAAACATTGCTTACTGGGCGCATATTTGGAGTCAGTTGCTAGTTGCATGTAAAAGGACAGTTTTCAAATGTTGAGTATTGTTGCCGAAACTGGTTAATAAGGTTCTTTCAAAGTAACTTATTTTTACGCAAGGGAAAGGTGTAGATGCAGCTGGGGTGGGGGGTGTTGCCCAGCAGGCCCACCCAGTGTGTTTTCATGCTGCAAGGCCAGGGAGTGCTTTCCAGAGAGCCCTGTGCACTCCAGTGTGCGAAATAAGGTTACAGAAGTGGCGCCATTAAAAAAAAAAACCCAAACCTGGATGTGTTAGGTCTGTTTTTCAGCATCAGTGTACGACTAATAGTTTGGTTAAATGATTACTTCATAAGAGCAAAAGTTGTTTTGTAGTGCACTGAAATTATTCAATACATTGTATTGACCTCTGCTGCTGTGAGGCTGCTTCATGGAGAGTCCTAGCTCCCCTCCTCACATCCTCCTTAAAATGATAATTAGTAGGGTTTCTGTTTTTTTGTGTGGTTTGGTTTTTTTAATCAGAGTGTGTACATTATTGCTTGGAAAGACAGCTTGTAGCCATCTCTGGAGAAAGATACCTGAGGTGCACAGGAGGAAAGGGTAGGGGTTTGGTAATCCATATCCTTGTCACATAAAGGAAGGTCAAGAGGTGGTGTCAGCTAGGGTTGCCATAAAGTTGAGCTGAATCTAGAAGATGTGGAGTGTGCCTGGCTTGTTATTCAGGGCAAAATTCTTGGGCCCAGTAGTCACTGCATTCCAGCCCTTGTTGGATCTTCTGATTTGAAATGGGCACACCCAGGTTTGAAAATTGCCTTCCTACCTGCTGTGGAAGGAAGGAGAGAGCCTGTGTGTGGCTGTCTTCCTCCCCGCCCCCCTGGAAGCATTTAAAAACAGACAAGGGGATATGCTGTGGTTGAAAGAAAAGGGGCCTGGTCAAGGTCTCCTTGATAGAAGGGTGGGGAATTATTTTGGGGGAGGTGCGAAGTATTTAAGAAGCTTGGAGTAGATTCCTGACTTACTATTGAAATCTCAGGGGAATGCCAAAGGAATGCAGCATTTCTGCATTCAGACCCCTCGGTGTGGAGGACGGCTATTGCAATATTTAAAGGTTTAGGTCACTTCATGCAAAAGTTAGAGGAGGCATTGTAGTGATTTTGACTGCTAGTCGCGCTGTGAGAGGGAAGGCAAGGCACTGTTGGTCACATTCGCTACTTAGATGAGTTTTCTCCTTGCGAAGCAGCAGCGCGGGAGAACGTTGGCAGCCCATGGCGTACGTGGAACTTGTGGTGCAAGGCTTTGGGTACTACCTCGCTGCAATCCAAGAGCAGCTGGTATCTCACAAGGCGATGTAGGCTGCAATCTGATTATTCAAATAGCCCTGATGTCACTTGTGCGCAATGAGGGGGGAGGGCAGGCGCTAACTCTGGGCACCTGGGGGTGTGCCTGGGGCAGCCTCCTGGCTCTGGCTTCCATGCCCAGGTGGGCTTCCCACCCAGACCTGGTCCCCTGTGCCTGCTCCTGGGGCCTTGAGGTACCTAAAATGCTCACAAACACCTCAGTTGTGGTAACGATGAGGTGTTTTTCCAATTAGAAGGCTAATTATTTTTCTTCCCCACCTTGAGAGCTCTTTGTTGAGAAAATAAATTCGCTGTGTCTCTTCTGGAGAGTCTGTTTGGGAAGGGAGCAGCAGAACCAGGTAACAAAGGTGTACCCTGTAGGTAATGCTGCTGTGGGGAGAGCAACAACTTGCCAGCTGTGCTTCACCTCTGATGCAGAGGTGTCTGTAGACTGATTTAAGGAAAACAGGCCTCAAATGCCCCTCATGCAGCCATCTCTGTTCAAGGGGTGAGCAGTGGATGGAAATCGGATTGCGTTGCTGATTTTCAGTATAATGAGGGTTTGTATCTTGTGTGCATAAGGCGGTGGGAAATGGTTTGGTGATGCTAAAGTACATGTGGTGTCTGTAATGTTCACAGTTCATGAAAAAAATAATTTAGCGGCATTGATTTGTAGTTTTGCTTCTGTAAATATCAAGCAGGGAGAAACATGCTTAAAGTAAGGACACATGATAGAAAATGTAATTTATTAGCCATATTTGTTCTCTTTTCTCTGCCGAAACTTAGAATATTTTTTGAGAGTGAAGGGCCAAAACTTCACATAGTGATGTAAGGTTTTTATTCTCTGTTTTCCCCATTTATTTTTGCAGATGTGAACAGAAAATTTTTTTATTTGATCTTTGAAAGCTTACGATTAGAGTGGAAGCACTAATTGTGGTGATTCCTGTACAGATGAGTTGTTATGGCAAGAACAGATAATTCTTCACTAACCATGTTAACTGTTACATTGTTGGAATTTTAATTTTTATTGCTCCTCATACTGGTTGATCATTAATAAAAAAAAAAATCCCCTCTCGTTGCAGTTCTTAAAAATCAGCTGGAACACATGAAACACAGCTCTAAATGCGCATCCTGAAGGGTTGGTCCTGTTCTCGTTTTCCTTCCTTCCTTTTATGGAAGGTACCCTGAGAACATGCTTGTAGTGGACCTTAAACTGTGCATAGATATGGTAAATTTTGAAGGAATGGAATAAAAAATAACATTTTGGAAGGGTAATTCAAGGGTAGTAAAAATATAATCAGGAAATGTTTAAGATTTTTTTTATTTCTCCCTTTTTTTTCCCCTTAAAGCATGGGGTAATAACATTTTCCACATTTTTTGAAACCTTGAAGGTGGTATTTTTGTAAAATGGGGCTATGTTCATTTCAGTTGCTCTTTTAAGTGCAGAGTATAGGACTCTACAGTGCTGGAGTCCTTTTATGGCTTCTGGCTAGCTACTGGGTAGACTTCAAATACTTAGTTTTGACCTGAAAAATTCTTAAATGGTCTAAGATTTACCTACCCAACAGAAAATGTGAAGCTTCCCACAATGGCAGTGAGAGAGGGACGCAGAATTAAAATACACCTTGTACTTAACTATGGATAGGGTTAGTCCTTCAGGGAACTTCACAAAAAAGATTCTTTGCTCCTTAAACCTGTTCTTCTCCTTAATGTCATTTTACAGTTTAAGATTTTCTCCTCCTGAGATTTTGGTGAAAAATACATAATACCTCATATACCACATGTAAAGACATTTTCTCTTCTGGTGATTTCATCCTTATCTGAGCTCAGTAAGACAGGCACTGGGTAATATTGACGTGAAACCTTTTTTCTTGTAATTTAAGAGTAAAATTTATTGTTGCAATCTGATTGTTCAGAATCAGTAAATAGGTGAAAAACATGTGCAAAAATTAAATGCTATAAATCTAAGTAGGGATGATAACTCATGTTTTATATATAGAGAGGGATGGATTGAAGAGTTTGAATAGGTTTGATATACTTAACAATGCTTTATGTATTTCCAGAGTTCTTTGAGACTGTTCTCTTTTAATGTGGGTTCTCTCATTTTGTTTTCATACACAAGGTGTTTATCGCCACATCAGTCCATTCTTCATCTCTAATGATGCAGAATATAGAATTATATTAAGTTATATGCTAATTACTGTTGAAAGCTAAGACAAGACATAACTTCCCCTTATTTTGTCTAGAAATGTGACATAATCTGAAATACTTGTGCATTATTGTATAGTTTTAGTCTTGGTTTTCCATGATTTTTTTTTTCCCTTGGACATGTCAAGTGTATGCACTTATACGCCCTTTCATCCTGCATCTTTGCTGTGTGAGTGTTATATTTGCTGCCCAAATAAAGAAAATAACATTGAATGCGCTGTCCAAAAATCTCCCTAGGTGTTCATGTGTGGGGTATGCTGGGGAGATCAGTAAGCCCAGTCCTCATGGGTGCTACCCAGCCTGTCTGGGCATGTTAATCCACCTGGATACTTCAATGGCAGTTGTTCCTTCTCATCAGCTGGAATATATAATTTGGCTTTGAAAAATTTCTGTGTGGTAGCAAGAGCTCCTGTGTGTTTGGGCACATTTCAGGTAACTAACAAAAAAAATTACCATTTTGTATTGCTTCCTGGCTGTTCTTCTGCCCAGATCTGCAATATATGGGCCACAGATTTAAGAGCTGGACTTGATAATCCTTGTGGGTCCCTTCCATGGCAGTTGGCACAAGAGAAACCTGTAGTATGAAACTATCTCCCGTGCAGTGTAACCTTAGCAGCAATGTGCCTCCCCTATTGCCTGCCTCTTCATGGTGCACTGGAATCAGCACCAACTCAAACTGTCTTATTGCAAATCTGAATGGATGGAAAACTGACACTACCAGATAAAATCAAATATTCTGTACTTCTAAGTTAAAATTTGGATAGGAGCACAGATAAAAAAACTATTCAGAGAGGGATCTGGCTCTTCTTGGGTATGGTACTAAGTACAAAAATGAAAGTGTCTTGAAATGAAAGGTCTGCTGGGAAGGGCATTGCTCCATTTTAACTTTTTTTGCTCTCTTGATTATTTTGTGACCAGCCTCTGCATTACATCTCACCAATCAGAAGTGTTCAAAGAGAATGTGTATGTATATGTGTGTCCCGTGTATGTGTGTGTATATATATCCACAGATGCATTTTTGAAAGATTGTATTACTGTAAAATAATTTGCAGTTTGAGAAGAGACCAGCTAAAAATATCTGGAGAATTTATAAAAATAGTAAGGTTGAAGTTGTGTGTTTTTGGGGTTTTTTTGTGGTGGTTTTTTTTTTTTTTTTTTTTGCTAGTACCAGTACCCTTGAACACAACTGGAGCTGAATGTTCACTTTTGAAAGATTAACTTTCATGCTCAGCTGAACTTTAGGAATGCTATTTTAAAATATGTAGTCTACACCATGTGTCCAATACATTTTTCCTCTTTGAAAATAGCTGTGCTTTATTGTTTTGGTAAACTGTCTTTTATTTTTACATGCTAAATGCACAGGTCCTATAGATTTTCCTTAAAAAATGGAGCTTGCTTCATCTTAATGGAGCTGTAAATATTGTAGTGTAGAAATCAAAGTTCCTGATAAAAGGAATTCCAGTCTGTGTGAACAAAAATTTGTTAGAAAATAATAATAAACTTAAGTTATTAGTTGGGTTTACAGTTACTTATTTTCCTGAAATTTCATGTTAAAGAGCAGTTAGAGATGGAGTAAAAGTTATGTTTGGATTTGAAATTATTCATGAAATATCTAACATGCATGGATCCAGGTGAGACTGATTTTCTAGGAATAAGCAGGGCAGGAGGGCCAGCTATGAGAAAGGGAATCCCCACCTTGAGTGAGTTGTACTGTGCAGTTGGTCCAAGCAGCTTTTATCCTAGGGCTTGATCCCGCAGACTCTCTGCCTCTTGTTCCCTGCCATCAGCGGGAATCCTAAGCACGCTGTAGGGAGACTCCTGGGAAAAGGAAACAGAGTTGGCGAAACTGCTCTAGCTTTGACAGGGATAATGTGTATATAATCTAGCAAAGGCAAAGGATACAAGTTTTGTTTGTGTTTGCTTTTTTTAAAATTTTTTCTAACAGTAATTTTACAGCAGTTATAGAACAGATTGTCCAGAAATTTAGTTTTAGTGATGGAATGGATTATTTGGTTTATACACATAGGGGAGACTCTTAATGTGATGGTGGCTTCCTGGTTATCATGGAAGAGCTGTTGAATTTTTCCTCCTATGTCTAGAGTAAAAGTTCCAAAACAGTGTCTCTTTAGGACTGCACTTGAAAAACGTAATCTGTGGGTTATTAGAGGAATTTAGGTAGCAGTTTAATCCAGGACAGTAAGTTACATTTATAACGTAAACCTTATCTTTTTCCTCATATGAATTAAAATTCTGATACGCATGCTTTAAATGATTTTCTGGTGAAAGTTTTGTGGCAAGCTTAAGGAGGTAGTGGTTAGAAAAAAAAAATTTTTTTTGGAATATTATTGCTAATTTAGAAATAATTTTTCAGATTACTTTGCTAGCTGTACACCAGCTTGCACAGGTTCCCCTTGCCTTTGAGGTGTTGGTCTGTTAGAGATGTGTCCTGCTGTGCTATAAAGAGCCACATGGGTCTTTCCTACCAAGGGAACAGGATCCCTGAACGAACCACACTTTTCTTTGTGGAAAACCATCGGTGTGGTGTGCAGAGGGAGCTATTTACCAGGGTCAAGTGAGAGGGACTCGATGCCAAGTGTGTCTCAGTGCGTATCGATCACGGTGGGTGCTGGTGCTGGTCACAAGAGTTCTTACACAGTTAGGATTCTGTTAATAGAAGCTCGGTTATTTAGGAAATTCTAGGCGGTGGTGAGCAGTGGCATAACTTGGTGTTATACTAACTAAAAAGCACTAAAAACTGCCATTGCTAATCAGGGGGCACTACAGTTGACCCAAGAGCAGTGCTGGAGTATGTCAATAGTTGTTTGTTACCTGACTGCATGGGCTTTCTACTTCCACAGAAGCTTTTATTGTAGGATACTTCTAAGTAATGTGCAACTTTTTTGTACCCTGAACAAAATAATTTAGAAATGGACATCTCTTATTTTCTTTTAATACTGTGTGCTTTCATTAAATTTATTTTCAGAGTTTAATTCTGGAGCTCAGTAACAGTGGTGTAAAATTTTTCTTATACTGCTAATACTAGTTAATTTGAAGATTAATGAGATTTATTTGAAGATTAATAAGCACCAGAGTGCTTATTCTGCTAAAATATTTTATTTAAAAACAACGCATCCCCCCCAAAACAAACCACCCTACATAAAGTTATAGCAGTCAATAAGTAGGACATCCTTTATTTAAGTACTAAGTTTTTTTCTGCAGTGATGATCTGAGCCCTAATAGCAACTGGTGAAGTCCTGTTCTATTTGATAACTTGCTCTTATTATACTGCTTATATATTTGCTTAGAGTGAGGTATATACCTCCTATTTAGAAGTTTTCAGGGTTTTTCCAGTGGAGTTAAGTGAGAAATTTTATAAATAATGAGACTTCTACACCTTCTTCCACCCTGGCTGCTCTCTTAAACAAGAAGTGACTGTTAACATGTAAATATACCCAAATTCTGCATTTAACATAGAATGGTAAGCTTCTCTAAAGTTGGGGTGTACACACCCTTTGTACAACTGGGATTTATGACAGTTGTTCAATTCAGCTCAAAGCATGAGCAAAATTGTGTTTTTAGGTATGTAGAATTTGCTGAACCTATATATAGTTGAAATTACCCACTGCTTCTTGAAAGTAATCTTGGGAAAACATTTGGAAATATCATCATTATAATTTCTAGAGCCCACCAAGATGTCAGGATGAGTTAAAGACACCTTTGCATTTGCCTTGCTTTGCTAAAATCACAAAATTGAGTTCATCTGCCGTGGTTGGGTTTTGCCGCCTCTGTGGCAAATAATAAGCTTATGTACATTGCTTTTCTTCCTGGCCCTTGGTCTCACATCACCTGACCCACATGGTTCACTTAGTATGGCTATTACAGGTTTTGCATACGTTAGGTTGAGCATCTTAATGTGAAAATGCCACTTCTGAACGTATGAAGGACAGTTCAGATCCAGCAGCACACGTGTGATTATGTCAGTCTCCCTCTGTATGGCAGTGCTGTGTTTTGTGCTGCAGGGCTTCAAAAAAATGGCTTTTCAAATGAAAGTTGAAGCTATCTTAAGTTTTTAGCTAGAGAGTGCTGGTGGAAACCACGTGTGGTTTTGTACTGCTGAAAGCCTCTCTTTGACATAGTTCTACCTTGTGTCACTGGATGTATCGTTCTGGGGGGAAGAAGAGGGAGGTAGAAGGAAAAAAAAAAAAGAGGGGAGGGGGGAGAGCAAAAAAGGCAGGGCATGAAAAAAGTCTGTCCAAAACTTAGTCGTGTTTTACCATGATGAAAGCCTGTAAATTCCAGAGGAAGAAAATGGCATTTGAGCAGTGATAATTTTCTGAAGGTGGCTTGGTGCATGCCCTGCCTGGTGAGAATGGGGCTATATGAGGAGGGCTTGTTCTAGTTTGGGGGGGCTGAGCAGGTGTCCTGACCTGTTTCTTTTCCCTGTAACATTCAGCTCTGTGAACTTTCCTTGCACTCTGTGGATAATGTGCATGTGGTTACAAACTATTAAAGCATGTCTTTGAGGTTTGGGGGAGGAGAGGGAGGGAGTGATTGCTTTGTTTCAAGGCTTTTGGTAGCTCCAGTTCTGGTTGTTACTGGTAGTTGTGTCCCACTGTATAGTCCCGTACTAGGCATGGAGCTGTTTGAAATAAGCTGAAATTTTGGAGAATGATCATGGGGTAGATGAGTGAAGAAGACATACTTAGTAGTTCTAGCAAAAAATGGTTAGTAACCCCTAAAGAAGGCTGACTTATATCTGTGGGTGAATCTTATAACATCGTAGGCCCTTAAGCTTTTTTTTTTTAAACTTGTTATTTTAGCTTTCTCCAGGTCTTTTAAAAAATGTTCCGAAACCCTCAGTTGTTGTTCATATCTGTGTACGGATGGAACAGTTGAATTTAAAGGCTTTGAAAGGTGTATTTAAACTATACTAAGCTGTGCTCTTAGGTAAAAACAACTTGATCTATTAGTGGGGGCAAGTACCACCTAATTTAGGTATCTCTGTTTATAAATCAGTACTGTATGATTGTAAAAATAAGATAGTAATTACTGCCTTGGTGTGAAAATAAGCTTGAACATCTGTATACAAACTAAATTTGAAGTAATTATCTGCTAAATAATTTATTAAACTTGGTCAAAATTATCATCTTCATTCATATGAACTTTGTTCCTAATCTGGATTTAAATACACAGCAAAATGCTACGCCTTTGAAAACTCCAAGTCACTAAATGCAAATAATCTTGACATTAATGATGATTAATTTGTACATTATACTTATGTTTCAACTGGTTAGCTGTAGCACGATATAGGACTTTTCTCTGCATTGAAACTACCTGATCCAAACTTACGATTTTGCTCAGTTTAATACAAACTGAACTAAAACAGTGTCAATGTTAAATGCTATGTAAAGAGTGTGGTTACCAGTGCAGAAATGTAAACTCTATTTTTTTCTCTAGTCATGGCAGTGTATTCAAGTCTACAGTGACAGTGAAGAAGTTAATGCTTGCTGTGATCTTTGTCCTCAAAACATGCTCTATATTCTGCTTTCAGTGAAAAATGAAAAATAATGAAGTTATTTAAAAGGTGATAATGTCTATCCTATAATTGCTTTATATGTCACTACTCAAAGTCAGGGTAGATTTTTAAATAGTATTACTGAAGTGGGGGTAATTATTAAATATTAACTGTAAGGGTTGCTAAAGAAAATACACCTCATACACAAGCAATTTTTCAGCATAACTTGTCTTTAAAAGAAATTGTAGGATTGAATTATTGCATAATTTTAAGTCAGTGAACAATTGCATTTTAGTTGTTGACTTTTCCAGTTGAACAGAATGAAATGATACTCTAAGGCTTTAATCAAGCCCTAGTATGAAAGATCAGGGATTGCTTTCATATATTATACTGTGTAAGCCTGTATGCACTAATCAAAGCTGCTATGACAAAAGCACAGAGGATTGTTTTGGTAATTCTTAAAAATGAAGTTTAATGAAAGATATAATTAACAGTGTTTCTATTAAATAAATATAAAAATTTACAGAAGACTCTTTACACACAAGCTGTGATGCTTTAACTATGCTAGTACAAATTATTTGCTGTGCATGTGGATTACAAGTATAGATTTACTTACCCTGGCCAAAATTGTTGCTCTGAAAAAAAAAAAAGACAACTTTGTGTGGTTGTTTATAAATACTTTATAAATTTAATTTCTTAAAACAAATCAAAAAGCTAATTTTTTTTAATAACCAGTCTTTAGATTAAACCTTAAAGCTGAAAATATGTATGAAGTGTGGATATTATTTAGTTTTACATATCAGCTGAAAGAGTGGTATACTTCATTCTATACTTCAAAGGGATAAAATTTTTTAAGAGGAGAATGTGCAGATCTTCTAAATAACAGGTAACTTTTAGCTGAAAGCACAGCTATGAAATGTTCTCTCCACACAGGTTTTTGTGTAATTAAGTGCAATTTAATTTTGGGGGGACAATTCTTCAAAGAAAATTAGTAAAAAGAAATTAAAATGATGTCTGAAAACCATAAACTGAATTGGTTTCTCTTTGCAAGAACTTAAGTACAGAAAAAGGAGTGTCACTTCTTAAAAATTTCTGCATCTAGTGATGTTCAGCATAAAAATGATAAAGCTAAACAGCAGAGTGTTCACATTTGGTGACTTCTGCATTTTGACAGGGCAAGAGAAGGGAAGGGCAACTATTTGGTGGTGATAGTACAAAACCCACATGTTCTAGCACTCCTCTGGTGAAGGTGTTATATCTCATCTGATTTAGGTCACTTAATCAGTTTAAGGCCACGTGGAATTGCCATTAGTAAGGGCCAGCACTTGAGTGCTCTTTCTTCTTGTTGGTATTCAATTAGTTCAAAGGGTACTAGTAAAATAATTACTAGAACATCAAAGCGAAAATTGATATCTGTGCAGTCTTAGGTAGAGTGTGCATCAGTTTATACTTTGAAAGTTTCTATTCTATTTTAAACTTGTGTGAACAAAGTTTATTGTGCTGAAGCTATTCAGATGGAAGAAATCCTTTATTTTAAAGCAAAGATAACAGGAAATGTACAATGGGCTTTATCTCTGCTGTAAAACTGATGAAGTATTCTACTTTATACCTGTTAGTGTGGTCTAGAAGATTTGAAAGAAATTATTTGTCTTTCCAGTATTTTAATTTTTTCTTGATTTGTCTTGAGATTGAAAGGTAGAAAATAATTTTTAATTAAAAAAAATTGTCATGTGAGCAAGTGAACTGCAGATCTTTGTTAGGCTTCCCTGGAATATCAGATGAGGAGCACAGTATATCTTTCAAATGTTAAATTATCATGTCAGTATAAGATGTCCTCTTGCAAAATTGAGTAATACACATATTTCTGAAAAACAGTAATAAAAATGGAAGTTTCAGTCAGGATAGATGCGGAGTGAAAGGCATGCATGCATGTGCGCGCACACACACACACACTCTGCATTCTTTGAGTGGCTCTACACGCTGGCAAGAGCCTGGAAATTGTGGCTGTACGTTTGAAAGTGCTGATTTACTCTGTGCTTGTGTTAATTCTGCTTTTAGTTTATCTTTTTAGTTTATCTTTTAGTTTATTTCGCTCTTCTAAGCACCAGGATTATTCATGGTTTTAGATACTGTTATATAGACAGTTTCCTAAATGAAGTAGGTCACCCCTGTTTATGTTCTTTTATATCATGTAAGAATTTTGAAAATGTAAGAAAGCCTGTCTGGTAACTGAGGTTTACATATACACTTAAAATTAGACTAGCAAAGATTTTTCATTTATTCTAGTTATAGCACATAAGCTTTTTGAAATTAGATGGTGTTTTCAGCAGCGTGAGTGTTATAGTGTTTTCATTTCCCAAACTCCCCAGGAATCTTCATTTACTGAGAATTTTAGGAACTGGACATGGATTTGTGTCAGTTTTGGTAAAGTAGCCTGAGAGAGGCAAAAAACAGTCTTGTCTTTAAAAAGTCCATGTGGGGTGAAACAGCGAGGCAGTGGAGAAGTGGCATGAGTCCCTGAACTACCCTAATGCCATACTCAGTTTAAGTTCTGAAGTACCTGATTCCCACGCTGAATATTTTACATTGGATATTTAATAGCAAGGAAAAAAAAAGTAGCAAGTAAGTTCCCTGCTTTCTGAGACAGTGTAACAGAGGTCTTGCAATGACACTCTGTGAAGGGAAAGCAGCTCTTGCTATTTTGCTTCCCCTCTAGCCCCCCAAACCAGAACTGGATTTATTTAATCTGCAGCATACAGTGAACTCAAACTGAGTATGAACAACCTTAGCTTCACTTGAGCATGACCTGAAAGAGACCAAAATAGGTTCGACTCCCTGTCTATCACTGTGGTGTAAGGAATCTGGAAAGCATTTCCGATGTTCTTTGCAAACACAGGCTCGTGGTTGAGCAGTTGGTCTCAGCAGCATGGTGGCTACTGAGTTTGTCTACGAGTGCTGCTAATTTTATTTAGATATTTCAGTCTGAGAAGGGTGAATCACTGAGTTATTGTTAGATGAGATCTAATCTGGTGCCATACCTCCCATAGCAAAAAAAGTTGCCAAAATTTTACATAGTATGTGATATCTGTGTCACTTGTTTCCATCAGTTTTCTAGCTGGTTTGTAGACTTCTGTGGAGTAAGAAATGGTAGTAGAGAAGATGTGCAAAATGAAAACACTATGAGGGTGTATCCAGCAGCTGCTTAGAACAAAGTACCTTGTTGGCTTTTTAATTATTGCGGTCTTGGTACCCTCTTTTGCTTCAGAAGTGACAGCGTATCCTAGTCCACACCATTTCTTTCTCCTCCTTGGGCTCTTTAAAAAAAGCTGATTCACTGAAAATTTAAAAAAAAAAAAAAAAGGAAAAAAAGAGAACAGAAAAGGATTTCTTTTTTTTTCCTTTAATCTACTGCTTCCCAGCCCCTAGCTTGGTCATGTATTGGAGGGGTACATCGTATGCAAGTTTCAGGCTGGAGCTGCTTCTTACAGCTGATGCAAACTTTCACAGTTAGTTCATAATGGGAGTATTGCTTCAAGCAGCAGCCTCTTTGGGCACTAGAAACACAGGTAATGGGAGAGAAGAAGCCTTTACCTCTTTTGGTGACTGAAGGAAAGGAGGGGTGAGGAGGAGAGATAAAGATGAGTGTGCTCTGTCATTAAAGGATTAGTAGTTCACAGTGGTTAGGATATTAAGTAGACAATTATTTTTCCATGCTCACAAGTACTTTTGCTTTTAAAAGTGTTATTTTCAGTCTTTCATGCAGCTCTTGAGTGTTTTCACTGTTATCCACATACCAGTTAATTGCAAGTTAGTGGTAGGGTGAGACAGTAAATGGCAAGTGACCATAGCTTGAAAAAATTTGATCAGCAGAATCAGCTCTGTAGTACACTTGTTTAAGGAATAGAGACCCCTGCTCAGAGGATGAGGAAAAGATAAAATGTGGCATTAAGAAGAAACACACATATACCCCCACCCTGGATCAAACAGGGGGGGAAGGAATCAAAATCATCCCAATTAAAAAAAAAATCAGTTTCTCCAAAGAGTTTTGGCGTAGTGGAAGAGAAGAGGCTTTAAATGCCACATGCCACAAAGATAGACCTATTTTTCTAAAGGACACTAGAACTTCCCATTAAATTTCAAGTAATGCTTAATTCTTTAATTTAAAAAAAAACTTAACAGCCTTCTCTCATTAACAACACCTGGAAAATGAAAGGTTTTTTAAAACAAGAAGTTCAACATTAATATGGTAATGGCAGAATCTTTAGAATTTTCTTCTTAAAATGCCTTTATGGTCTACTCAAGGGAATTTACAAATAATGAATATAAGCTTTTAGTCTAATTAGTCACATGAAGAACTGTCGAGCTAAAATTCTAAAGCAATGGTAACAGGTAAAAGCCTACTATCCACCTAATCCACATAAACATAAGTTGGATGCGTCAATATAAATCTTTTGATTGTGCTTCTTCTTGAGCTATCAGTCTATCCACAAATATGCAGTTTCTTTCAGGGTAGTCAAGTTAATCCTGCAAGGAGAGTGCGGCTCTGTGCCCAGTTGTTTGGTTGGTGGCTTTAGGGAGTGGAGCTGTGTGGTTGTACTGGCCCCACAGATGGCTTTGATTTTTCATCCTGGTGAAAAATCGTAAATAAACTTGATGTTTCGCAGGCATTGGTTGGAAATTTGATCATCAGCATGGAGGGATCTGCAAGGTAATCCAAGAGTAGTATTTTCATGCTGAATGCTGAGATAATGCACCTCTCCAAAGTGGCTGCTTTGGTGGGTCTGTATGTGCAAGATGAAAGGGGAGCAGTGTAGTTAGGAGCCAACTGTTATGTCTTGCACAAGCTTTGAGAAAGAAATTGTCCAAATTTTATGGGAAATCCTTACTCTGAGTGGTAGTACCGAGTGCTTTTAAATCTGGGTCTGGGATTAAATAATGAGTCAACACAAAGAAATATTGCCGCAGTTTGCCTGTGGCTTAGCCAAGCTTTGTCTGCTTGAATTGCTGAATTGGGTCTGAAATTGGAGCAACAACATTTCCTCCTCAAGTATTCTGCGGTCCAGATCAATGTGTAGAAATAAAAAGTGGTGATGTTTCTTAACAAGTCAGTATTTGAAACCATTCTCCTTTTTTCTGTAAGTTCATCAAGATAAACTGTTTTGCAAGCTAATGGCTTGATTTGATAAAATATAGTAACTGTGTCATCAGTGTGCCTTGTAATATACTAGAAATTAATTACCTTTTAGTAAGAGTGGTATAAACACTTCTGTTTTTCACTTAACTGAAACTGAATTGATTTTGGAAAGAAATTCAGAATACACTTCTTTTTAGGTAGGAAGTGTGACTCTTTGGTTTTCTATTTATCAGAACTATTGTTAGGCAAAAGCAAACTGAGATATATAATTGCATGTATATAGATATATATATATAAAATTTTATATATAAAAAGATGACTTAAAATTCCTTAGGTTTTATTTCACAGAATATGCTGAGTTGGAAAGGACCCACAAGGATCATAGAGTCTAACTCCTGGTCCTGAACAGGACCATTCCCAAAAGTCACACCATATGCCTTGAGAGTATTGTCCAAACGCTTCTTGAACTCTGTCAGGCTTGGTGCTGTGACCACTTCCCTGAGGAGCCTGTTCCAGTTTCCAGCCACCCTCTGGGTGAAGAACCTCTTTCTAAAATCGAAACCTAAATCTCCTCAGCCATCCTCTTGGTCCTGTCACTGGTTACCACAGAGAAGAGATCAGTGCCTGCCCCTCTTCTTCCCCTCACAAGGAAGTTGTAAATGGCAATGAGGTCTCTCCTCAGTCAATTCTTCTGGCCAGCCAGCTTCCAGACCATGGACTTACTGCTATTTGTTAGGTACTTTCAGGAATCAAATGTGAACAGCTTAAAAACAGTTAAATGATTGCTTAAACCCACAGAGTTTTAATGTGAAGTCAGGGGGCAGGCAGAGACTGCAGCACCTCCTGCAGGACAGGTCACTCCAGTGGCTCAATCTGTATTGTCACCTCCATTTACCATGAAGAAAAGAAGAGCCTCCGTCCCTCACCTTCTAACTAAAAAGCTACTGCTGCTTTTTTCCCCAACCACACTGATTTGAATTAAGAGTTAAGGATTATTTATTTTGTTCCATAAATCTGCCCTTTTTTCTTTTTCTTCCCACTAGAAGAGCATTAAAAACACTGATTCACTCTGTTGTGACCAAACATCAGCTACTTGAAGCAACCTGAGGGGGAGAAACTAATGAACTCAGGGTGGGAGAAGGGGTAGATTTCCTGTGTGTTTTTTCTAACCTGTTTTTATTTTACTGGCTGCAGAGTAAACAATAAGACACCTCTTCCCTTTCCCTTATAAAATCAGTTGATTGCCAACAGTTTTCCATTTGGCTATAGGAGTTGCTAACTTTGCTTCTATGGCCGTTCCCATCAGGACTTTTTATACAGAACTTATTTCTTACCGGCTGGCATTAGCCGCACTTCACAGAAGGGTTTTTTTGCTGTGTGGTGTTTCTTTTTTTTTAATATTTCATCTCCAGCTGTCTATGTTCAGTTTGGGTTGTCAGTGAAGTAAGCCTGAGAACTGACTATTTTTGTCTTCGTGCAGCTCTTTGTAGCTCAGGGAGAAAAATGGTTGTTTCAGTGAGTGGGTTTGCAGTGGCATCACATGTAGCTGTCAGAGCTGAGGGCCACGAACTGGGAGACAGCACTAGGGGCTACCAGCACTGGGTGCTGGTGGGTATTGGCATACTCTGCATCTGTGCCATTGGTGTGAGGTGCCAAGACTTTTTCCAGATAACCAGTACCTACCGAGAATGGATGAAATGAATAAGTGCTTGCTCTTTGCATGTTCCTTAGAGTGGAAAAGGGAGACCATTTACTTTCTATCCCATAGGTATTGAGTTCAAACAGTTGAATGAACTAACATTGTCAATGTTCACTTGATCTCCTTTCAAACACGTTTAACTCTTTTTCCATAGGCTCTTGTTTAAAAGGAGTATGTTTGTGCTTTGTGGGTTTAAGGCATTAGGGTTGTGTGTAGTTCATATGGCTGCTGAAGTAAGAGTCTATTAAATGGTGTTATTGTTGAGAAATGAGGCTTGAGCAGGAGGCAGCAGGTACCTGGTGGAGCGAGGATGGTGAGAAGAGTCTGGTAAGAGTGTAGTTACAACTGTGTGAAAGTGCAGTCACTTTGATACTTTGTTTACCTCTGAAATAGTCAAATTTTGACACACCTATGAGATACAAAAAATTTTGGACTGTGAGCAAAAGCATGATACTTCATTGCTTTTTGCTTTATAATTGTCTATTCTCTGTTATTTAAAATTATTTTCCCTTAGGAAGATTTGTGGATCTGATGTGATTTGCCTTTACTAAATGTCATATAAAGCATACACTGAGATTCTATTAGTGGAAGTGTATAGTGAGATTTTACTTAATAGAAGGATGCAAAAATAGACAATTTTGAGACCCTTGTAACTCAAGAGGAACTTGATATGTCGAAGGAAAAAAGTGATGTATATAGTGAGGTCAGAGAAAAAAGTTAAGTATACGTAAAAGAAAGAAAATGCTAAAATTATGGCTTTTCTTACTCCTTTCTCCCATCACTTTTTTCATAAGACATATCTGATATTGTTTCATATGTGTGGAAAGGTCTTGTGGGTTGGGAGCACTGGGTGTCCCTCTGCATACGTTCGTTCTCTGTATTTACCTAATAGAGATTACCCCTTCAGAGATCACCAGGATGGCTTTTAGTAAATTATCCATCTTTGTGGTACTTTGTTCTTTCTGTCTCTGTGCACACATGTAGCACAAATATGCTGCTTTCCTTGTGAAGGGGCACAATAATGGCGCTTTTTTAACCTGTTATCAGTGTTATAGAGATATTTGTGCCCCCCAAACACGAGGCTCCATGTCTCAACATCCCCAGAATAAATACGTTGGCATATGGTCCTCAGCAGTGGCTTAAAGTAACTGAATCCTGTTACCTGGATAGTACCTGAAAAGAAGAATTGCAATGTGTGCAATTCCTTAAATTAGAATGCGTGCAATTCCCTTTCAGGAAAAAAAAATCGTTGCCAAACAATTGCTTATGGACTAACCTCACACAGAAACCAGAGAAGTCTGTCTTCTTGCTCAATTAGAGGTGTTTTGGGTGTCTTTGAAAAAGAGATACAAATGGGAACACCTGTTCCCATGCTGTGAACATAGGTAGCTTTCAAAAACCTTTCTACGATACAGAGGACAAAGGTACTTTGCCCAGACTTTTTTCAGTTGACATCTAGTTGCAATGCCTATTTAGAACAGGATAAAGGAATGAAGAAATCTGCTTAAACTGGAAAGACTGCATACACAAGGTGTATATGAGTTACACTGCGAGATGCTGGTAGTGTTTTACTAAGGATTTATTAGGACTCGGTGAACTATATTTTAAATGCAATGATTGTAATAAAATACTGTCTGGGGATGAGAAAGGACTATTTCTTGTTTTATGCACTTCGTGTGACTGCAAGTAGTTGTAGAGTAACAAAACTTGAGATTACTTCAAAAGAGGACATAACAAAACCCTCTGTAGGAGTCTGCTGCCTGGGTTGCAGTAGCTGTAGGATCTTTGCATAAACTATGCTTAGCTAAAGAAAACCGTGTCATGAGAGAGCAAAAGCATCCAAAAAGAGCTGACAGTGTCTGAGATGGGAGTGTATTTCCAGGAAGATGCTTCCATACTTTTCCTTTCCCCACCTATTGCGTGGAGTTTTGACCCTGTGCAGAAGTGTGCTTTCTGAAATCAGAACCCACCCTTGTGGAAGCTGTTGCTGCTCTGGTAAATTAGTCAGGACCCAGCGTTGTCCCTTACTCGTTGCTATGCGCTCTCATTTGGTTTGGGATTTTTCCTGTAGTTGAGAGCTGATTTTCTGTGTGCTCACATGCAAACTACAGAGAGAGCACCTGCAAAATCACTCGTGCTGCCTTGCAGCGAGGTGCTGTACGGGGCTGCCGAAGTGCAGGAAAATGACAGGAGGGAGCGATCCCTGAGGAGGAGCTGCAGGTTATTGCAGCACATGGGAGATTCTGTCTCCATCTGCTCGCTGCTGGTTCAGTGCTCGTTCTGGTCCTGGGAAGGAAAAAACCCACACTTTGGTCATTTCTAGTTATTCTTTCTGTGTGTGGAGAAGGGCAGAGGGGAAAAGGGATTACAAGCTTTGTGTATTTCTAGGTAATTTTAAGGGATATATTTAGACTTCTTTTTAGCAGGGGCTAATAGTAACTGAAATGGGGAAATTTCAAAGCTGTCTATGACCTTTTTATCTTACACTGGTTTTATGTGATTCCTTTCTTGGCCACGCAAAGCTTTATTCAATTATATTTTTTCCATATTGCTTATTGTGATACAGAAATATAAAAGAATAAATTTTTACATGCATCAGTAAACACCAGATTTCAAAATTGTGCACAGGGTGACAAGTTAAAATTACTTGCAGCTAAGAAACTGATGAAGGTATAAATAGTTCCAAATTAAATGGTGCGTATAGCTATTCTTGTATTTTTGAAGTGACCTTTCAGTTTTGCACAATAGGTGTCTCACTATTGCCAGAAATTGAGGTGCACAGCAGGACTGTACCCGTTTTGTACTTGGCTTGCCATTCCCTTTGGCTGTTCATGAATGTGGTAGAGGAACTGGTAATTTTAAGGTGGCACTTCTTCCTTGCTCATCTCCCTTAGTCCTCCTTTCTAGGATGTTGAAGTCAATTCTGTGCTACAAATGTTGGCTGGAAGAAGTTCTAAATTGCATCAAACTTTTCAGACTCTTGAAGTCACTTGGGAAGGAAAAAACCCCACAAACCTCCAAACCTTGTGTTAGTCCTCAACAACAGATGAGTAAAAGCAACGATAGCTTTTTTGGTCCATCTTTCAGGTATTGGACAGTAGAGAAGATATACAGATTTCACACAACTACCACCTCACATTTCATTTCAGAAGGAAAACCTACATAAGTGCTTCTGGAAAGGACCTTTCTGCCCTCCCTTTCTCACCAGTGGAGATAGACAGCTCAGTGTGAGCATCGGTGGCCAAACTTGGTGTGGAGCTGGGGTGACCCTGTGGTTGGTGTGGTGGCAGGCAGGGCTGTCGGGCTTGGATCCTTCTGTGAGTGGCACTCCTTGCTGTGAAACTCATGAATTTCAACTTGAATCTACAAGTGTGAGAGAGTAATGGCACAACACCGTTTGAAGCACATTGAATAGTGTATTAGCTGCCAGTTTTGTGGTTTGGGGTTTTGCTGTATTAAAATTTCCCAGTATTTCTAATATTAAATGAGCATCCCCTTTTATGGTCTACTTTAGGACCCAATTCGAAGTTTCAAGTTGATGTGTGATATTATTTTGATATTTCAGAGCAGTATATCACTACTTTAGGGCAATTGTTTTGTAGCATTATTGCTAGCTGAGTTTAAGGAAAACTTTGCAGACTTCAGGAAACTTCCTGCTCTCAGTGAAGCAGCTCCAGACTTTCCTTGCTTTATTGAAAACGAAACCTTAAATGGGGTTGTGTGTGGTTTGGGTTTTTGTTCTCCCTTCCTTGCCTGTTTATATGATCAGATGCTGACATGTGCTCCTACTTGCTTGAGAGGGAGTGAAAACAGTTGAGAAATGCTGCACAACCAAGGCCTGTTCATCTTTTTTGGCAGAAAAGCACACTAGTAGCTTGATCTCATGGTTGCTGTAGTGGTGGGGGTTGATACTGCTACATGAGGAGCTGTTTGGGCAAGGTGGCTTTGTGCTATAACCTCCGGCTGTGCCTTGGACAAAGCCTGTTGAGAAGAGCATTTCAAGATGTAAAACAATCACTGCAGGCCTGGGTAGGTGGTGGTATTAGGGAAAGGAGTGTAGTTTAAAAGGATTTGAGGGGAAATGGAAAGCTTTTGACTTTATTGCTAGACGGGAACACCTCTAAAACTTGTTTTGCTGCAAGACTTCACTGGCCTGTATAAGTTTAACTGTTACAAAAAGCCCTTAAAGTGTGGAGCATTTTTTTTCTGTGAGAGGTCAGTATTGAGCAATCACACACTTATTTTAGCTGCTTTGGTAAACCAAAACGTAACGGAGTCCTTCTAAACTAGACTGTTCTCTGCTGTCCCCAGAGCTTCCCAGGATGGGCAGGCTAACCCTATTAGCTCACCCTACCTGAGCCCAGCCGAAACTGTGTTAATCTATACATTCTTGTAAATCCCAAGGGGTTTGTGGCATCTCTGGCATTTATTTGTTCTCTCACTTTGGGGGAAGGGACGAGACAAAGGACTTGGCTGTGAAGGCAGCCAGCACACTGCCAGGCTTTGCAGTAGCACTTCAAAGTGAATGTTTTGTTTACTAGATAAGTGAAAACTGATGTAAATTTGGGGTGAAAATACAAGGAATTTACTAGACTCTTACCCTCTCTTCCCAGTCAGGGAGAAAGAATGTTAGTCATGTAAATATTGGAAAACAGTCCATCATTAAGCTTTACATTAATCTAATATCAAAGCAAATGCATTAATTCAAATTTGTAATCCTGAAGTATTTTTCTGGTGGATTCACAAAACCAAATAACAACAAAAAATTTTTAAACCGTGTGAAGGAGAACCCAGTACAAATATATGGGATTATCACATCCATTTATAACAGAGAGAATTAGATACTGAAGGTCTTAAAGCTGAAATAGAAATATAGTCTCCAAGAAAAGTGGAGACTTCATGAAATGTAACAGCTGTCAAATGTGTAACAAGTATTTCTGTAACAGCTCTTTGGACTTGAAATGGTTTTGACCTGACATTCCCCCCTCGGCGATCTGTTGGGTTTTTTTGAGTTGTGTATTTGGTTTTGCCCCTCTTAGTATGACAGATGCTTAAATGTATGACACTGCTTTGTATAGTCTATCTTGCAATGATGTTTTCTTTCTGTGATTTTTTTAAAAATTTTTTTAAAATACTATTTTCTTTAATTTATCTGCAGGAGTCGGAAGCTTCAAATCAGGAATATCCCGCCTCACTTGCAGTGGGAGGTAGGAAATTACTTTTAAAAAATTATATCTTTGCTCAAAAACTGTTTGTGTTTCTCTCTTTATCCACAGGACTTTTCCCCTTCCCCCACCTTTTACTTGCTTTGCACACACCACCCATTCTGTTCTGGGGAAAAATCCTTTGGAAGAGGGAACAATAGAGCCTTCTAAGCAATTCAGATAACTGCCTTCATTTCTGCTCTCCGAGCTAACCATAAAAAATGTTGAAATGGATTCTTTGGTGAATGCTGACTTCCTGATGTAGTCACTCTCTTTGACTGAAAGCTCGTCAGTTTTGGACCTGATGCTTGGTGCACGAGTTCAATAAACTTAAAACAAGTGCATATTTAAATATTTGGCCAAACCTTTACAGAAGCAGAAACTTAATGCTGGTTTGTTGTTTGGTTTTTTTTTTGAGTGGTGGATTTTTGGTTTTGTGTTTTCCTAGCTCCTCTGAAGTGGTGGCATTTAGGCAAATAGTTTGTTCTTGCTGTTATGGTTATTGCCCATCATCAGTATAGTGCACTTCACTAATAGTGTAGTAATTTTTACAGTAGATGGACTACTGTAAGAACAAATTTTTCTTTTTTCTACCTTGTATGTGTGTTTAAAATGTTGTTTTCATGATTTATTAGTGATAAGTCATCCTTTTGCCTGAGGGAGATTAGAGGGTGGAGGGTGTGAGGATATAGCTCTGGTAGCAGTTCTCCAGCAGGTTTGGTTTGCCTTCATTTAACTTTCCATCTGCAGCAACTTCTTTGTTTGCACTGCTTGATTGCTCTTTAGCTTTGAAGAAAAATGAAGGCATTGGTCTGTTTTAACCTAGGCTGTCAAACTACAGGGTTTCTGTAAGGTACCAGCCCACATTGACTCTCATTGCTTCAGCCTGCCTCTCTGGTGTCTGCTGTCTGTGTAAGCCTTTCCTCTGCACTTCCCAAACCTTGTGAACCCCTCTGCTGAACAGTATCCACCCAATACCTTTTTTTCAAACCTGTAAATATTTTTTTTTTCAAACTTCTGGGAAGAGCAGTTATAGAAATGGTTGAGGGTGACTAATTGGAAGGTTAACTTATTTTTTGGTACCAAATTCCTCTGAGTATTTTGTGTAGGAACAGTATCAGAGCAGAGGCGTACAGTTCAGAGACGTGAATAAACAGGGATGTAAGCACTGTTGAGCAAAGTACTAAAAAATGCTTCTACCTGCTTATGCCTCATTACACACTTGTAGCTAATTCTGCTTGTGCGTTACAGATATCTACCATTTCCTATCTATTTCCTGATTTTTAAAAAAAAATTTTCTTCTCTGCTGCAGTTTCTGTGGTGACAGCTGATCTCAGACAGATGTTCTTTACCTACCTTTTTAAAACATTGTATCTTCCTAATGCTCCCAAGAAAGAGTTAAAATTGTCCCTATTAACATAATCTCAATCTTGCCTAGATGTCCTCAAGTTACTTGTATAGACCTGATCCTTTGAGTACAAAATTTAGAGACCTCAAAACTTCTACAATACTTTTTGATTCTCTTGCAACATCAGGGCTGCTTGCCAAGTACAGTTTGTCCACTAACTTCCTAAAGTTTTCTAAGTGCTGGTGGTCTGGCACCCCTGCACTTAAGCAGGTAAGATTTATATACTTGCAAAACAGTGCTGATGATAAAATACAGCAACTGGTGATTAAATTCATCAGGGAACTGTCTTATGTCAGTTTACCTTGGGCTCTGGTATCTTTTGTTGATGCTAAACTTCCTTTGAGCTCTGTAAGAAAGCTTTTGATTCTTCCTTAAAACAAGTCTTAGTAGGGAGAGTAGGAGTTTATACATAGAGATATTTATATTGAAGCCATGTTCTTGCAGAGTATTTTCTGAGGGAATGGTGTGTTAGTGTGCATGTGTGTCAGCTGAAGTGATTTTACTTAAATGCTGTCTTTAGTCCCTCTGTGCCAGTTTTCTTGCCTCATCACTTCTTTGTTAATTCCTCGAATCAAGACTGACTTCTAATGGTGTGAAATCCTGAAAACCAAACAAAAAAACAGCTGATGAAGGAGGTCCCTAGGTTAGCTAATGCATTGGCCCTCATGTATGTTCAATATTGAAATACAAAACACACTTAGTACCCTGCAACACCTTTCCTTTTACTGTGACGCAGAGATACGTGAAAACAAGATTATTGTTCTTGTGAGGTTTCTTCCTTTAGTATAGCCACTCTTAGTAAGGTTACAGTGTCATTCTTTGCAAAAGTTCAAGTAATTGTCTTGCTTTGATTTTGGTCTTTATAGAAGGCACCCTTTTCCATGGGAAGCCCACAGGAGTGTCCCTCACAGTCAGTGTGCATGCCTCTAGTTCAATGCTTCACAGCTGCTCTTGTTGCCAGTGTGTCATGCAGTGGTACCTGCATGCCTTGAGCCATGTGCGACTGGGACCCAGTGAGCACCTCTGTGCACAGAGGTGGATGGTCCTTGGCTTATGAAAAAAACACCCACAAAGCATCCTTATAATAAGGAAGGCATCCATAATGTTCTCAAGTGCAGCTTCTGTTGGGTTTGGAGAAAGCAGATCTGGAAGCGTGGTAGCGATGTGCTGGTCCCACATGAATGTAGCTGAAGTGCTTGTAGTGTGAAGTGTAACAGAATTTGGTAGTAGCTCCCACTCCTGAGCACCACAGATAATAGTTCTGCCTCCTGGCTTTCAAAACCAGAAAAAAATTCAGGGAATATTGAAGCTTAATTTGAATTGAGAATGCTTTGAGATGCGTCAGCTGAGGAAGGTGCCCCATTATTAATACAGGTCCTTTGTTCTCCATGCAGGTGGAAGCTGTCTTTTGAGATTCATGAAATGCTGGAATAAATCAGTTTCTGATGAAAACCTTGAAACTGTTCCACTGGTGTACTCTCTTATCTTTCTAAGAGACGTGCACACCTATTTAGTAAAATCTAGTGCCTTTAATAGCACAGAAGAGAAAACACTGAACTTTAGTGATAAGAAATCTTTGACTTCCCCTTGGAAGTAACTGGTTATTCTGAAAACTCATATGATAGGACACTTGACCTGTAGTTGTTCCATATAGATTGGGAAACAGTGGTGTAAATGGCGACAGAGTAACAAGCATTTATTAGCAAGACTTTTCATGAACCAAATACATAAATTCAGATTAGCTATTTGCTTTTCTGGTTGCCTTTTCTTGAGAAAAATATTCCAGGTAGTGTTTTCCTTCACATAGGTTGAAGTTACTGAACAAACTGACTCTTAAAACCAGCCGTAGCAATTGGACTTGTAGTTGTTTCCTCTGTGTAATATGAGACCTCACTGTGTACTTATCAGACCATCATGGTACCAGTAAAAAAGGTAAGATAGACCATATTCAGGTTTAAGTGGTGGAAAAAGAGGCAGATAATGACCTACTGTAATCTGCTGAGTTACTACTTTGAAACGAAACCACAAGGTTGCTATTCTGAAGAGCTCACTTGAAAAATGCAGCTGTAAAAGATAAAATTCTAATTTATTCCAAGTCATTCAAGGTTAAGTTTGTACAAAACTTGTTTAGTGATTAATTTGAACTTCACAAGGTTTTTGGCAAGGTTCTGCAGGTTCCTGTATGTGTGGGTTGGGTACTTTTGTACTCCTTGCCCAGCTAGGGGGTGGAGGGAAGGCGGCAACTCTGTCTGAACTAAGAAAACTCAGAACTGGCCTCAGATTGCATTTGGAGTCTGGACTGGTAGGGGATTATCCAGGATCATGTTCTCTACTTATCCAGGAGGTCATTTGCATCTTCCCTCTTCCTTCCCTGGACAGTCTGTGTTTGAGGACTCTGGATCAGTGACCATGTTCCATAAAAGCATCATCACTTCTGGTGTGCATCTTCTCTTTTGTTTTGCTTACATATAATTTGCCTATAGAGGTTATTGTATCAATTTAGTAATTTGGAGAACACATGCATGATCAGATTTTATTTTTTAAATAAATCATTTTATCTTGTTACAAAGTCTTTTGTGAGGCAAACCCTCAAACAGTTAGTGCATCGTTTTTAGTGACAGTATGTGGTTATCACTTCCCTTCTCCCCCCCCACCCCCCAATTTCTCTTCTTACTCATCAAATATAAAGTCCAGACTGATCCTGAGAATCATGACTGAAGGATTCAGCACACCACCTTTTTGCATTCTCCCCATATACCAATCTCGTGTCTTTCTCATTGGAAACGACTACCCAGCTCTATGGTTGCTGCAGGCAAGTGAACAGATCTCTATTACTCTTTCCTGAACTGCAGTCTATAAGATACTGATTTGACTCCTAATTTGTAATGGCAAGTACTCTCTCACTCAGCTCGTGTGTATTCAGCACTGGAGGTGTATTTGCAAGACAAAATTATATGCCTTCTGGAAGGAGATCTAGATGTGGTGATTTAAAACTGAAGTACCTAGAGTTTGTTTCTGATTTAACGTGATGGGGATTTGAGTCAAGTTCTCTGAGAAGGAACTGTGGTATGCAATACCACTCTCTTTCTTTTCTTTCTTTTAAAATATTTTAAAACTAGCATCTACAGTTTAGAAGATGCTTCAAGAGCTTTTCTTTCCAAATATTTTACCCGTATTTTGTGAATAAAACACTAGAGAACAGCCTTCCAGGACACAGATGGTGCCAAAAATGGCACTTGCTGGCTCAGCAGGAAGGTAGCTGTTAAAGAGTTCCTACTTATCTTCTGTGGACTTATTTCCTTCTTGGTTTGGATGGAGCAGATAAACAGATAGTGTTGATGAACTTGGTAACAAAAAAGGTAGACTAAAAGCCCAGCCTGTGAAGTGTGAACCTGTTGTGTGAGGAAAGAAAGCAAGAAAAATGCTGTGAATGTGTATTCCTAGCTTTGCTGTGAGACTTGCAGGTTGCTTTCAGGGACAGAAACGTGTGGGAAGGAAGGTCTGTTTTAGCTCTTCCAAAGGCAAAAAGATGTTGCTAAACAGGGTTTGCTTTTCCTCGCTTTTTGATGGAAGTAAAAAATGAAGTCTCGTAGCTACGCTGAGACTTCCGATGTTTCAGACTGTCCAAGCAGAAGTAGTAATGGAAAAGGATTTCTGGATCAGAATTGCAAAATGACTTGAGGTCCTGCATTGAGATTTGTCAATGCAAGAAAGCTTTGAGCCATCTTCACCGGTCTGCATACCTTGTAAGAAAACTTTCAGTTTCTTTCAAAGAATGAAGACTGACTGTGACTGTGAGCAAATGCTTGTAAATCTTATAGAGCACATAACTTTGTCCTGAGGATCTGTAGTAGCTTGTGTCACTGCTTTGAGTAAGACGGCTAAGCTGTGTGGGGTGGGTTGTTTGCTCTTTAAACTAGAGGTGCAGTGTAAAAACTAATCTTGATGAATGGTACCTCTTAAAATGCAGCTTATTTTGGAATACCAAGCCTATGAAGAGGATAGGTGGAGAACCTGTGGGTTTTAAGAAAGGAAAAAAACCCCCCATAGAACTATTAACTATTAAGTTAGGATTATACAGAATAGATATTTCTCATAAAGCCAAGATGTAAAGAGGAAATGAGGGAAACAAGCTAGAGTTACAATTAAAAGAATTCTAGAAGTAAGGTGAATCAACAGTAAAGACATTTAAAATATATTGAAATACAGCCTTTTGCCTCAAGCATCCTCCAAGAATCCCAACTTAATGTAATGCTATAAAAATAATGTATAGCTATGAAAATGCTAGCAGAACACTAAGCATGCACGAATCTGTTACTGCCTGCTAGATCTGGGACTCTGGTAGGGATCTTTGAGGAGAAAACAGAAAACAGTGCTACATTAGGCGCTAAGCTGTACTTTTTGCCAATTACTACTTGTCCTATTCAGCACCTGAATGCAGAACGTGTTTTTCTGTTCTCTGCAACAGTCTTTTCTATAGTTGAAGACCTGTGTTGCTTAGGGAGGGTTAAGAGGAGAGTTTAAGTTCTTTCAGTCTCTTCTCAGGACTCTTATTTCTAAGCTATTGATTGTTATTAAGTCTTGTCACCTGGGAACATCCTACGAGGCTTTGCCAGAGTAGTTTCTGTAGTTTAAGATCACTTTGAGCTCTCGTCCTCTGGCACAATGTCACTTCATTTCAGCCTTGTGCCATCTTCAAATTTAATAAACACAAAGCTGATACTCCACTAGATGGGATAGTCCCTGCAAACCCTATGAAATAGAGCCCTTTCATTTGACAATAGTCTGGTAATGACTGTTACCTGACAGTAATCACAAAGTCAACTTCTTGCCTGCCGTTGTGTTGCATTGTCAATGTTTCCCTGATAAATCTGTTGCAGGGGACAGTCTGAAAAGCCTTTTGAAGGGAGATTTCCTTCCTTCCCCCATTAATTCTGTTATAATGAGAAACTGGAGAGATTGATCAAGAATTATGCACATCAAACAAAGTTTGAATGTTGATCACCCCCTTATTTCCATTCCTAACTACAGGATGGAGGGTAGAGTAACCCCTGGGGCAACGCAGAGGCTTGGAAAGGCATTGCTTCCTCTTGATCTCGGATCTATATGCAGAGGACTGTGGGAGGCTGCCTTTACTCCTCTTCTGCCAAAGAGAAAAGAGAGGATGATCATCTTTCCTTCCAATTATCCGACCTTGGACCCACACTCTGAATTAACTATTTTGCCTGAGCTGCACGTATTTCCCATCATCTAGCTGGGTTTAGCTACAGGTGAGGCAATCTGATACAGGAAAGAGACCATGTCTATGGCAGACCACCCACTTTTCTACTTCAGACAGCATACTGGCTTATGTTGGGGTTTAATTGCCTGGCTTAATTATAGGGGATGATATTTACAGGTATATAGGTGAAGGAATAAACACCTCTTGCAGGTGTTTAAAAGACAGGGTGTGGGAGTGGAGGTCCTTGGATAAACATGCAGTATGTGTATTTCTCATTTAGAATGATTTATTCATACAAGTGTGTTGGTTACAGCACCGCTGATAATTGTCATACAGTTTTATAGAAAAGGGAAAAATCTAATGAGCAAAGTTAATTTTCTTTAGGAATTTGGCTTCAGCATGTATTTAAATCAGGATTGTAGTAAAAGCAGTTGATAGTGATACTTGTATCAAACATCTGCCCATTTAAGAGTTAATATCCTAGAAATCCCCACTGAAGATATTTTGCTGTTCTTTTATTCTAGTTGTAGGCTTAGGAAAGTGACATCACATTAGTTAACACAATTTTCTCTCTAGAAAACTTGTATTGTAGTAGCTAAAACAATGAATAGAGAAGTTAGAGGTGAGTTCAGGACTCTTGTGCTAAGCACCTAGAAGATACAGAAGGTGGTCTTCCAACCACAGGAGCTAGATATAATGTTAATACTCTGTTTCAAAGAAATCTGAAGACTCACCAGGTCAGAGCTGGCTTGACTGACAGACTTTGGAGATGTGTAAGTTGCACTTTTTGCTCCAGGTGGCCAAGGTGATAAGCTGGAAGAAGAGAAAGTAGAAGACTTTGGGCTGTGCTGCAGGAAATGTGTTGGGTGGTTGTTCACACAGCCACTTTGAGTTGTATGGCAGAGGCAGGAGAGCTGGCTTGAGCAACTTTTGAAGAAGGTCCTGTGAAATGTCACAGCTTTTTGACCATGATCTGAAGCAAGCTGAGTAGTTTGGGGCATGATTTGTGAGATATTGTTAACCCTGCTGTGGAGGGGGGCACACAAGAAGTGGAGAGAAGCTTCCACTTAGACCTGAGACAAGCCACACAGCTTTGTGATTGAGTGTGTTGTCTACATATCTGTGTTGGAATATGAGCTGCTTCTGTCTGTGATGGGCTCTCATTTTCAAAGCACAGAGAATTGGTGAACTGGTGAGTTGGCCATTCCAACCAAGACACGCAGAATCTTTGTCTTTGGAGACTGCATTTATGGCCCTATATCGTATTTCCCTTTCAAAATTCAGTAGGAGAAATAGCCAAGTGAATGGTTTTTTAAAAAAACCCGAAAAACAAACAAACAAAAAGGAGTGTTTCAGTGCAACTGTTTAATTAAAAACTTCTTCCCCCATCCAAATTTGTTCCATTGTCTTGTGCCTGAGATGAGGAAAATGTCTGTTTTCATTACTGGTTTTTGATCTCCTGGATAAAGGAAAGCACAGCATGTAATCCCTTAACTTTTCAGAAATATTCTAATACTTATAATGGCTGTTAGTGTGCAAGAATTTTGGTGTTGTCACCAAAATTGGCTTGGCACTGTTAAAACAACATGCTGCTCACAAGCCTAGAATAATATAGTTACTTGTTTACCCTGTCACTAACAGTGACTACAAAACTTGAGAAATCTTAACAGACACACAAAGTTTGCTTAGTTCAAAACACTTTTTGGAATCCAGCCACCAAATCTTACTTTTTATTTGTAATTCTAGAAAGGTGTTGGTGAAAACCTTTGTTCAAGGGCTCAGTTGCTCAAGTGTTGCATCCCTTAGCTATAAGTTTTACTTAAGGAGTCACTTTATTCATAATGCAACCTCTTTATATCCAGCATTGTGATGTGTTTTTTTCTTAGAATTACAAAACCATTCAGGTTGGAAGGGATCTCAGGAGATCTACAGTCCAACTTTCTGTTCAAAGTAGCACTCTATGGAATTCAAGCCACATTGCCTAAAGTTTTCTCCAGTCCTGGAGACCTCTAGGAGTGCAGTTCATGCAACCTCTCTGGGTGACCAGTTCTAAGGACTAATTATCCTGTTGGTGAGAATTGTTTTCCTTATGGTGAGAACATCTGTTATACCAACTTAAGCCTGTTGTGTCCTATTCTCCCACCCTACACCACTGGGAAGAGCCTGGGTCTATCTTCTCAGTGACCTCTAGGGCAGGCTGCTGCTATGTTCCCCCCAAAGTTGTCTGTTCTTGGGCTCACCAAGCCCATTTTCTTCAGCCTTTCCTCAAGGGAGAGGTATTCCAGCCTCCAACCATCTTGGTGGCACTTCATTCCAGGTTCTCAATGGGTGTCTTGTACTGAAGGTCCCAAAACTGGATGCGATGGGTTATCCCTTTTAACTCAACATCCATTAACTTTCCTCCATCCATTGCCTGTGCTTCTGTTAATACAGCCCAGGTGGTTGTTGACCTTTTTTGCTGCCAAGACACAGATGTGGCTCATATTCTGCTTGCTGTCCAACACCACCCCATGTGATCTTTTCAGCAGAGCTGCTCTCCAACCAGGCAGTCCTTAGCCTGCACTCGTGTGCCAGGAGTTATTCCCTCCCCCAGTGCAGGACTTTACATTTATCCTTGTTAAATTTCATCAGGCTGCTGTTGACACTGTCTAGGTCTCCCTGTGAGGCAGCCCTGCCCTCTGGCATGTTATCTGTTCACCTCAGTTTGGTCACATCTCCAAACCTGAGAGTGTACTAAAACAACTCTTTCAGGTCGTTGACATAGATGGTAAGCGGGACAGCTCCTGGGACAAAACACTTGTTACTGACCTCCAGGTAAAGTGTGGCCAGGTGGGGTACTGTCCTCTGAGCCCAACTGTTATTCAGTGTAGCATCATTACTGAACATTAGGCTAGATGTGAAATCTCCGCAAGTCTGTCACCTGTATGCATAGGAAAGGAAACATGCCTGGGAATTGTATTGCATCTCTGCAGATAGAACTTAGAGACCGTATGCCATTGCTGGCTAAATTTCCTTGAATACAATGATAACTTAACCCACTGTTCAAACCACCCTTAACTGAGACATGCCAGAAGCAAAATAAGTAGCACCAGCACAGTACTGCTTTCTTCGCTTCACAGGTACTCGCATGATCTTGTTTCCCAGCGGTACTCTAATAGCGTAAAAACCAAACTGCCAAGGGGCTACTTGGTGAAAACTGTAGTTTCTGGGAACTTGCAACCTCAGGTTAGCAAGCTGTAACAAAAATCCCAAAAAATGCTTTTCACCTTTGAAATAATACTTGTTTTTAGTAAGAAAATTGTACTTGTCCCTGTCAAAGCTATTGACATAGGTTTTCTTTGTCTTCCACACAGAAACTTACTCTTTCCTAGTTATGTTACCTGACATCTAAATCTTGCTCATTTAAGTTTTTCTGTGTGAAATAAGGAACCAGTAGTTTTTACTGATGTTTGGGTCTTCTGCTGAAGTGCTGGCTTTAGGTGCTGGGAGTGCAGCCCAAAAATTGCTGATGAAATTAGATGTCTGTACCTTTTCTGTTGGCATGTACGAAGCTGTTGGTAAAGCTATGTGCTTTTATAAGCAGCACGCCCTTCAAGCGTTGTAAAATTAATGTGATATAAATGTGATTAAGAAACTAGTTACTTCTGTCCTGCTCTTCGAGAAGTTCTGAACTAATTTCAGTTACTTGCCTTGAAAGAAGACATCACTAGAAGGGACTGCTGCTCCAGACTTACCTGTTGTATAACTTGAAAAGAATTGAAGGAAATGCATAAATAAGTTGTTCCTTGAGCAATAATAGGAGAAATGGTATGAGCTCTTGTTCATGGTAGACAAAGGAATAGAAAAATGTTAACTTCAAGTGGCTTCAGTGATTCTTAATCCACTTAGTTTGTGCATGAAGAACATAAAAACAGCAACGCTGGCTCAGAAGAGATGCTAATGTATAGTCATGTAAGCCACCTTTGCTGTGCCTTGGGAGTGGTGCAGAAATAAGGGCAAGGATATAGGGATAATTCACCAGAGCGCTCTTCTGGCTTTGGGCATTTTGCAGCCCTGAAACCTACTGATAGTAGCTTGTATTTGTGAAATATAGTGAGTTTGAGAAATCAGTCTAGGGTTTCCGTGGGCATGTTCTTGAACCAATGCAAACCTCTGGCATCTTCAACGTACTGCAGTGAAGTGGCATGATTTTAGGGTATGTTGCAGGAAGAATCATCTCATTTCGCATCGATTGAACTTTCACCTACCTCCCAGATCCTGTATTAGAAGAGTGAACAGCAGTAGAATAGCAATAGCTCTGTTACCTTTTCTCCCTTTTTATTTCCCTTATTATTTTAACTACCTTTGCTTCTCAGCCATTTCTTTTTCTTGCTGAAGAGCTATAGCCTGCTGAGTTGTTTCTGGAAGCTGTTTCCCATTCTTTGATTATCTTTGTCCATTCATGGAAGTTTTAATTGACTTGGAGTTGAGGACCCAAATTTACACACAGTTATAGCATTCATTTTAGGTTATTTCACTTTACGAAGGTAGTTGCTGTCAGAGGCATCTGTGTAGGCCTTGGGTTTTGCTCCTTTAAACAAAAAAGAGCTGCCATAACAGTAGTGGAAAGCTAATCACTGGACTGGGGTTTGCTCCTTATGTCTCAAGAGATCAGCAGACTTTTGTTTTATGATGGCCATGGGAAAAATCGACATTATCAGTAGTGCAGATCCTCCTCTGGGCATGCTGCTGGTTGCCAGGAAATGTTACATTTGAATCATATGCGTACCACATGTTGACCTAACTTTATGCAAGTGGCTCTTGTGTGGAGAGAGGGAAACAAAATGTGATTATTTCCAAGGGGCTGGCTAGTTCCAGTTCAGCTGATTCTATAAAGCAATGGTAGTCAGCACATCTCTTCTTACAGCTGTGCTTTTAGGTGTGTGGGACTCTTGCTTGTTTGCTGGCCAAGTAGATACTGGCTCTCAGGCTACCTCTCCAATGAGCAAGTCTGCTATGGTGCTGTTCTTGATACAAGCCTTCTACTTCACTTCTACGTGTACAAGCACATTGCTGTGCTACCTTTGTGTTTCCTCCCACAGTGACTGTTTTGGTTGGAGTCTTGAACTTGACCATTCAGGACTGAGGCGCCATCTGAGTCTCTTGCTGCAGCTCCTGCTTGCTTTCATCTAGTGATACAGAAAAATCTGGAGTTATTTCTTGGATGAGTATGGGAAAGGAACAAAATGAGCTCAGCTGCAGAGGAAACACATGACCAAAAGGCAAGCAGCAGAGCTGTTGTACCAAGCACAGAGGAAATGTCCCAGGCTTATGGGAAGGCAAGAGATACCTGCATGCTGCCATTTTATCCAGCCTGCTAATGCTCAGTCCAAGAGCCTGGATGCTGCAGGGGTTCAGGTGCTGGCTCCTAGGCTGAGACCCTGAAAAGCAGCAATGAGGATGTGAAAAATAGGTAGGACATCTTTAGGATGTACATGAGCACCAACTGAGCCAAATCTGCTGAGCAGGGGGAAGAGAATGAAGTTCTGTTAATGTATTTGCCTTTTCAAGTTTTTGTGCTATTCTAAAGCCTGAAGCTCCCTCTGATACCGTGTCCCGAACTGGTAGCCAAGTACATGTGGGCAGCAAAACAAGGGAGTGTAACTTGAAATAGCTTGCTTATTTTCAGACACTGAGTGTTGTGGCAATCAAAAGGGGTGATGTGACTAAAAGCCATCAAAACCACTTCCAAGCACATGCCTTTTAGTGAAGCAAATGAGCAGGATTTTTAGAATATATTGCAAACAGGAAACTCTGAAAACTGTAGCCCACCGTTAACTTGCAGGGGGAAGGGAAGATAGATTAAAACTATCCCTGCAAACAGCCAGTTCGTTATAAAACCTGATAGGGGATTGAATGCTTGTGTAAGAAATTAACCCAAATCAACATTACTTTGTAAACCTTTTATTAGGTGTTGAGGTGGGTTTTTTAGTTTCTCTTAGTAACAGAATCAGGCTGTTATGTGCCTAGTAAATACTATTCATGCAACAATTTCACTCGTTTGCTCACCTAGTTCTTATACTAAACTCAGTTACCCAGTGTGAGCAACAAGAAGGCCAACCTCAACCATGTACTCTGAAGCAGAGGGTTAATGACATACCAGTGGCTTCTAGGAAGGTGTTGCTCAGCCCTTTGTTGCATTGGATGTGTAATTAAATCTGTAACCTTCGTGACTGCCTGTAGCAGGTGTCGCCCTTTTGGATGTGATCTGAGTTACGAGTCTGCTGTCCATTAGTGTGCACTGGTGTCCTTATGTAGATCCAGCAGGCTTTTGGTCTGGAAAAGTCTTGCCTTCTCAGTACGTACTTCATTTTCTTGGCATGTTGTTTTCTGATATCTCTGCTTCTCTGTCTGCATGTGTAGAAATTTACAGGAGCCACCCATGTGAGCTTATAGTGAAGTGATGTGTGTTACATCTGGACTACAGCAATTTTTTTGTTTGTTCATTTCTTCTTTATAAGTATAGGACTTTTCTGGACCTGAAGCATTCTTGCTACAGGTGGTGGTGTGGGCAGCTCCTTACTGCGAACTTTGATTTGTGGGTATTGGTTGTTGCAGCCCAAATGGTTGCTGGCTGAAGTTGCTATCACAAGCTGGGATGACTTCAAGTGCTTGAGTGACTGCACCCCTATATGAAACTTTCGTGTTGCCCCTTCATTTCAGCCTCCTGTTAATGTTCAGTATTTAGTATGTGTCATCCACAGTAGGTTTGGGTTTCATAATCAGGAGGCATCTCCTCCTGGTGACATCCCAGTTTTTAAAAACATAGTAGAAGGAACAGTGCAGTGGAAGTGGTGGTGGGAAATACTGAAAACCTGAAGTGGCTTCATATCTGGGACCGTAGTGGGAGTGTGCAGAGGGGATTCATGATAGATTAGTGATTATGACTCCTCCAACTGTGGGATCTTGAGTGAGTTGTGAGGGACGAGGGAAACCTTTAGCATATGTGGATGGCTGTATAGCAGATAAGAACTTCTCTTAGCTGTGCTGTGTACGCCCACTGCAACCAGCCTTCAGCTATCTGAGCTCACTGGCTGTGAAATTCATTGTGGGATCTAGGAGAAGGGTGGAAGGACTACAAAAGATAGCAGAAGAAAACATGAACCTTTGCCAGCTCAGGAGCTGGGAGGAGGTGGGAAAAAGAAATCAGATGTTGTTGCTAAATGTTAGAGACAAATGCCCTTGACTTCCACTTTACTATGTGACAGCTTCTAGTGTAAGCCAGCGTCCAGTGACGCATTTGGACTCTGTAGAAATGCACGTGTTGATTTGTTTTATGCGGCCTTATGTTACAAAAGTAACTTATGTCTTCATGAAACAAATCGGAGAGCTCTTAAAGTGGCATCCTCGCCTGAGTAATGAAATACACTAACCTGCTGCAACATGGAAGTGTCGTTTTGTTCCCATAACCAACCTGTTTCGTGGCCACCTCTGTGTTCTGTTGTTCATGTTTCCACTATTAATTTCTCTACCGTTCAGACAATGCAGTAATGCAGCCTCACAGAGGTGAGGCAAGCTATGGGTCATTGAGACTGCAATGTGTAAGAGATGTTAGAGCTGCAGCCTCCAGTATCCTTGGATTGCATTGACTGCTCTGCATTGCTCCTGAATCTTCTGCATGGTATTGTCTTCTGAGCTTGTGGGATTAAAAGCACTGCACTGCTGTATGTCACTTGTTAAATGTCTGTCCTCTGCTTGACAGAGAAGGTATAATGCTGTCTTCTGCTTGTGTTTTTATGCAGTGAGACCAACTGTTTTATTAGTTGGTAGGAGCTTCACAAATGCAGAGGAGACCTTCTTACCTTGAGATCAGGGAGGGAACTCATCAGATCTGTCTGGCCATATGACCTTTCCTGTTCTGAGGTAGTGGCAAACCTGAAAATCTGCTAGTGGCTATGCCAGGCTAGTGATGTAAAGCTGCTTGGAGCAGACCCTGGGATTCTGCAAGACAGGAGGTGTTTGTCCTGGGCTGGTGGGGCAGCAGGTTTCTGATGGTAAAGCACAGAAGTGCATGTGGTACCCTTCTGTTGGAAATCTCTCCCACTTCTCCTGAAGCCCAGCCTTTGCACTGCTGCTCTGCACCAGGAAGGCTCACCATGAGCATGTGTGTTACCCCACCAGTGTGATCAGACACGTGACTCTGCAGCTTGCTCATATCTCTATGTATTTTTAAGGCCTTAAAGAATATTTTTAATAAATATGAACACTACTGAATGAAAAGACGACGGAGCTTCTGACTCGAAGCAGTATTTGTCCCTTTCAGAGAAGTAGGTGGTATAGGTTGTGTGAAATGGTGGAGTGGAAGTCATGTGCTGTTTTCTGTACTGACTCAAAAAAAGAAAAAAGATCACGTTTGAGGAGCAACCAGGTTGTAGGCTGCACTGTAACTAGTGAAGTGACAAATCTTCATGCTGCAGTGACATTTGACACTTTTTCCCTTTTGGATTTCTGGTTTTAGTGGAAGTGAATGCAACCAGAAGTGACCAACAGCTGTTCCAGCAGCACTTTGACTACTTTTCTCCTCCCTATGTGGTAGAAAGCATGATCTGTCCTGCCTTCCCACCTCTAAACAAATTAATGTGGTTGGGTTTGGGATAGAAGAAACTTCTATTTTGCAAACAAGAGAAAGGAGCCTTCGGTCTCAATGGGAAACTTTCAAAGATTAATGATAAAGCTGGTGGCTAAAGCATAAGAGCAGGCACCATTGACTTTTTCTGCCAGAGTGCTCTGTGTGTGAGGGGGAAACCCCGTAAAAGGTCCTGTTGACTTTTGCAGCATGTTGGCTTGGCTCTTTGTCACTTTTTTTGGGTTGTGACAAATACTTTTTAGTTGTAAAAAGCGAAGAGTTTGAAGATTTCTGAAAGTGTCAAAACACTTCTGAAGAATATTTATCTTTTGTGATCTAATTGGAGCAGATAAAGGTACTAACTTACTTTCTCATGAGTTTTCTCTCATTCAGGCAATGGTAAGTTGATAATCAAATGAGGGATCATTTGAATGCTAGGTTTCAGAACATTGATACCATCACATTCAATTTGTGCCTAAGAAGTTAATTATAGATACTGGATATTAGTTCTGCTTTTCTTTCTGACATCTTAAACTTGGCAAAAGAAAAACGTAGATTATAAAAAGGTTGAAAATTAAAGTCTCTAGTTGAGTTCTAATATCTCATGCACTGTTACTTAGACTTTAAAAAATGCTTTTAAATAGAACTTCCCAGACTGTTAGTCTGATGCCAGATGAACAGTTCAGGGGTATTTCTGTAAATCAGTGAAAGATGATTTTGCCGTGAGATGAATCTCAATTTTTGTCTGCAAAGAAAAGTTAAAAACTGAAACCAGACATCCCCCTGCCAACAAAATTAAATTAAAAAAATAATCAAAATAAAAAGAAAACAAACAAACCCCCAAACAAACGAAACCTACAAAAAACTCCAAACCAAAACAAAAACACCAACCCACCCCCCCGAAAACCCCCAACAACCAAACACCAGAAAACCCCCCAACCCAAACCCAACCTTTTCTCTGCTTGTCTTTAAACCTACTGATAAGCTTTTTCATAGCATTACTTGAAAAAACCCTAGCAAACCAGCTGTGGTTGTCCATTGATAATTCCCTCACTTTAAGTCCCTGTCTTCTTCCTTGCAAAGTATTTGCTATTCGTGAGTTTTGTTTCTTTCTCTGAGCTGGCCAAAATGTGAGGTAAATAATAAGCTTCCATTATCTTACCTGTTTTCTAACTTCTCTGGTGTTGATTTTAGTAGAAAAGTAAGTGTAGGTGCTGCATACAGTTCTGTTGCCCACTGGAGTGTGTTTTCAGCAGGCAGTTTAGACAGTTCCTTCAAGGCATGCAAACTCCAGGTATACCTGGAAACTTGCCGCCACGAAAGGAAACTCCTCACCTGTGAACCAAGGTTCTGTCCTTTCTGGCAAATAAGAGTGCTCTGTAATTCCCATTTTTCTGTCATTTCCACCAACTGTTAGAGGAAGCTGCTTTTCTTTTCTCTGACCCCCACCCCACCCTCCTCCATACTCTAGCCACAGCAGCTACATGGTGACATCCTTATGCTGTATTCCCTGGGCTCAAGGGGGCCTTCTGGGATTTGTAGGACACACAGCTTTCCTGGGGCTTTTGCTTCCATCAAAGACCAGGACAGGTGGGGACAGAGGGCATCTTATCCTCATCCTCTTTGCCAGGGACCAGTGTCTGCTTACATCCTTATGGGGAAGGTCTTCTGTGAGCTTGAGCTAAAGAACTTTTTGAAAATGTGTGTGTGGATTCTTTAATTTTTTATGTTATCCTGATGCCAAAGATTTTGTTCTTTCCAAATCATTTGCTAGTCAAAAACAGGAAGATACAGAGGCAGCAGTGCTTGAAGATGCATGCAGCGAGGGGGTGGGAAATCTTAAACCTTTTCTTTTTGGGGAGTATGAAGAATAACTAGTTGGAACTATATAATTGTGAGTACTTGTTTCACAAAAATAAGTAGGTTTTCAATCCCTTTGGTTTTTCTTATTCTAGTGAGAAAATTACTTAAAGTTACAGAAACAACATAATTGTAGGCATAAGAAATACTGATGGGTGATGTTGCAAACATTACCTTAGAATTAATAGACTACTTCTTCACTTGCAACTTAATGGGTGATTTCTATGAATTTTAAAATATCTGCTTCTATTAAATTCTAAGGAAAAATTGAATTAATTTTCTGAATACAAAAAAATACATTTCTGTATAAGCAGAACTGCAAGGAAGTTTTTTATTGTACTGGCAGATATAACATATATAATATAAAGCTCTTATATTCTGTGCTAACCCACAAGACGACTTTTTACACCACTGATAAATGTCAACATGTGTATCAGATGCACACAAGATCCTAAATTAAAACTTTGTGTTGTGGCTGTCTTTTGTATTAAGCCAAAGCCTATACAATACCCAGCTTCCATCAACTGTTTGTGGCTGCTAAGAACGCAAAAATCTGCTAAACGGAATATGCAGGAGAGATGTGGCCATACATAAGCTTAGATCTCCCTATCTGCTGTTACTGATTCATACTGCCCTATGGTTTTAGAAGAATATTAGTTGAATTTGGGAAAAACAGGTATAAAAAAAGGTTAATTGCACTACACATGTTTCATATCGAATTGATTGTGGATTATATAGTTTTGCAAACCCCTTTTGGAATGAAATTCTGGAGGTATGAGTTGCGGTTATGAAGCTTGCTTTTGTGTTCAAAAAAGTCTGAGCAACGCCTTCCTTGTTTATATTTTCTAAGGCCTCTCTTACCTTGCTGAGTTCATAAAACTGCTTTTTTCACCCCACAGCCTGTGTTGTTGCTTAACTACCCATTAGCTGACTGTAACTAGTTTCTAGTGATCTGTGTTATGATGCTTGTGTGTTTTTTCTTGCCAAGGTATGATGATCACCTGAACTGAGGTAACTATTGTGCTAGTGTGCATTAATTAATTTATCTTCTCCTATATAATTTTTTTTATCAATTCAATTCATGTCATCACTGCCTCTTGCATGTTTTTGTGGCTTTCTCTTATCTGAGAGCATATCTCGCAGAAGCGGTGCTTTTCATTTCCTCTGGAGAGCGATCCAGATGTAGCAAAGCTGTCTAAGGAAATCCTGCTGCCTGACTCCAGCTGCAGCTATAAGGGGGTCATTAACGTGGTCTTTGCTCTTTCCTGCTGTCCCATTCTATTGTAGCTGTTGTCTCCTCTGTTGTGTATCTGTTAAATCTGTTAAGCAGCCCAGCCCTTCACAGTTTATCAGTGAGAAGATCTTTATTCCTGGGAGCAAGAAGACAGAAAATTGGAGAGGAAACGTGGGAAACTAAAAGGCATGGTTTCCTCCTTTCTGCTTTCTTGTGACACAGGATAAATACAGTAACTTTGGAAAGTACTTGAATGTTAAATTATTTCTTATTCCTAATGGTTACTTCATCAAAATGATCACTGAGTAATGTGAGAATATGCTCTATCACCAAAATATACAACCCATAGAGCCAGTACTCTGTAGGGTGCAGGTACCATGATGCATACAGCTTGCACTGAAAGTAGTGTGATCCACATTAAAGTCTGTTTTGGGATCATCAGAGACACTTGTATGAGCAGAGCACTTGCTCTTTTGTGTGTGTCCTGCATATTTCAATGCTTTTAGTGAAATCTAGGTTTGTGTGTGGATGCGAGACCTCCATAAGTAAAGGTATTTGTCATTTTGACTTTCTAGCTTGGTTTATGTGAGGAATACAAGTTTTTTTAAATATTCCTGAAGTGTGTTGTGCAGCATTCCCTCTTGCTCATGAAGAGTTCACTTCATGGTGTAGAGTACTTTATAGCACCTTCTTACAGTACTTGAGGGATATCTGTGGTCTTCACTTTGTAACCTGTGCTACTTCATTACAAAGGTCACCCGTGTCACCCTCTCCTGCCTTCTCTGGGCTGTGCTGCAGTTGGTGGGGCTTGCCAGGGTGTGGAAGTGTGGTTTCCATCTTGCAGGAGTCCTCTGGGTGGGTCTTGATGAGCACAACCCTTCCCAACACTGGCAGGCTCCCTGGGTTTGGCTGAGGCTGAGTTGTTCCTAGAGTGCAAATGCTGTATTTTGTGTGATCTGGACTGGGAGGCTGCCCATTTGGCTACACCCCTCCCTCAGTGATGGCCCAAAATAAACATTGTGCAAATCGTATGTCCCTCAAACAAGCAATCAGTGAAAATTGCTGTGCTTCCACTAAGATTAAGACTAATCAAAGTGGGCAGTGATTGCAGGAGTCAGTCTTAGCTTGGAATTTGTTCTAATGAAGTCTTCACTGCCCTATGAAGGCACAGAAAGAATATGACATGACACAACCTACAAAAACTTTACCACTAATTGCATTTTATATTGCTCTGCTACACCACGATCTTTCTTGGTCTCATTTATTTTGGTGGAAAACTCTTCTGGTAAAGGGGAAAATTTTGTGTAGGCTAAGTAAGTAGGAGACATTGAGTTCTTGCTATGCGGTGGAACAAAACCTCTGTGGTAAATGTACTTCAAAATGCAAATCTAAAAAAATAAAATTAAAAAAACACCCTTAAATCAGTGAATTCCTGGGTGTCTAATTAGTTTAAAGAAAAAAAATAGGGTGTATTGGAAATATATACAGTTGCATTTTATAAAGTCTAGCTTAGTGTGTGAATAATTCTTTATAAATGTAGCTAGTGATTTAAGTGATGACTCATTAATGGTTTAAAAGCAGTACCGTAAAAATGAAACTTGGTTGTTTGTGTGAGAGCTATTTTTGTGTGGGTTTTTTTTAAAGTTATTTTGGGAGTTACTTTCAGTGGAATCCTGTCGGTTCTCTACAACATAACCATGATTGCCTACTTTGCTGGTTTTCTTTTTGCCTTTACAAAGGCAACAAATGGGGAAATGCTGATGTCAGGAAAGTTAAGCATGGGCAAATGTGTAGCTTTAAGGAAGGGCTAGAATGAAACTGATATTAAAATTATGGTAACTTTTACTACTTGTTGCAGTACTAGATCATCTTCTGCTAGTGTACTGAAGTCATGATTAAAAACCAGTATAATTCTTAAGTTCTTGTGACCCTTGGTTGACCAATTCCATTATATGCAGGAAAATTCTTCTCCTTGTACACTCGTAGTAATCTCAACAAGAAGAAAATGTTTATCTGTCATTAACCGCAAGAAGACTTAAAGCCCTGCATTTTTTCTTATAATACTAGTTCTTTAGAATGAAGCTACTTTTTATGATTACTTATATAAATCACTGTTTTATTTAGCACTTTACAGAGAGTAATGGACTTAAAAGCAGTGTGTGTGTGTCTTCTAAAATGTGCATCAATATAGGAACTCAGTTACGGAGATTTAAAAAAAAAATCAATGTATTTAAATTTCAGAGAATTGTCACTACCTGTGTATATTACTACAAAAGCTTGTCTATGCATGGAGTTGCAAGAAAAGCAACTAATGGAGATGGGTTCTGCACTTGAGCAATGTGTCTCTTAGTAATATTGTTGCCTTTACATCTTCCAATTAACAGAACTTAATTCTAAAGATAGACATTTAGGCTGGGCTTAAAGTAACGGGATCTCCAAATTCAGTGACTCGTGGGAGGTTCTAAACCAGTCTGCTTTTCTCAGCCTTGCCTCTTCATGTGTGTATAATCAGGTCTTGAAATCCATAGTTCTTTTCCATTATCTAAAAGATGTACATGATTTTGGAGGAACCTTCTGTCAGACCCTCTGCTCATCTGAAAAAAGGCAACCACAATTTCAGAACACATACAGTGAAGAGTTAGAGTATTAACTGAAGTTTTAAAATAAAAAAACACTTGCCTTGTGTAAGTGTAATATTTTACTGCTGTTAGATTATAAACACTGAACCATGATTTATAAGCAAGCTGTTGACTTGTTGGACACTTGGTCTGACACAGTTTTAGTGGATGCCACTGAAAAGTTGTTGCATTTTATTTTAAGACAGGTAGTCCTTTTTAAAACAATATTTGCTTTCATCTTTGGCAAATTAGTTCAGAATTAAGAATTTGCATTACTTAATAGTTTGAGACAAAATGATAAAAACCAGCCCTGAGCATCACCTTGATGCTTTCAACTTTATGCAACTATATACCTATTTCGTTGTGTTTTTTTTTTTAAAACTTTCCTGTTGCTTTTCTCCTTTGCTGCTGCTGCTCTTCCTGAATCTCACCTACTTTCCCTGGTCCCTTCCACAACAAAGTGCAGCCAGTTTGGACCCCATGTGCAAACCCTTGTCTCGGTGAGGCACTCTTAGAGTGCCAGTGGTGCAGGCACGCTTTGCTGCTGAGAGTTCAGAGCTGAGGGTTAAAGGTGGCGTGGGATGAGACTACTTGTGTTTTGCATGACTGGGAGAGGTGGAGAAGAAGTGTAAAGGTAGCCACTTGCCATACTTGAGATCGAGGTTTTTAGGTCAGTGTGCAGCAATACAGTTAGTAATTGCTTGGGCTTGGAGGGCAGTTTACCTTTCACCCCTGGGCTTTAGGGTTTAGCTGGGTGATCCTTCAGCTGTAGGGCATCCAAAAACCTTTAGAGTTGGGCTCTCTACACTGCAGCCATGTGGATGCTCCCAAAGCAGCCATGCTGGGCTTATTTGTGAAAATGTAACCTGTGGTTTGTTCAAATCACCTGACAAGTAGCACAGGAGTATGATCACGTTTAGGTATCTCAGGAGAGAAGCTGTAGTATGGGGATTAGGCCCACATCCTACATTGTTTGTACAGACACAGAATTATATTGGAACTGGTTTTTGTTTTATACTGTTTTCCTTTATTCTTTTAGTAGCATGTTTTGCGTGACATGTTCTCTATAAGCAAGTGTTGAAACTGAGGTAGTGTTAGGCAAACATCTGTTCCTATGGAAAATTAATGGGATTTATGTTGCTTAGCAGCTTATTTACTAATGCAGCCAAAAAGAGATGCAAATATGTCCCTACTCTTTTTTTTCCCCCCAGAGTTGTTCTTGTTTGCTTGTTTTGCTGGCAACAGTAATTTTACACACTGTGCAGTCCCTATTTACTGCCCTAAGAACAGTGCAGCATGCAGACCAGTTGCAGCAGCCAAGGCCATATGAAGCTGTTAAAGCAACACTGTAATTGTCTGTCCACATCTTGTACCATCCGCTCCTGCCTTCCAACCTGTTTGCTAGTTGACCTTGTCTTCTTTCCTGAGCTCTGTCTCTATAACACTGGATTTAGTTGTCACAGTAGTTGCTGTTGGGGTATCTGTAGTCTGGGGACCATGCTGATCAGCACACAACACTTAAATGTTTCATTATCTACTGGAATTTAAAAAGAAAATAGTAAAGATGGTCTTGAATATCCTATGTAAAGTTTCCTAAAACAGAACTTAAGGTGGTATGTCGTATTAGTGAAAACAGATTATTAAGTTGGTGCAGTTGAAGATTTTCCATGCAAATAGAAAATTCATAGAATCATAGAATTAACTGGGTTGGAAGTGACCTCCAAGATCATCAAGTCCAACCCTTGTTCCAACCCCACTGTGATTACTAGATCATGGCACTCAGTGCCACATCCAGCCTCATCTTAAACACCTCCAGGGACGGAGAATCCATCACCTCTCTGGGCAGCCCATTCCAATGCCTGATCACTCTCTCTGTAAAGAACTTCTTTCTAATATCCAGCCTAAACCTCCCCTGGCAGAGCTTGAGCCTGTGCCCTCTTGTCCTACTGCTGATTGCCTGGGAGAAGAGACCAACCGCCACCTGGCTACAACCTCCTCTCAAATAGTTGTAGAGTCATGTAAACTGACTTAGGTTATTTTTGTTTTTCTTAAAACTTCTATCTTCTGACTTCAGTCCTCCTAATAGCTGAATGACTTCTTCCACCAGAGCTCTGAAGAGCATGTGGCAGCTAATCTTAATCTGTGTTCAGAATGAGCAGAGCATACCATGGGCTATTAATTAGTACCTGCTCTGGTATTTCTATTCCTTGCAAACATGTTGAGGATGCTGCGAATTACACTCTTACTAAATTATAAGGTTTTATGGTGGAATAGGCACAGACATAACTTTAAATAACAGAACAACTTTTGTGTACAGAAACACTTTTGTAACCTTAGGCAGAATGCTGCTGTCTAGCTTATACCTTTGTCTTGGTAAAATCTTAATTTATTGTTATGTTTATTGCTAAGTTTCAGGCAGCTCAGTGCTTCATAGTTGTTCTGTTCATTTACATGGTTCACCTGATTCAACTGGTGAGAGTTTGGTGATCTGACCCTGCTGCTGGCCAAAGATTTTCTTTTAATTGCTTGTAGATGGCCTAAGCACAGCTTTTGTGGCACCTCCATGCCACTAGAGTGGGGGCAGAAGGAATTTATATCCAGTTTTCTGGAATTGTGCATTTTCTAGTCCTTGTCTTCCTCACTGCATAGCTTATTAGCTAAGCATAAGAGTACTCCGTGAGTCTGCCAGTGCCTCACAGTAAAGAATTGCTTGAAACTATTCAGATGATATTTCAAGTAAAGGACACTTGCTAGTGAAAAATGCAACAGACTTGCCTGTGAGAGTGGCTAAAGATGGTTGCAGGTATATAGGTATTAATTGAAAGCAGAGGGTCAAGCGTTATATGTATTGCTAATACCTTGGATGTCTGATAACTATTTTTAGTAATGAATGAAAGCTACTAGATAATACATGACTTACAGTATTATGCTCTGGGGTCTAATTTTGGGAGTACTGAATAACATTAGAAATGGTGGCCAAAATGCTAACGCTTCTTGCTTCCTTTAGGTGACTCTGAACAGGCTTTCATCCACAGATGAAAGATTTTTCTGGGTTTTTTTTTTAACAGCTGATGTTAGAGGTACTGAAAAGTTTGAAAATTAGTCATATGTAGAACTTAAAATAGAAAACCACTGGGGAATGCAGGGCCTTTGGTAACAGTTGACTTTTTTAAAAAAATTTTTTGCAGACCCTTTATCATTCTTCCCCATCTGAAATATTTCCTTTTCAGTGGAAAGAAATTAATGTAGTCCATTTGCTTTCAGTTTACTGCTTAGCCCCTCTTCAGGATTCTGACTGCTGTGCAGCCATTTCCTTCTGACAGCATCGAGCTCAGGGGCTGTGTCAGGAACCCTGATGCTGCCCCAGTGAGTTGCCTGGTAAAACCAAAGTGGTCCCATGTGATTATTCACACACAAGATTTGGGCTCATCTGTCTGTAAATAAGCAAGTGCTTGTCTACCTTGTTTTTCCTGTAAACTGCTGAAGTAGTGAAAGTGCTTTCTAGGCATGTGCCCTTGACACACAATGCTAAAAATAGGGCAGTTTGACATTGCTACAAACTTGCAGGCTTCCTAGTTGTCTAAAAAGTCACCCCCCTATTTAAACAAGTATTTGAATGGGCACATTTTCACTCAGATGTTCTGGGGTGGGGTTTTTTTGTGTTCTACTCTAATATTTAGAGCTTTCAGATTTATTTTTTCTGTATATGAATGCAGTTAGGCAGCATATCTGTTTGTAATGCTCTTAGTAACTGTTTATAATCTCAGTGGAAGAGAGCAGAGGTGTGTTTCGGTCTTTTTAAGGTATCTGTGCTCTTTCTTTGATATTTCTTTTTCTGAGTATTTTAAGCACTTATTTGTGAAGTCACATCACTCTTTTTTTGCTGGTTGTTGTCACCATTATTGAAACTCCTTCAGATGTGGTTGAGACCTTGTTAGAAGAATAATCAGTTATATTAGCCAAACCTGGTCTGTTTTTATGACTATGCTTTTGTCACACCTTTCTTTCAAAAAAGCGGCACTAGTGAAAGCCCCTTAAAGCATTTCACACCGTGTTTTATCGGTGTGACACTGTGCGCACCATGTGAGGGTTGCTGTACCTCCCTTGGATGCGTTCGGCAAAACTTGTGCCGTGGACCCATGTGCTGTGCTGTGGTACCATTCACATGTGGCGCTTCCCCTGGTTGTGCAGGAAGCAGCTCCTCGGCACAGTCTGGGACTGGTTGAAACACAAAGCCTGCATTGGAGGCTGAACCTGGGAGGCAATTGTCCGTGCTGAGAGTAGGAAGGGGGATGTTTGGAGCTGGGTATGTGAGGCCTGGGGGAAGGGGAGGGGAAGAAAGATTTATTTTAACTAACCGTAAGCTTAATGTAGCTTCCTTCCTTCCTTGCTTCCTTTGCCCCCTGCTTTACCTTTACGGTAAGTGCGTACAATAGTCTGTCTGGCTTTATCTCTACTGCCCAGAAGAAATGTGTGTTTTTGCCCCAGATTGAGCCCCCAGCATGCCTGTGATGTGCTGTGGCAGTGGTGTGAGGATGGCACAGGCAAGGGCAGGCTTTGGGCAGAGCACTGGGGGTTGGTCGCTGTGTGGGTGAGGACTCTGTGCTCACCCCTCAGCCCAGGGAGAGGAAACATGTCAATCTGGCAACCCTGAAAACTTTGAGGCAGAGGAAACATGGTGGGTGGGGAGCAGGATAGATTGAGCAAGCAGCATGCATGGGCCAGGGACTGCCTGTGAAAGTGTGGGAGATGGGAGCAAACTCTGATTTTGGCAGTGCCTTGCTTGGTTAGGTTGGTGCTGTTGTTGCTGGTGGGAGAGCAGTGGTGGATCTTGCGACCTTCTCACATTGTCCTGCTGTTCAACCTCCTGTTTCCTTGGTGCTGTTGTAGCCTACTCATAGCTCAGCAGATCCACTGCTTGAAGTAGAGAAATTCCTTGTGCCTCCTCTCTCTCTACTCTCACATGAATATCCACAGGCTTCTTTCTCATCACTGGTCTTTTAGTTGTTTTAGTTGAGTCTTTTAGCTGTTTCTTGCAGGTCACATCTTGTGGGCTGTACTGCAGATTGCTTTAAAGCAGTTCATGTGTTTCTTCAAGTGGTGGCATGTGGAGAGCAACCAGGGCTATGGGGAAAGACCCAGTGGGACCAGCCAGGTAGAGGGAAGAGCCATTGTAGGTTCAGTGCTGGGAAACAGCGATTGCAGGGAGTCTTGTCTCTGCAAATGTGATCTGGCTTGTGCCAAAAGGGTTACCCCTGCAAATAGAATAGCACTCAGGGATTGCATTGTATGCTGCCTTACACCAATCCTTAGCGTTGCATGGAATTCCTTGACACTTACATCCATCAAACTTTTGAGTGAATTTCACTTTAAAATAATCCGAGATCCTTGAGAAAATGAATGTTTAGTCTCTGTACTTCATCACTCTCTATTGCTTTAGAAGCAGAACTGACGAGTTCGCAAGCTGCGATTAGTTTCTTTCCCAGCTTGAGCCACTATAAAGTACAAGTTACACAGCATTAAAAGACAGAGACCAGACTATAAAGCAGTACAAATTAAACTGTGCATTTCTAAATCATGAATAATTCTGAAAACCTTGTTATATGAGAGAAATGCATGCCCCTGCATTTTTGACTCAGATGCAGAAATGTCGTATGGCTGGGACAAAGAAAAGGGGAGGAACGTGACTCATGATGCATGAAAATATATAATTTGCTGCAGTCTTTCACAGCTCATAAGGAACAATCTCTAAAAGGACAAGAAACACAGCTTTTAAAAAAAACAAATAAATCTGTGGGTGGAAAGGTCTTCTGTTGGGACCCAACAGGTTGACACCCTTGCTGGGGTTGGCTGTACAGCTACTTTATAAGCAGCAGCTGGGCTCACTCGGTGAGATTTGGGGCCAGCCACCCTCTCCAGCCTCTCAACCCAACACCAGTGGCTGCCATGACTCTTGGCATTGGGACCCTCTAGCTTGGCTGGAGCATGGAGCCACAGTGCAGGACAACACGGGCTGCTGCTGGTGAAGCTGCAGGCACATGTCTGACTCTCACCTCAGACTTTCTCCTTCCCCTCTCTTGGTTGCAAGGCATGCATTCTTGCTTCTCACTTTCCTCTGAGGTGTGCGGGCAAAATGAAGCTCTGCCTGTCACAGCCAGTACCAGGTGTTGCTGCATGGGAAGCCTCGGGGTCTGGTTTTGCTCGTGTGAGCTGTGAGCGCAGCTTCCTCGGCACGGACAAGCATCGCAGGGCATGAGCTCATTCTCATGACACTTCACAGCTGCATGAGGCTGAGCTGCTCTATCTTGTTGCCAGCTTTGTGGTCTTCTGAGCTTTTCTGGGGAAGTTATTGTTGTAAACAGGCATGTGCTTCACATATATGGTTTTGTGCTGGTGTTTTTAATGAGGGAAGAACACCACGCGCTGCAGCAGTAACGTGCGTTGCAGTCGTTGTACAGATGGCCATATCCTCACGTGGTCTGGTTCATACCAGATTTACAACTGCGTGTTCGCTATTAGACTCGGAGCTGCGCACAAGTGCTGTTCGTACAGTTGCCTGCATATTTAAAGGTTGCACAGATATGATTCTTCTTGATGATGCCCAGTAGAGAACTGCACAGCTTTTCTTTATCTGGCAGCTGACAGGTGAAAAAAAGAAATCCCAATATACCTGTTGTGAAGAGTTGTTTCCGAAAGCGAAATAAGTAAGATTGGACCCCTTTTGAGGATCTGTCTCTGCCGGGAATGGTAGGGGTGCTGAGCTTTTCTGCTGACTTGTTCTGGATTAAGGAATCTAAGTTTTTACATTCAAGCTGAAAAACTATGCACTTTTTTTGATCTGATTGGTGGTTTGTAACCACTGTTACGGCACAACTTATACTTGTCATGGGGTAATTTAGAGGTATACACAATGGAGCATTTATTCAGTTCTATTATTACTGGACAGTGTGAAGAGGTGATTGTATTTTACATGAGAAAATAGAATATTTCAGCCTCTCCATGCATAATTTACCACTTGGAATCTTGTAATTATGGTTCTAGTTAAGCTTGCAGTTGGTAACTCCAGAACTCGAACCATTTGTCTTCTCTCTAATGGTTGGAAAATGTATGTTTAATTGAAAGGTTTAGAGTAACTGTTTGCTCTTTTCTCATGGTGTAACAGATGAAGGACAGACATACAGATAGTTTCCTGCCTGGTATTCTCATAGCTCTTCTTACAGGTCATGTGCTGGTGATGACTACTTGTATATTTCAATTAAAGCTTTTCATAGCTTTAAAGCTGGGATTACAAGATTTTCTTAAACTTTCTAAAGCAAATTTAATAATAACTTTATTTTTCAAAGCTGATTATGGTTAAGCGTTAATGGATTTTGTAGTTTGTGCTATTGTATCTTGGTACACCTCTGTTACAAACTCAGGTTACACAACTTGTTGCCTGTTGTGTTCATGGTTGTAGTAAACGTGCTGACACTTCCTGTTCTGCAGTACTCTGAGTGCTAAGCTTTTTGTGGTCAGTACCCATTGCTATATTTATAGACTCTAAAAAAAACCAAAAGGCAAAAAATTAAATGCAAAAACCCTTCAACCTACAAACCAGTAACCCAGTAAGACCTTCACTAACAGCTGTGGTCAGCTCTATGTGACCTTAGTGTTCACTCAGTGTAGAGCTTTGTTTTCCCTTTTTCTTCAAACCACTGCACACTTACTTGATACTACTTCTACAATGCTTTTCATTTCCATTTAAGAGCACAATAGAAAGGAGATTTGGAAAGAATAAACAGGAGAAAAAGTAAGTTCTTGTAACATTGCTTTTTTTCCTTATTCTTTTTGCATTTTAAGGGCAAGTGTGTTTACACAAATGTACATGTTTCCTCCCCCAGTATGTGAACTGTATAATAGATGGATGCTGATGTTTTGTGCTCATGCACTCATTTACAGATTTATATTAACTAACCATGTTTTGCTTTACAACCCCCTTTCTCTCTTTTGATGCTGCATAACTTGCTCTTCATGGTTGGCTCAAACTGAGAATGAAACTAAGGAGCTTGCAAACACCTTGTTTCTAAAGCAGTAGAGAATGATGCGTAGTCTAGACATTCACTTTCTGAAGTGTCTTGGATGACTTAAAAGTGAAATTTATTCAGTGATTTGATGAATGTAGGCTTACCCTAAACCAGTTACTGATATATCAAATTATATTTGTAGAGACGAGAGTCTTAAAGGATGATATTTTCCCAGTGCAGAGTGGAATGGCTGTAGGTATTTCCCCTTACTTCACACTACCATCTTCTTTTAGGTGAACATCCTCTTCTCAGCTACTTCTGTCACATTAGTCTCTTTAGCCAAGTCCCTCTGGACCTCTAGGTTTGTTCTTCATGTGCTGTTCTCAGAAGTATGTAGACCACTTTGAAGGCATTTCCAGCAGGACAAGTAAAACCTGACCTCCAAGGAAGACCTAAGGTCATTAAGTATTTTTGGTGCCCTCTGTGAAGATGGAAGTCTTCAAATGCATAAAATCTATCTGCTGTGAAATGGTAGAAGTTTTAATAAGTATAAAGTCTGTGGTGATATGGGAAGGGTGTCTGTAGTGGTGGGTGTCTAGAAGTCATCTGTACTCCAGTGGTACAGATGCAAACACTGGCTTGAAATTGCTGAGGTGTAGCTGATTTTAACTTATGATGGGTAAAATAACTTGTTTAGACCTTTAATAGTTCTAGTAATGGTGTTTCATATAGCTGTTTTCAGTCAAGGATCTGATTCATCAGACCAGCCTTGGTCTGACACCAGGTAGCTGTGCTGTCGTGAGGCAGGTTGTAGACCTGGTCTCCAGCTGCAGTTCTATTGTGGCATAAACAGTGATGGTTGAATTGACTGGATTTCAGCAGACATGGAAGGTCATTGAAAGCACTTGAGCCTTAAGTCAATAACCTTTGCAAGTAACTTTCAGTGTGTCCATATTGACATCGTCCTCTTTGAAATAGTGTCTGTGTGGGGAAAACACCACAGAAGCCTCAATATTAAAATAAAGGAACATATGTATAGAGTGTGTATGTGTACAGGGTTCAGGGTTCAGAGTACAGGGTTTCTGTCTCACAGTAAGATGCACAAGAAGCCTGCCAGTGCATGAGGTTACTGTATACCTTTTCCTAAATTAGTAATTTTTGATGTTTCTATCATGTTTTAAAATGGTTCCTGGTAGACTTGCTCTCAGCTGTTGATGTGAGATCTAGTCATGTATTTTTCTGTTTCGCCTGAGGAGTATTTAGTTTTGAGTACCTTCAGGAGGTCTGATTGAGCTGAATTTACCCTAATAAACACATAATGCTGTGACAAGATGCTGAATTTAGTAAATATTCCATATGTCCTACCTGACTTTGGGATGTCCCTTTTTAAATGAACCAACTGTGAGTGAAGTGACCATTATTCATCTTCTGCTGCTGCTGTGCAGGGCTCTTTGAGGTGTGTGTGCTGTGTACACATTGCACAACCTGTACTTTGACACCTGAAGCAGCTTCTCTTATCAGCTTGCTGTTCCATGCTGAGTCCTGCTATCCTGCAAGTAGGAGGGATATGAATGAATATGTATACTATGTTGTGTGTGCAGATATGCATTTGTACACAGTGGAAGGAAGCTATTTAAACTCCTAGAAGAAGTATATAGTCAGCCGCACGTATTCAAGCACCGGCAGCTGTAATCCACATCTGTAGCAGTGGTAGTGAAGACCTATGCAGGAATGCAGAGAGAAATGGGGGGCTGGACCACTTCTGTGAACAAATTCTTTAAGTTATCCTGAGGATGGATTGTCTAAGACTTATGTCTGTCAGCTGCAGAAAACCAGTCTGAATGTTTTTGTAAGAGGTTTCTAGGAGAATGTGCTAAACATGGTTAATATGACAAGTATCTTCACTGACTTCATATTCTTCTATTAAAGCCTGCCTTTAGCATTTCTCCTGTGATGAAAAGCCAGCTGAAGGCATTGGTACCTACACTGTAACAAACAGATGAGAGGAAGTGGGTAATGCTTATTTGTTGGCTTTTTTAAAAATTAAAGACTGATTATTTATGTAGCATGTAGTCACAGAGGCAGTCAGAGTGCAGATAAATCAGGCTTCCTTTTCCCAGAATTTGGACACAAATCCCTTGAGTTATTATTTCCTGATTTTTTTTTTTTTGTCTGAAGGTATAAAAAAACCATAAGCACTGAAGATTTTAATGGGCGTTTTAACACAGCCCAAACAGTGAGGAACGTAATCTTATACAGGCATCATTCTTCAGAGATTTAGGTTCTCTATTAGTGGCATGTGCACATTTCTTCTCTAGCGAGATACTGGAGAAAAAAGAACTTATTGAGCTAACTTTTGCCTTTCTGCTTAAAAAAAAGAGAGAGAGAGAAAAGGTAGGGATAGGGTGGAAGAGCAGAGGAATGAATGATTTCTGATTCACCCCAGAAAGCCCACTGCTACCTTTTGAGCTTCTTGTTACTGCTTGGTAATCTCGTATTAGATCCCTTCATATATGATCCCTTCCTCTTCTTGTAAATGTATTGAAGGAAAACTTGTGTCCTTGAGTTTTAGGCAAAACTCCCAGAAGAAAAAATAAACAAAAGAAGCACTACAAGCTAGCATTGAAGTGACTTCAGGGAAATGATACATGAGAGTGGAGCAGTTGGTCCATCAGTCCAGAAGACCTAGTCTTTTTCTCATCTGGAAATAAGTTGCTATCCACAATAGCTGATATCCACATTCCTGGGGATATCTGTTTTTGTGATGATTCTTCTGAAAGGGTCAAGAAAAAAAAATCCATGCAAACCAGAAGTGAAATGTGTCTTGCTGTCTCTGAGCATGCAGAAATAAACATAAATCGAACACTCTTATAAGTTTAAACTCAGAGGACTCCAGTTGACTGAAATTGTGTATCTAAATAGCTGCCAGAAAAAGGTGGGTCCAAGGTAATTTTTAAAAGTTATCTGTGATAGGGCCTAGTGTACACTTCAGGAGCTGCTCTGTGATAGCCACTGCTGATAGAGGTTAAGGGGTGCCCTGCATTGTACTGGTGGGAGACAATGCAAGGAATGAAACCTTTATGTTTTCTGATCACCTTCTATTCGTATTTTCAGAGCGTTAACCCTGAGGTGATTCCTTTATCATATTGGAAATCACAAGAGCCTTTATTAAACATGAAGAGGACACACCCTGTGCAAGTTTTAGTGTGCAGAGGCAAAGTGTTTCTGCCCTAACTGCACTTTTGTTCCTGAACACCCCAGAACCCAGGCTAGAGGGTGACAAAGGGAAAGTCTGGGTTGGGTTTCCCTCCCCACAAAGTTCTTTGAGGAAAAACCATTATAATAACCAAAATATACTTAACTGTCTGTCTCTTTCATGTGAAAGCGCACCATTGCGGGTAATGTTACACACAGAAATCTTCCTGCATGCTAGTTGGGAATAGCAGCAGATAACTTGGAGCCCGCAGCTAAGATGAGCATGTTGGAGTGTCTGTTTACAAATCAAATATCGGCTTGGCATGGCCTGCCCTGGCAGCAGAGCTGTGTGAGCACTAAAATTAAAGAGGAGGCTGGAAAGGGAGACATTCCTCATGTTCTGGGCTGGTCTCATTGGTTCAGCAGCATGCACCACTACTGTGCTGCTGGCATGGTAGCCAGCACAACTACAGTAGCACATTGTGCACTGGTGGGTAAAAGCTCAACAATAAGGGACTGGAAAAGACCACTTTCCATAGAGAGGTTTTTAGAAGACTGAATATTACCAAAATATTTTCACAAAGCTATATAATCTGAAAAGCAACTGAAGTGACTGCCCTTGATCTGCTGCCAGACCTCATGGGGTATTGCTTTCCACAGGCTGCTGCAGCACACTCAACCATGTTACCCCATCCCATAATTTTTTTTTCTGCCATAGCTGAGCTTACTATTTATGCTGGTTTGAAAGTTAAGCATGCTATCAAGTAAGCAGAGGGGGAGAAGTGATTTTACTCTTCCTATGTGGAAGAATGGCCAAATGCTCACATGTATTTTTGGGGTGGTATAGAGTGTTTAGACTTCAAATTCTATCCAAGGGTGTTCAGGTTTCTAAGCTTGCCTCTATGCCTGGCAGCAATTCTTCTAGTGTTGTCAGTCCTGCTGCCAGAGATGTTGTGATGTCCTGGAGGGGACAATATGGCAGCCTCTTAGTCTGAACCTCTCAGATTTGCTTAAAGTAAAAGACCTTAAATGTTGGTAAAAGCTCCCCAATAGGTAGAACACTTTCTTTTTTAAAGTAAAAAACAAACAAACAAGAAAAACAATGGGATGCCCTCAGCTTTTCCTCCTGCCTTGCAGTTTGGAGCAGTAAGTCAGCAGAAAGGTGCCATTTGTAGCACTTCCAGGAACTGTGCTGGTGCAGAAGCCTGTTTTCCACACTCAGTGGCCATGTTTTATTTAGAGCTTCTGACATATTGCTTATTGGGAAGTTTGCTCTCTGGTTTCTGTTTTGGGGTTCTGTTTGGGTTTTTTGGCATTATAACGGTTTCTCATCTCTTCTGGGATGCTATGCTGTATGTGACTCGTGTTCATTATTCATAATTTAAGAATCTGTCTTTATAGTAGAATATGTGCAACAGGCCCAGCTTTATTCAGTTGACTCATGTCTGAAGACTGTTTTGGAGCATCTCTGTGCTGAGCACAGCTCTGCCATGCTTTCTTAAAGGGTCTCTGTCATGCTTTTGATTTTCTCCCTTTCAAGTATCTGGTTGACGAAAATCATGTCATCAGTGTAGTCTCACGCTTTCTGGCTTCAAGGCTTCTTGTATATGACTGCTTCTGCATGCTGAGCTGTTTCCATCTCCCTGAAACCAAGCATTGGGGATGGCGGAGTGTGACGGTATGTGGTTGTAAGGGAGTGTGTATTAGGTGACTTCTGAGGCTTCTGCTACTGCGTGTCTCCACCTCTCTTTTATGTTCATCCTATGTTCCCATGCACTCAGAAGCTGTTTTTGAGTGGTCACTGACCTGGGATGCTGATGTTCCTATCTGCTCCCTTCTCTGGTCTGGTTGTGATGCTGCTTATCCCTAAAGTCTATTGTACAGATTTTTTTTTTTTTGAGGGTTTTTATGATGGCCCTCGTGTTTTACAAGCATCTCTAGTACTTATTACTTCTATGACAGCTGAAGACTTCACCAATGTCCTTCTCCACAAGGCATAGGTCATGTTCCCCGTGAAATCTTTGCTGAACACTCCTGTCTCACTCTTCATTTCCATCCCCAGAAGACTGGGCAATGGCTGGACCTCGGGTCCTTGGGTCCATTCGTGACCTCCCCAGCCTTCCAGCTGGGTTACATTTCCTTCAGCACTTGGGCTGCCTGTCCTCTATTTTGATACCCAGACACCAATTGCCTACACTTGGAAGCTCTTTGGGCCACCTTGGTTTTTTGCTGCTTGTTACACACAGATGCTGATCTAATGTGAGGTGAGTGCCGCTAATGGTTGGAAATAAATTTTTCCCCTGCTCTAGCAGTCTCCTACTCCTGCTGTCAGCATCTACTTGCTATGCTCGGCTCCAAGTAGCACGTTTCATTCTCATCCAGATGCCATGAGCAGGGATTTAAGAGCTGCGGCTCCCTAAATATTCAACAGGCGAATAACCAAGATTTCTTAGTTCCTCTTACACCGCCTCCTCTTTCTTTCCATGTCAATAGCAAAGCACTGAAGTACTTTTTCCCTCTGTGCCTAAAAATCTAGTTCCCCTTCTGTTGGGCTAAGTATTTAGCTATGAATCAGTGAAAAATCAGAATGAAGTGTGCATTCATACAGGCGTATACTGGGGATTTACACTCCCACTTCCCTTATTTTAAACAGCGCTGACTTTTTAAATGTCAAAAAATTTAAATTTTAAGCTTAAGGAGAGGGAGTTATTTTGACAAGGGAAAATAGTTTATTGTACAGTAAATGTGAAACTGGTAAATGGCATACAACTTCTCCATGCTTTGCGGTATTCTTCACCTTTACTCTTAAATTATTACTACTAGAGATGGTTTTGATTAATGTTCAGGGGACTATTGCTGTAGAGAGTTAAAGTACTTTTAGCAGAGGACAGCTTGTGCAGCTACTTATGGAACAACAGTGAAACACGACTAGAGCCACTTATTCAAATACTTGCAGTGCCTGATTCAGAGTCTGAGAAAGTTTGCATCCAAATTAAGTGTCCAGGTTTCTGTAAAATAGCAGGTTTGTGTTGGTTTTTCTGAAAACTGGGAGTATCAGTCTAGCATCTGATGTTACCAAAGTGCTCAGATGTTGGCACAAGGATGAATTCAGCAAAGGACAGCGCTACTGGTTTTTTTACCTGCTAGAGCCTGGTGCGTTCAGCAGAAAGGATTAGGTAAATTTAAAATTTAGGTACAAAATATAAGACAGATTTGAGTCTAAACTTTCATGTAGGATCTCTGAAGCCAGTAAGAATAGAGCAGACCTCTGTTGTGCTGTATTTGATTTCTTTTGCTTTTCAGAAGTAAGTCTGAGGAATAGCAGACGATTAATGATGTTCTGGGCAAGCAATTCTTTTTGGATAAAGGAACAACAAACAACCCAAAAACATGTGTCATCCATGTTATTTAGTATTCCCTCTTTCCTCTATGAATTCCAATGCTTGTGAGGAATGAGGGTATTTTGGTTTTCAGGTCTGTACAATTGCAGAGTAATAATTACTGCAGAGTGAGTGGAATGGTGTAAACTTGCTTCCTTCGTGATTGCATCTCTTTTTCGTTTTCCTTTTATAAGAACGAAAAACATATTCTAGTTTTATTAACAATGAGGCTGAACAATAAACTTCAGAGCTGAGAACTTGCTGGTGACTGAATGTGTCCTGCAAGACTGCAAATGGAAAACTTTCACCTCCTTGTAGAGGGCTCTGAACGCGAGTAGATGGAAACAGATCACTCTTACACTTTAGGTGTAATTAAATCATTTAGCTATGACCATTCTCCTTGAATTGTTCCAGTTATCCTGCTTATCATTTGACTCTCCTTCAAAACTGACTCTTGAAAGTAATTTATAGTCTATAAGCTGTCAGTTAGCACTCTAGCATTCACACTCTGAATTGTTTTGTTTGGGTATATATAGGCCAAATTTTATTAGCATAGTGCATTGCTTGCAATCTTAATTTCTACTTTAGATAATTGCATTCAAAAGTTTGTGGCTATTTGTAAACATCCTCTTAAACCTTACCTTTCAGATTAGTGCATGAGTTGGCCTTAATGCTGGAATTCTTTAAGGTAGACTTGGAAATCTCATGGATCTTGGTAAATCTGTGTTTAACAGAATTTCACAGTAATACCCCTTTAACTTTAAGGGAGATTTGAGTAACTTGTTTTTGAGTGTTGAAAATATATATACTTTAATTTTTATTACTATCTGAATAGTTAGGTAGCTGCTAGATAATGTTGTACTAGAGAAATTTTCTGCACTCAAAATTCCTTTGTTTCCCCTTTGCTCCATGGTTCATGCTTTTGCAGTCTGAAGGCTTTGACAGCAAGTAGTTGTGGTTGTTTGCAGAGCTCTCACCTCTCTGTTAGCACTGTGGAGACCTTTATTTCAATTCAATTCTGCTGCTGAAGTAACTCAAGCACTTGAAGGTGGGGTACTTGTTCTACCCTGATCACTTCTAAAATGTGTGTAACTTTTGCTTCTGTTTGATCCCAGGCTTGAGTTCTTGAGTCCCACTACGACTTCGCCTACCTTTTTCATTGCCTGGTCCTTACAGCAGGGACTAGATAAGGTTGTCCTCTTTCCTTCCCTCTCCCTAGAAATAGCCATACAAAACAGGAAAGGTGGGCTAAGAAAAAAAAATTGTGGGGATGACTTTTGCAATTTCAGGTGTAGCTGTTGCAACTACTCAAGTAACTGGGCTGCCCTGTGACTGCCTGGTGGTTCTGCATTCAGGTACAGGAGTTTTGTTGTGCCAGCAAGATAACTAGGGAGAGGATGCAAGTGACATGCATTGATAGCTTGAAGGAAAGCTTTGTATGAGAATATGCAGCAACATGTCTGTAAGCCTCAGTAAATACAGACAACAATTCCCTCCCTTCAGTAGTCTCTTGTTATTTAGAGGCCAAACCCGGTGTGTCTGGTCCATAGCAGTGCTGTACATTATTAGGACTGCTGTGAAGCCAAAGGCATGGCATGCATCTTATGGGTGACCATTTTAAAAAGGGGAATCTTATAAATATAACTCCAGAAAAATGCTTCAATCTTCTTGTAATTTTTCCTGGTTATAAAGAGATTGAAGATATTCATGAAGTGATTGTTAAGAATTCTTTTCCCTGAAAGCTTGTCATCTTGTGTCTTGTGCACAATAGAGGGGATGTTTCAGATGTGATCTTCATCTGAGTTCTAATATACTTCTTCTTTATCTGCATTAATCTGTGAACTAAATCCATTTTACTGGATTTGCCTCAGTTATTCCCTCTGTCATTTTGGATAGTTACAAGCAGATCTTAGAGAAAATTCTTAATGTTAAATTATGGGACAACCTTTCCAGGAAAGATTTCCCTGGTATCAAGCACTGACTTGGCCTTGTTTTTATAATGTACTGTCATACCTGACCCAGAGGGAACACTTTTTTCATACATATGGCCTTTTCTTGAATTATGCCCGTGTTCTTGTGGAGAGATTTCTTAGAATTTGTAATTGTTGGTAGATTCCAAAAGATGGTCCGAGAATTGTTTGGGTTTTTTTTTTTATCTGACAGATATAATTGCAGGATTCCAGCTTTACAGAAGGCATTTTTAAAATGAACAAACTATTATTATGCTGAAACTAAGAATATCAGGCTAGCACTAGCCTTGTAAAGCAGTAATGAAATGGCATAAAGACTTTTAAATAGCTAGCTAAAATAGTTTTTAAAAGTGCTATTTTCGTGCTCACACACAGAGAAGAGAGTAAAGCATATAGGAGAAATATAATTTTCCCTGATAAATTTTGCAATTAAAAAGAACACTTGAATGACATGGAGTTAGCAAAATTGAAGAGGACCAAAAGGCTGAAGGGGAAAGGAAAAAACGTAACTGTTTCTGTTCCAGTTTTTGTTGCCTGGAGCAGGACACTGCAGCTCTCGCTGTGGGGCTGAGCCATTGCCTTCTTGAAGGAGACCGGTGCCTCAGTGCCTCCACAGGAAAGTGTTGAAACTGCCTATAAGGCACCAACTGTGTTTTGGTACAGTGCTGTGAGTAAAGCAGAATAATCATCCTTTATCCCAGCGTCTTTTCCAAACATTCTTAAAAAATTTTTTGGCTCCCTTGCTTTTGTGTAGTCTGTCGTTTAATCAGAATTGGGCAATGGGTGTTCACTGGATAGTAATGCTTTTATAGCTTTTTTTTTCCCTTCCCTTTGGCAAACTACAAATGAGATTGTAGAAGTAGTGACAAGTGTTTCCACTCAAACTGGCCGCCTCAATGCAAGAGGAGGCAGATGAACACTAGTGTTGCTGCTGCATCCTACTACGTTTCACAACACCCATCTGCCAGCCCGGCATGTGATCCTTCCCTCATGCCGAGCCGCAGAAGTGTCCTGGTAGCCCGTCTGCCTGAGGAGGACGGGGCCCCAACAGTGCCCACGCAGAGATTCTGGGAAAGGGGATTAGCCACATAAAACAGCAGTTTGTCCTTTAAGGGCCAATCTGTGTGATGGTGATTTTTAATTTTCAGGAAATAAGAATGGGTACTGAATCAGGAGCACTTGCTTGCATAAGTGCAAACGTGGTTCATAAACTCCAACGTTATCTGAAACTGCTCTTGAAGTTACACCTTTAGTGTAAAGAGAGGAGAGATTAATGAAGTATTGTAGCAGATATTGTGCAGTGCTTAATGGGATTCAGATAATCTAGCATAAATACTTATTTCTGTGTTTTCAAACTTGTTTTCATTTAGTTTACATAAAGGGTGAATAGAATAGAGGCTGCCAATTTGGCCATCTTCACATGATTCGTTATTTCATAATACCTGTATCATATTCCCTTTCGCTCCTTTCCAAGCTGAATTATCCTGTTCCCTTTAATCTCTTTGTGAAGGAGGCCACCCATGCATCTAGTAAGTGGCGCTTTTTTGCCTTTCTCTTAAACATTTCTCAAGTACTTTTTTTTAGCCTTGCAGAGCATTTAATACTATTTATCAGCATGGATACTATGATTTTTTTTCCCCCTATCGCACATCTCCTTAATGTAATGTACACTAATCTTTCTTCCCTATCATACATTTAGGAGGCTATTTCCAGTTTAGTGTGTAATGTGGGAACATGAAAGCACAGGAGAATTTTTGTGTGCTGTATTCAGTACCAGGGCTAATTTTGTAGCCTAAAAATTTCCTTTTCAACTTCTATTTTCAGGGTTTCATTAGAATATTCTCTCAGTGAATTTCTCCATTTTGTGAATTTTTATATTAAAAAAATGGAGAGGGAGTTCTGGTACTGACATTGATCTGTAATGATTTACCATGTTGCTTATACTTGTTAGATTCCTTAATTTTTTTTTTCTTAGAAGCCAACCTTCTTCCACTGGTAAACCATGTAAATTATACTTCAAGCAATTTTTGACTTAGCAGATTCAAGGCAGGTTCTTTTAAATGTTGTTCTTAAATACCAGTGTGGTTTTAAAGCATTTAGTCCACTCTCTTTCTGTTACCTGTTTTATTTTATATACACAGGGTGGGTGGATGTGTGTGCATATATATAAAAATTTAAATGGTCCAGCAGTACTACCTGGAAATACTTAAAAACATGTGTGGTATGTGGAGTTAGTTACAGTAGTTGTAGTCATGGTTGCATGTGATGCTCTTGAGACCTGTTTTCAGTTGCTATCTTTTGGTTAATTTGAAACACCAAAATTGTGATAGTTCACGTCTCCTTATCTCAGTTTTTTTAATTGAGCATTTCAGACGTTGCATAATGAGAGCAAGGTAAATAGGGACCTATGTTTGCTCTTTGCACTGCAGGGAGAGACACTGACTCAGACCAGAGGATGGCTCTGCTGTCACAAGTCCAGCCTGTGCAGTGAGGATGATTAGTCTTGTAAGAGTTGTGACCCAGTTTACTCACCACATGCTTTCTTAATTTTGCAGCAAGTTGAGGACTTTCAGGAAGGCAGACCCTTTTGGTTAGGGAAATTGAATGTTGCCATGGCAAACTGAATCCTGCATGTTCTGGTCTCCAGTGCTGTGCTAACTCCTTAAGCAGAAGTCACTATTAGTTGCTAAGTGTGTGCCTTGCCTTCAGCTTGTCTCGTGATGAGCCAGAGATCTTGCAAAAGCACCGTGTTCTCCTTGCTACCAAAACTGGCTTTGAAGCTGCCCTTTGAACAGGCAGATGTGCTGAGCACTATGGAAAATCAAGCCCTTTGGTGTCCAAATTGGTCACTTAATTAGTAGTCCCTTTGACAATTTTGTCTTTGTTCTCTGTGGTTCAGCATTACATTCTTAAAACCCTGGTAATGCCACCTAAACAGAATTGTATTATAGGGTAAACTTATTATTAGTTTTGAACATTTGGATATAACTGTAAGTTCCCAGGAGAAGAATTCACTCCAGGGTTTGTATGGGATGTGGTAAATAAGCCAGAGTTATTGTTTTCAGGCGCTGCCTTTCTGGTGTGTGCAAACAATGACTTCAGCAGCTTCCAGGCTTATTTTTCTGATTCTTCCAGACTATGGTCATGGTTTCATGAGACAGTAAACTGGGTATTGGAGGGCCTACAAGATGAAAAACACCATCACCACATGCTGCAATGCATTGAGCCACTGCAGACTGGCTTTGCCTATTCAAATGCCTTCTCAAGATTTTGGAGAAATAACTGTGTCCCTGCAGACCATGTGCTGGATTGGATACTCCACGTCCATGCTGGATTGGATACTCCACGTCCATGCTGCTCTGCCTTTACAAAGAAACAACATACTCTCGATTTTGGTGAAAATGGGCAAAGTTGCTCTGTTTGGGCTCTGGATGGGTGTCAGTAGTCCAGACAGGCTGCCCAGACTGGGAGGTGCACTGGGCAACCTGGAGCCAAGCTCACATGTCCACCTCAGCCTCCAGTCAGGCAGTGCAGTGTTACTCAATTAAATCTTTCAAAAATGACTGCTACCTCAAGGATTTATTAGGGGCTTCTTCATATTTAATTTTCTTTGTAAAGCTGTGCTATTTGGGCCACTTGTTTGGGATATGACTTCTACCAATAAAAAGATGAAGTCAAACTGAAGGAACTTTAAAGAGCCTTTCTGCTATGGTCAGTCATTGGCAGCTGGTGTGGCTACAAGAGTAGCATCTCTGATGACGTAATTTCACACCTCAAAGGCAAAAAATGCCTGGTCTCCTCCCACAGCACAGAAAATTCTAGTATACCAGGGACTGGTGATGGGGCCACAGCAGACTAGTTGGGCTCCCTTAATATAAACAACTGAAAATGGCATTATGGCCTTTTTGTTTTTTTTTTTTTTGTAGACTTAAATATACCAAGAAAATACTTCAAGTGTGCAGATGGCATCAGTGGTTCAGCCAGGCTTGATATCTGGAATGATATCAGCATTGTTCTGTGCACAGTCACACTCCTTTCCTTACCTGGCTCTTTTGTTTTCTTTCATCCCCACCTCTTCTCTGTTAAATCAAAAAGCCATGTGTACTCACTGCTTCTCTTTTCCTCATATTGTTGCCTGATACCTGTCTTTTTGTTTTGTTTTTTGTTTGTTTGTTTTTGTTAATTCACACAGTACACTCAAAGTCTTTGCAGGCAAATATTTCCATGTGTTTTTTTTACTGAATGACCCTAATCCTCCTGTCTCTTTTTGTCCCTGCTATTTATGATTTCAGCTGTGTTGACTAATTTTAACTCCCAGACAATGTGGCACAGAAGTCATGGAAAGAAGGGTGATGGTCTAATGGATTTGCTCTACATGAGTGGAGAAAATAACTTCAGGTTCTTCACAGCACCACTGTGAGGTTCCTGTTGTGAAGTGCATGTGTGAGAGAGAAACAATATGGGTAACTGTGCTAGCAGACCACATATCTTGAGACTAATTTGCTTATGGTGTACGGCAGAAAACCTACAGCACTATAAGGTGATGTGTATGAAATAGCCCATTCTGAAAGTGCAGAAAACTGCTATGATTTGTTTAAAGGTGCTACTTCTAAACCTGTGAAATCTGTATGAGAACTGGGATATTTTAATGTGTGCATCAAGCTCTTGGCTTTACTGAAAAGTAATGTTTCCTTCTTTCTTTTTTCCCAGTAAAGCAGCCTCGAATCTGTGGGTCTTGGTGTAGGGTAACGCTGTTTATAATGAAGTCAGAATTGGCTTTTAGAGCCTGATGAATGAAAGTCCACAGTATAAGACTGCAGCTTTTTGTGAGAGAGACATCTGTGCTATAACAAGAGCAGGAGACCCAATTTAGACAACTGCGAGAAGGAGAGCTGAAGAAAAGGAAAGACTTTTTTTTTCTAGCTTAGATTAAATATTTGTACAAATAAACTTTTCAGCTGCTCATCAGAATTGCTGCTGCACCACCAACTTGGCTTTGAATTTTGTTCTGATTGCCCAACAAGGCCATACACGAAGAGTGTTACGGAAGAGCAGCTTAAACAAAACATGTTTGTTTTGCAGCAGAAATAGAGGCTTTGGGCTAGGGAGAAAAAAATTTGAGGAGAGTGAAAAGATAAAGACATATGAAGAAATGAAAAGTGTATATAGGAACTGACCGTTGCAGTAAATACACGTGAAGCAACAAAGACATGCAGGATGGAGTTCCATGTTTTGAAAGTGAGTTACAATAGAGGATCTTGCTTTGAATACAGCTGCAATGACTTCTCCCATCTGGATCAGCTGGTTCCGTTAAAAGTGTTCTCACCCATGAAGTTTGCTCCTTACATGCGCACACATATACCTCAACTGCTGCAGGAACTTTCTTACAAGTGTATTTTAACTACAGTCTAGTTAAAACACCCCTGTGGTGTTTATCATGCTTTAAGTCTTACTTCATGAGGCTGATGGTGATGAAAATTAAAGTTTCTACTGAGGACAGTGCTGTGGAGATCAAGTGCCTTTGACTGAAGAGGATTGTTTCTCATTTTGGTTAAAGCAAGCTTCAATCCTTTGAGGAAACTCCTCATAAATCTGTTTGGTAAAGCAACTCTTCCAAGAACATGGGAACTCAAATCACTTGGATTAAAGCCCAGATGGACACTGTCTCTGACTGAAATGACTCAGAAGAGGATTAAGGAATAGCATAAGTGGAGAACTCCTCGTGAAGAGGAATGGGATGCTGAATGTGTCATCCTGGGCTGCTCCTTAGCATTAACAGGGAAGGAGCCTTTTAGTTCTCAGGCTTCTTGGAGCAGATGTAAAGACAGTGTGTCGAGATGTTTCCGATGGCTGACCAGAAACATACTGAAAGTTGTTTTTAAAGATAATGTAGCATCTTTGAAAAGTTGTGCTAATTCAGCTTTAAAGTATTTCTTTTCTTGGTGAAGCTGGTGACTTTAAATATAGAAATACCTTACAAAATATCCATTATTATCCAGCAAACTCTCATGAAACTTCTGGCATTCTGGCTTTGCTGTTTTCCTGTATGATTAAGGATGATCATGAAATTCTGTTGTTTTGAAGTGATGCAGCTTTGGGGCAGAGTGGGTATGAGCTAGCTGGTGGTTAGCACAGTTCAAATGCAGTAATACCTAAAGATGTTAGCTCACGTTGTAGTACGCTTGCTGTTTAATATGGCTTGGGTGTTGGCATATTGTAGGCACAAAGGAATTGCTTTATCAGACTAATGAACTTTTCAGTATCCTGTTTCAACTAAACTTCTCAGAATGGATCTCTAAGCCAGGGACTTGCTCTGCTTTTCTTGTTTTAAATCCCTGTCCCCACCTGAGATTCTGTTCACCCACTGATTTCAATGGATCACTTAAGCTGTCTGTGGAAGAAGGCTTTCCTCTAATCGCATGTGGTGGCTCTCCTGGCTTGTGTGGAGGTACAGCTGCAGACCTGCAAGACCTCACAACTCTCCCACTTGTCTGTGCCAACATTTTAATTGTCTTAAAAGGATCTTCTACAGACTTTTAATTTATTTTAATCCCCTGAAGCATCTCTGCTTCAGTAATATTTAGTGAATTTCAGAGCAAACATTCACTTAGTTTCCAATTGTCAGATCTGAGGAGTGGCAGAAAAATTATTTTTCAGGGAACTGAAAAGGCAAACTCTCAGACTAGGCTAATCTCTACTTGTAGAAGGAGAGGACAATTAACAACTTGTCTATGAAAACAAAACAGTTGCCAAGAAAACTTACTAGAGTCTCTACAAGAAGGATGGGGAAATTCTGCAGTTAGGAGCAGTAATGCATTGCTTAAACTTGGCTAGCACCACACTGCCTTTTAAATATCTATTCTGAAATGTTACCTTTGAAATGTCTATGTGCAGTTTAAATTTTAGTAGGTGACAAAGAGTGGAAATAATACTGATATAAGTTGTCTTTAAATTGCAGTTTATATGACCAAACTTATCTTAAAAATGTATATATGTAAAATGTATACAAAGTGTATGGTGCATTGATAGATTATAAACTGGGATTTTTAATCTCGTGAGGGTGTAGACTAAATTTTACATTTTTAAGGTCTGGGGTTTTGTGCATACTCAGTTGCTAGTTATAGCGAAGGGAAATGTAGTGCAATGGGAAGCTGCACAGAAGCTTTTTTTAATGTCTGCTGCTTTCCTTCTGTCCGGGTTTCCTCCCTTTCCTGCTGGCATTTTGGCTTTAGAGAATAGCTGGAGGATGACACTTTGGTCACAGAAGAGATTGCAAGCTTACTCTTTCCCTTCTTGGTCTAGATGATGAACTTCTCCAGAATCAGTTTAATTTCCGATACAAAACATTAGGACTCAACAGACCACAATGATGTACTTGTGTCCTGTGCTAGTTAGTGCCACAGTCACTGTTTTCTGCAACATTCTGGAAGAAAAAACATATACCATATGAATTTTAGAAGCAGTGCAACTGTGGGTGTTCTAATGCTTTTACCAGAATACGCCGACACCTTGATTTTCCCCCCAAAAGTCTGTGTTCTTCCTCCTTCGTCTTCCATTTGACTAGAATAAAGGAAATTATACAAGATAAAAGTACTTCATGCACATTTCTTTTGCTCCTTGTCATATATACTTACCTATTTCTCCCTAGCTTTCTACTGAAAGAAAAATTAGTTGTGACTTTAAAATAATGGCGAAGATACTGTTGTGAGTGGTTCCTCTGGAATGGATCTATGGGAAAGCTGTCAAAATAATTGTGAAATAGCTCTTGTTGTGCTGGTTATTCTGGTTACCTTCTCTATGCAGGCAATACCTACATAGGAAGAAAATAACATTTTTATGTATGATCTAAGTGTGCTGTGAGGAAAGAACCCAACAACTCCAAACAGTGACAAAGTTAGATATGTGTTCTTGGAATACATGGTGAAAGTTTCACTCCGGATTTGCTCTTCTTCTAATTCTTTCTGTTTATGCTTTAGTCTACTTTGGGAACAAGTGACCTGGAAGTTTATTTTCAAAGTTTGGGCCATACAGTGCAGTGTGACTTCTTGGAGTTACGTTCTGTATTTTCACATTAATGAGGTTTCAAATCAGATTTTCTGTTACGAGAGACCATACAAGCAATGTGTGCTTGTTTTTCCCAGAATAGTTAGCATTTCTTTCTTTTTGGAGTGACTGTCTTGAATGATCTATGTTCTCATACAACTATTTTACAATTTTTGTGTTTTTACAGGCTTTTTTGTTTTGTTAATCTGCTTTGAAATTTAAATCTGTCATTTCTTTTGCCTCTTACAGGTGCTGGATAGTTTGTTAGCTCAGTATGGAACAGTGGAGAACTGTGAGCAAGGTACAGCTCTACTCTCTCAAGCTGCTTTCAAATTTGTAGTGGAAAGTGAGTGCACTCTGAACTTAACCTCTTTCCATTGCATTTTCCTTTCTAGTGAACACTGACACGGAGACTGCAGTTGTAAATGTAACATATGGCAATAAGGACCAGGCTAGACAGTAAGTATCTTCTTTAGTTGTTGCTGTCATTTAACTTGTACTTTGGAATTCATATGCAACTTTGCTTCTAATTACGTCATCACTTAAACAATAAGTTAAGCATTGACTTTTAAGAAAATCTGTTTTCTCCACAACAAGTCTAGTGTGCTTTACCTTAATTAACTATTTTTATCATCAACTTTTCTTGCTCTTTGATAAAAAATAAATTTAAAACTTCAAGAAATGGAAAAATTGAACAAACTGATTCAAATGGGGAGGGCAGACAGTCAGCAATTTGCCAGTGACAGAGGAGAGTTACTGTCTAATGACTTTTAGCTATGTTTTCGCAATACCCTTTTACAGTGTTCGCTCTCTTATATCTGTTTCTTAATGGACAATCACAGCAAAATAATAGGGAAAACAAATAGAAAAATGCAGCTGCTAACCAGAAGACAAGGGTTTTTTTAGATTAGAAAATCAAATGCTGCTTTCAAACACAGCAAAAGTACAATCTAAATACCTGAAATAAATTATTTTGGTTTTTTTTGAAATTTAAGTCACATACTGTATGCTTGCTTATATCGTCAATAGTTGATAACTTTTAATCTAGATATTAAAATTCTAAAATATAATGTTTTACTTTCTTAATCAGTGGTTGTAAATACTTTTCCTTTAAAAACTTACATTATGCATTATGCTATAGGTTTAATTTACCCACATATATTAAAATACCCACATATAGAAAAAGGATTTGTGTGTTCTTAAAGTTTGAATCTGGTGACATAAGCATACTTCCCCCTTTCTAGTCCTAGTAGGTCAAACAAAACCAAACCCATGGAATAGCCTACAATGATCTTTTTATTTTAACTTTGAAATTTCTGCCACCTTGTGGCTAACTAAAACCAGCAGTTAAAATGCAGAGTGTGCTTATGGTATGCATTAATTCAAAATTACAAATGAAATAATATTTGTACATATAATTAAGTAATTATGATCTGTGCATAACTTGAATGCAACACATGTATTTAATCTTTCAAAGCATTAGGTTACTTGTTAGTGCATTACAAACAAATGTGATGGGAAACTGGTGTCAGTGGTATCTCCTGTGTACACTGGAGCTGAAGAAAACAATGCTTTCCTTGAATTCAGTGTTTAACTTTTCTCAAAACCTGAATTGTTCGACAAGTTCTTCAGGTTCTTCTGTTGCTTTTGATTCTGTTGCCCAGTAATTAACAAAAAGGCTGAATTTCTGGTTCTGAAGAAACTTACCATGAAATGTTACAGGTTAATATTACATGTGCCAGTTCCTCCTCTGCAAATGTAAGAAGGAAGTACCAAAAATACCCTCGAAAGCAGCATGACTTTTCTTTGAGCTGTCTGTCCGTGGTGTGGGTTCCTGGGCTTGTGCATTCTCTTCTGAAGCTGAAAAAACAACGTGCAGTTTCTCCCCTTTCAAACTGTACTTGCTAAATTTTAAGGTCAATCCTGAGGAATTGTTGGGATAAGCAAAGACTGTGAAGGAAATGTCCAAGATAAAATTTTGGTTTGCACGAGAAATCAAGTGACAGTAACTGGAAACGTCTTGAGTCTGAAGCAGGTGAATTGGTATCCAGTGTGAATGTTGTGGGGAATCTGAAGCGATACAGGTTGAATGTTGACCCACTTGGGTTCCCTTGAACAGGTAGGGCAAGTGGAGGAACCTTGATTTGTATTTGTGAGTGGTTTCATAGGGACACAAGGGGTTCTAAGTGGATGAGTCCATATTCTGTTCAAAAAAAAGGTTAGCTCAGATTGTCTGAGTTCAGGAGGTAACCTTGCAACCATTTAGAAATCCCTAGGAGAAAGGGCTAGATTGAGGTATGGAAAAAACCGTGAGGAATTGCAATGAAGGATCATTAAGGGACCTATATGTGCATGGCTTTTCCATAGTGACTGTGCTGCTGTTTCAGTTAAATGGTTTTCCCAGATGTGAACTGGCTGTGGTGGATGGCAGTGGCTCTGGAGAGGGAGCAGTGTCCAAGTGCTGATAGCCGATAAAGGCAGTGCTGGTCATCCTATGAAGTACATGCAGTAACAGGAACTGACTTTATCAAAAGCTATTTAGGGTTGTCAGGAGTCAGCAGCTGCTAACAAGCTTTGCGGTTTAAAATTTAGCTGGTTGGGGAAAACGATGCTCTTTGCCATGAGTTTTGGATCAAACACTATGACTTGAAGATTTCTATGCTGACACATATAGTAGGTCTCTAGTTCTAAATGCATCTTTTCTGCACTTTCTGCAAAGCACATACTGACCTCACAGTAGTGCTGGCTGGCAAAACATGCAAAGTTGGCTGCATCCCCTCTGGATAGCTGTATGGCATTGCTGTGCCTGCTGGTGTGTTCTGGCAACACTGTGCCATGAAGGTGCTGTAACACAACCTGGAGATACTTTTGATAAGCAGTTCCAAACAAGTGTGGTATGCATTGCTTGGAGGATGGTACTTTTGAACAAAACTTTTGGTTCCACCCAGCTGGGAAACTGAGAATTCTTCTGTCTTGCAGTCTAAGTTGTTGCGATAGTTTTTTTTCCTCTAGGCTGGTACTGCAGTTGCAGCATGTTCAATACAGGGTTGTATCCAAAATTAACTTGGGAGCTGAAATCATCAAAGAATGCTGCAGTCTTTTTGAGAAAGAACTCTTAGAGCACACAGCACCCAAAATCTGAGATATGCACTGTTACTGGCTTCCAGTTGGGACAGAAGTCCATGTCTTTGACCTGTTGTGGTGACAGCTCTGTCTTGTCAGAAAAAGCAGTGTGCTATTCCTCAACTATGTGGCTGGAGCAGGGGAGCCAGCATGACAAATCAGGTACTTTTGGAGAGCCTGGTAGCGTTGTGGAGGGGGTGTACAGCAAGCACAGAGCCATGCATGGGCCTTGGGAAACCACCCTTCGCTCTCCAGGACTGTGGGTAGCAAGGAGAAGGCTGGGAATACCACGGTATCTCTGTGACTAACATCTTTCCCCTCCTCTCTTGCAACCACTTGGGAGGAGGAGGGATTTGTTCCATCTCTCAAACTGCCCCTGCTGCTGTCCTTCTCAGAAACTGGAGAGGGCCTTACGAAAAGTGTTCATGCCGCTGTGGCAATGCGATTGTGAACATTGTGGTGGGTTGTGGAATATTTGGAAGAGAGGAGAGGGTGAGTGACAGAACCTATAGCCTGTGGTTCATTCTGAACAATCCAACAGGCTGCATGCAGGTGCTGTGGCAGCTTGGGATGTGCTTGCCAGAAGACACCCCTCCTTCTCCCAATATCAGTTGCTGGTTGCAACCAGCAGGACACACTGACTGTGTCCTTGTGACATGCTGACACCTAAATTATGGCTGTTACCTTCAAAAGTTACACCAGCTTCTCTTTTGCTCCCCAAAATGTTCCAGTGTAGATGTCTAGTACATGCTCTACCTGGGACTTTGAAAGTCCACTAGTGGTCACTTCTTAATTAGAATACTTGTAAAAGAATTTTTTTTACCCTTTCAGTGAAGGACAAGTCTGTCTATGTGCATGCGTGTGCACACATGTATCCTTGATGAATGAATGAGAGTTCACATAACTAATACTTGTATGTGCCATTGTGGGTCAGGGCTAATGTTGCCATATGAAGGATAATACTGAAAATTCAGTGATGAATGATTATAAGCTTAGATTTGTTTTTTCTTTTTTTTGTTTTCAGAAGTACTAATGAAAACTGTATGTTTATTTAACGTAAAAAAATTAGTGCATCACAGACAATTTGCCATGTATATCCATCTTCTCGTATGCAAATATATCTGTTCAGGGAAATAAAAAGAGAGGTGGTGTATGTACAAGCTGCATGTGGGAGTGAAATATGTTCTCCATCTAGTGCTTACTGTCATCATGCTATCAGTGGAAGAATGATTTCCAGCAAAAGACTCGGTGCTTTCATTGTAATCACTTTCTAGGATGTTTAACCTCTCCTAGCTTCAGAAGGGAAAAGGCTGGGCAAACATCCTCTCTTAGGGAGCTCATGAGATGACAGCAGTGAGATGTCACTTTGATGGGAAAAACTCAGGTGATGAATTTACAAAATATTTTTTCCAAGGTTTCATTTTTACGTAGGCATTCTCTTGCTTCTGAGCAGGTGTTACATGAACATAAGCCAGGCTGCTGTACATCTTATCAGTGCATAGGCAGTAGTCATTGCAGTTTCTTAATGAACTTGTTTTATTAAAAGATTCTGAACTACACTAAGAGATTTCTGTGTACTGGGTCTTGCTGGTATATGAAGCGGAAACATTTTCAATTTCTACTAAATATAAATTTTTAAAGATGATTTGGGGGAGGAGGACACTTCTTAATGAGGTAGCTTACTGAATTTTTCTCTATCGTTGTCCTCATTAAGTGACTCTAGGGCTTTTTAGCCTTTGTGTGAAAAATGGTTTGTGGTATGTTTCAGTAGATACCAGCAGTGCTCTCTGACAGAGGTAATCTGCTTGGCCTTTATTAACTTGTGGTCATGGAAGGAGATTGGGGGGGGGGGGGGGGGGGGGGGGGGGGGGGGGGGGGGGGGG